>BSBK01003499.1:0-350000 GCA_027943335.1 Chamaecyparis obtusa
CCTCCAGCTCCTATGTTTTCTTGTTTTCCACTTTATTAAGTATTTTAATATTTTTACCTAGACATAATCTCTTACTCTTTTCATTGCCAATCTCACTATTTTCAAAGATAGTTTAGAAGACAAATGTATGGCGTTGGCTATCTTCGCAACAAAAACACACAAGAGAGAAAAAAAAATTTCTTCCAGATCTACGAAAATACAACCATTTTTTTTGTGAAATTTTGTTGTTGTTTTCGATTCAAAATATGCGGATCATGAAGAACAGATCCTGAAAAATTTCACAAAAATCTGTTGTGTTTTTGGATTTGTCAAATCTGGTCAATGGTGCATTTTGTTGGGAGGATAGCCGCGTCCCAAATGTATTTAGTATGTCTATTTAAAATGTATGAAATATGCTACTCAGTACATTTTTTTTAATTCATTTTTTTGATTGAGCATGTACTTAAAGAGAGTATAAGAATACTTTTAAATATAATTATGTTTAAGTGATTGAGATATTTATATTAATCTATTTTTTTAGTTATAAGGAGTAATTTAGTTGGAAAAAAAATATGATTTATAGTTCACTGCATAGTTATAAGTAGGTAACATGAATGTATTTTTGATATACCTTCTAAGAATAAAAAAATGGAGGAAGTAGCCACTAAGTTGAACTTACCATCAAATTTAAGTTATGCTCAATACTTACAAGACTAAGAACTAATAATAATTTATTAAGAGTATACAAATTGATGAACCTAATTTGTAAGACGATAAGTTGAAAAGGAAACTATACATTGAAGGATTCCATTCAAATGGTAAAGAAGGTTTGATTATGAGAGAATAATAGTTAAATCTACCAGCTATGCATTCAAGATGGTAAATGGAGTAATAAAGAGCATAATTTTGAAAATGGAAAATTGGGAGGATTAGAGAGAATAAAGATGAGGGATTAGATTCTTAAGGATTATGAGGCACCACATGATGGCTAGTATAGATGACTCCTAGAGACAATAATTAAATAATATTTAGTATTCATTTTATTTAGAAAATAAATTGACACACATAGAGTATTTATATATACATACACACATATAACATTTTATCCCATCTCCTGTAGATATTTATAGATTACATTTTTTATGGAAAGATTCATTTTGATATCATAGTTTATGTGTAGATAACTAGAAAGAGACATCTAATTAGAATATCTTGTAGAAATAGACAAAGAGTAGATAAAGAATATTTTTAATCTACCTGTCTTGAAAATATGCCTAAAATTTCATAATTTTAATTATAAGAATTAAAAATTAAGGTTTTAAAATATAAGTAAATTTTAGGGTTTCAATTACAAGAACAAAAATTAGGATTTTGATATTCATATTGTAGGGTTTCAAAATACATGTAATTTAGGGTTTCAACTATTGGAATGAAAATTAGGGTTTAAACATTCATACTTTACATTTTAAAAATATATGTAAATTAGGGTTTCAATTTCATGTTGAAAATAGAAGTGAAGAAATTACATGCCAAAAATGGGCATACCTATTAAAAAGGGTAACCAAGACTTGTAGAATAGGTCAACTAATTATCCAACTATGGATATCTTTGTTTGAAACCAAATTCAACCTGGAGGTATTTATTGTTGATTTGTTCATTATAGGTGGAGTTTAATCACATATTCACCATTGTATCCATTGCAAGTTTCCTACCTATTGTAGGTGGGCCAAGAAAATAAATGAAAATTGATAGTTTTTGGTTCATATACCTTTGAAAAAATTAAAATAACACATTTGAGAGAAGGCCCTTTTTGCTCAAAAGTGGTATTTATACATCAAAATACTCAAGAGAAGAGGACCAAACATGACCTTAAGTCAAAGGTCCATCTTCATTCAAAGGTGTTTGCACTAAAATATTTAGATGAACAATATAGTTGCTAATTCTTTTACTACCTACTTTCAAAAAAATGTTACCCAAGTTTGGGATTGAGTATTATGGGATGAATCATATTTCATGCTATACATAATGAAAATATGGTTTAGTTGAGGGGATGAAATGCAAGGGATTGTCCACCTTTTCCTAATGCACAATTTAGAAGGAACATGCCCCACTAGGCTCAAAGTTAGTTTCAAGTGTTGAGTGAGACAATGGGATTCCTTTTCTAACTATGATTAAGAATGAAATGGATAAAATAACATTATGATGCAAGATAAAAGACTAAATAAGAAAATATAGTCAATTTGGAAAAGAAAAACTAATGAAAAAAACATATAGGAAGTTGCAGTGACTTGAAATAGGAACCTAGAGAATGTACTAATATGTGATTTGAATCTGACGGTGATATTTAGGTAAAAAATGCTTTGGGAATTTTGTTCTTGGGAAAAATAATCCTTGGGCATTTTTTCCCTAGAGATTGTGTCTGAAACATTGACAATCAATTCCATAGATCCTAGACTTTTAGATTTGGTTTCGACAACTTTGGCACTTATTCACACATATATAAAAATGGGAGAAGGTCGCACAAAGGAGATTTACTTGGTCAAAACTCTATTTAAGAATAGAAATTAAATGAAATTACATAAATAAAAGTAAATATGAAGGTAAATATTAGATCTACCTTGCCAATACCTTCATGAATGAATATTGAGACCACACAAGTTCATGACACTTCTTGAATGTTTCTTGAATTTTTGTTGTTAACCTTTGAATGTAGAAAATAACCAATGATTCATTCACAAATGCATGGATCTATGAATGATACTCGTAGACCCTCAATGATGTTGTGCTTGATTAAAGACTTGCTATAAAGGAATAATGCATATGGATGGAAAAAGGATCTTCTTAATTTTTTGAGTAATCCTATACTTGGCCATCATAGGAGAGAATATTTCTATGATGGATAATATTTCCTTCAAAATGACTTGGTTTCTTGGAGAAATTCTAGATCTTGGATGTTTTCCCTAAAATTTTAAACTTTATTGCTTCTTGATATTCTTGGTTTGATAATGGATTGTATCTATGAAAAAATGAGGAGAGATAGGATGCTTATATATGTCTCACATATTTTGGGACTCAAAAGTAAGCCATGCCAACCCTAGGACCTAATTTCCCATCAAAACACCATAATAGGGCCCATATTCAAATTTAGCCCCAAATCTTCGGGAATAACTGCCTTGGGAATTTTTTTCCCTAGGAACATATAGACTAGGACATTGTGCACCAAGGAAAAAGCACCACAATTCAAATGGGGATCTAGGAAGACAGGATAGATGCTATATTAGGGGGAGATAGGTAGTTGGATCACGTATAACATACATAAAATCTTAAAATTATCAAAATAGTGCCTAACTAAGAATCCAATTATGAGTGATAAATTTTTAAGATGGTAAATTTAGGTGTCACTTTTGTGAGAGTATGAGAAAACCTCATGCTCATGGAAAATTATATCAATATATAGGAAAGTTTTTATCAAGGTAAAGGAGACAAGGAAACACCAATCTCCCAAGTGACTTAGGTCCTCATAAAATCCAAAACCAAGATAGAAGAGGCAACACTAGAGAGAGAGAGAGAGAGAGGAATAATTAGCCTAATTAGGTATTGCCTTACTATGGATCACGCAAAGAGAAAAAATTGTTGCAAAAAATGAATTAATAGTCTAGACAACTATGAGATGCTAGTCAAACCATGAAAACAAAGGGGATCAATCCTTACGAAAATATTGTCTCCATTAAGGGATCTTAAAAAACTATTTAGTCTATAGACCAAATGAAAACAATTAGCTAAAGGAGCAAATGAAATAAGGATCAGTCTTAGGATACAATAAATAATGCTCATGGGATGATACTGTAGATATTAACACAAGGAAATCGTTGTGTCTATATAGTGTAAAAAGGGAATTAATGTAAAGGGGTATGTTACTCTTCCTTTTCAAACTTGCACATTTGGAAGGAAGACGTCCCAATAGGCTCAGGTAGGTCCTAAGCACTGAATGGGTCAATGATCCTTGTTTAAATATATAAATATGAGATGGGGAGAAAGAAATTGGATGTGGTAATATAATGGAGAAGACAAAATATGAAAATATAGACAAATTGGAAAATTATAGACTGATTAAAAAATGCTAGAAACCAAAAAAGGGTTGAAATAAAATATGAAAAGAAGAACTTACCTATGGTATGAATCTGAATAGGAAATGAAAGGAATAGAATGTTTGAAACATTTTATTCCCGAGAAAAAATGTTTAAGCACTGTGTTGCCATTTTTTTTTGGCTCAAACTTTTCGGGTTTCTTTGTCAAATCTTGATATTTCTATAAAAGTTTTGATAGTTGTGCCACCTATTCTTCTAAATTGAAAAAATGGGGAGAAAGGTTGGATAAAGGGGTTGTCCTCAGTCAAACCCCTATTTAGGAATCAACCTTGAAAATGAAAGGAATTACATAAAGGAATGTATGTTGAATGTAAAGGTAAATGCTTGATCTACACTTGTAAATGAATATACAAGCATAAATGGATGTAGTAATCATTCATATTCATGAATATACTTGAGTTTTTCTTGAATTTTAGTTGTTGACCTTGGAATTTAGAAATGAATCAAGTATGTCTTCATAAATGTATGAATTTATGAATGCTACTCCTAGATGTTCAATGTTGCTATACTTGATAATCACTTTCTATGGAACAAGAATGCATAAGAATGAAATAAATGATATTCTTGCTTGTTTGAGAGGTCCTCTACTTGGACATCATGAGACAAAAGATTTCTTCATTGAATACAATTCCCTTCAAACTGTTGGGGATTCTTGAAGAAATGCTAGAGCTTGAATGGTCACCTTCAAATATTGAGAATGCTCTTGAAATCTTGATCATGGTCCTCACCAAAATGATGAGAGATAGGGTGTTTATATAAATCTCAAACATTTTAGGATTCAATTTTGAGTCAGGCCAACCAAAGAATATAATTTTGCACCAAAACATATACACAACCTCCAGTTCAAATTTGGGCCACTTTAAGCTAGAACATGATATTTCTAACATTATATTCCCAGGAATATAATGTTTCAAATATTTTTGAAAAAGAAAGAAGGTTTAATAGGGACCTAAAATCCAAAAAAAAAAAGAGAGTTAAGAAGAAGCTTTCAAGATCGACAAAAAGAGAACATAGCTAGAACGGAAGTTGATACATAACAAAAGATAACAAACAAACAACACACAACTAACTGCCAAAAGACACAGAACCAAAACATAACAAAAAAAAAACCCAAGAACAACAACCAAACCTAGACCATATTCTTTGTTAGATCTTCAGCTTCAAGTTCCACTTGGTCCACTGTGTTGGCTGCCTTCTTCAACTCTTGAATCTCCTAGTTAGAAGATATCTCCATTTTCCTAGTGCTAGCACGAGTCCTTTTGTTGGGACCAATGATCTTCACATCAAGGGAATCCTTGTCATCAAGAACTTTAACAATAGCCTTCTCATTAAATGAGCTTTCTATTTTAGCAATCAAGATATGTAAGTGTTCAAAAGAGGCCTTCATAATTTTATAGTCTTGATCTGCAATATGCTTTAGGGTGTTTTCCATGCTGCTAATTCTATTTTCCACTATGTTGATTCTATCCTCAAATTCCTTGATCTTGGTAGTACTTATCTTAACCATGTCTTTGTTATCATTGATGCCAATGGAATTCACAAAATCCTTTCCCATCGCATTCACTTCAATAAGATCAATATTAATTTCCAAGACCCTCTATTTTATCTTCAATTCCTTAATTTCATGAAAACAACATTTACTAATTTCATAAAAACCCACAATCCCTTCTTTGGCAATTTGTAAAACATTAATATCACTATCCTTGGAGTGGTCTTCTAGGGCTTTTAGAGTAGGAATCAAATAAGGATCAATAGTGAACCCAATAGTCTCCTTCTGAGCTAACACACTAGGGCCCATAGAAAATATTAGTTTTGGTATTAAAAGATGAAAAGGGACAAAAGAATCAAGGGCAGGGTCACCTTTTTCAACAAAAGGGTTGGCATTATTCTCTAGATTTTGGGGTGGCTAGGGAGGGGAAGGGCTAGGGTTAACATCTACCTCTAGGCTAGGGATTTTATTCCTGGGAGGATAGAGATATATTTTCTTCAATGGAGAGGGCATACCACTAACTTCAACATCAATATCCATGCCATCACCACCATTCTCATTAACATCATTAGAATCCTCCAATTCCAACTTCTTTTTAATCCTTTTTTCATTGTTCTTAACATATAGTGACCTCTTCTTTTTAGCAGGAGATGACAGGCCAGGTTTCCCTTTCCTCTTAGTAGTGGTGATGGGGGAGCAATCAGAATTAGATCCCTCCCCAAAGTCAGTGTCAGTATAATCATCATCATCAGAGTCATCACCAAACTTAGAGACCTCTTCGGTATCTATGTAAGAAGGAATACTATATTCCACAAAATTATCTTTAAAATGTTCAAATAAAAGAACCATTCAACCTTCATGAAGGGAAGGATCAGAAGGCTCCTTATCTCTTATGTTCCTATTATACACTAAGTTTGCACCCTTGTCTCAAGCTCTCGTAGTCTTGATAACCTAGTATAACATGGGAATCATCTCTCGGTTGTGGGACCTATGCTAACTGAGATGAGACCTCTAGGTTCTAGGCTAGTTCCTCTTGGATAATCACCTTAATTTGCTTCTAGATAGGAAAAGTAAACTTTTTAGGAAAAGGGATAGAAGGAATTCTTGGAAAGGGAAATGACTGGAAGCAAACAACCTACTAGGTGATGCACCGAAATTAGGGTTTGGATCTCAGTATAGAGGAATGGAATCAATGAAAGGCTTAGGTCTAGTAGGTCAAAACTTACTAAATAGGCTTGCATAAGTGTTTCATAGGAGGGCCTAAACATAAGACACAACCAATGACCTGCAAACAAACATTCACTTCTGCAACTCGGTGTAGGAATGAGACAAGACTATTAGGGGGCTGAAGTATACCCACAAAAACATCTAAATCAGATCAAACATAGTAACACACACAATTACAAAAAGTAAGAGGGATTAGGAACCCTAAGTTGTCATTGAAAACATGCATATACTTTGATTCAATAAGAGATGATCCAAACAAGGAAGCATAGGGACATGAAGAACTATCACAAAATACCTTTGCAATGTCTGAATAATCAATGGGAGATTACAGAATGTGGAAAACCAGAGGGCAGGAAGAAATGCCATGGATAGCTTTCCAAGAAAGAGACTTCCTTCTTTAAAAAATGTGAACTATGAGCACTAAGGCTCCAAAAAAGAACTATATACAACTCAACTGTGCGTAGGCAGGAGTCAAAACTAACCTAACTGGGGTTACATAAATCTACAATAAAATATCAAACCCTAATCATACACTGATTACCATCATCAAATCTCTAAGAACAGCTGGTGATCAAATCAAATCTTTTCCTTGCGTGTTGATCCTGGTACTGAGCTCCCCTATAGACACATCAACCTGGACTCAACTACCCACCTGCAACTCCACTAAGCCATGAAGGCTCACAAATTTGATTTGGAAGATATTTGGGTTTAAAATGATTAACCCTCCAAAAGTTAACACCAAGCTCATTAAAGCCTCAACATGACATGGTACTCTGTAAAATCCGCGGCGCCGATAATCAGATCATCCATCATCATCCTCCCAACCATCCCTATCCTGAAGAAATAAATTTTGAGCTACCCGACGTCGTGCATGGCTGCAAAAATGCAAACCCTAGCAAAAAACCTTGCAGAGAAATATTCAAATTCGAGTATTAACGGCTAGCAAATATATTTTTAAAATGTAGCCATCAATGCAAAATCTTCCCGATAGATGAATGGCCATGATGCACGTGAACAATAGCTAAAAACCCATCTCTGACAAGTCAAACGCCACCTGGAAGTCAGCAACCAATGAAACGCGAGCAAATCATCACACCTAGCAGACCTTGGACCCACATCCCTGAGAACACCATCTAACGATTGTCGCTAACGATCAAGAATTTTGGATCCATGGTGTAACGACAGTCATGAGATCCAACTGCACTTTAAATGCTTTGAGGAAGACCTGACCCCACGGGCCCACTGAAAAACTTCCACATCGCACACCAGCTGGCCAATGAGAAACTGACAACCGAGACACACGTAGCATCTATCTTTGACATAGGATCCACTGTCAGAAGCTAGGCGATGGAGAAGGATCTATGGCTGTCGCTACACCGTGATGCTAATGATTGAGCATCTTGGATCTTCGGTATAATGACAGCCACATGATGTGCTCGAAGCTTAACATGTCGAAAGGAAAGGGCCCGCTGACAACCGTTGAATCACTAGCCCACCGACGAATTAGGAGCTGCCGAATAGGATGAGGTGGCACTAGTCCCACTGACACACTGCAGTGTAGGAAGAAAAACAAGATTGAAAGTTCTCGCTATACCGTGATCATAACACGTGCGCATATCTAGCTTCCAGAATAGCGAAGACTATCAGATCGAATCGAGGATTAACCCGTAGGAAAATATTTTGTGCGCTGAGACTTAGGAAAAATTAAACTGCCAGACTTTAGGAATTATTTTGCACACATGTAAATTGGGATGACTTAAGTGACCAGGATAAAGTAACATAAAAATATAATGCAGCCAAAGGGTTTTGCATGGTAACGGCTAGTTTTATGAATATATTAAGGACTTTTCACCTAGCTTGGGACCTAGAAACAGTTGCAGAGAACAGAGGGAAGTAGATAGACCCATGAAATTTTTAGGGATTCTTGACAAGATAAAAATAGAGGCCTGGGGATGGTTTTTTGCCAAATTTGTATGGATAGGAAAATTTGGGTAACAGTTCCTAATACTGGTACTAATAGAACATAAGAGGTAATGAGGGATAAATACCTTTTTGTTGTGTAAAAAAT
Organism: Chamaecyparis obtusa; assembly: GCA_027943335.1. Taxonomy (NCBI): domain Eukaryota; kingdom Viridiplantae; phylum Streptophyta; class Pinopsida; order Cupressales; family Cupressaceae; genus Chamaecyparis; species Chamaecyparis obtusa. The sequence continues at coordinate 8,912 of BSBK01003499.1, forward strand.
GGTTCAAGAGGGAGAAATGGTCTCCATACACATTCATGAATCTCTCATCTAGGGTAATGTACTACATAATATCCTTTAAAATCCTTCTCCAAATTCTCTTTAGTGCTTTCAAAGAATAGTAGGATTTGTCAACTTTTATAAATTTATATCTTTCCTCCTCTTTAGGAAAAGTCTTAACCACCTCATGTGTAAGTCTTCTATCTCTATAGAATTTCTTACCCTCAAAAAAAATTCCTATGACTTCAACAACTAGGGCTTCATCAAATTTCACCTTTCCAGCCACAATAACTAGATTTACTTCATTCCACTCCTTTTTGAAGAACTTAGTAATAATAGGGTTATTATCGTGAAGGTGCTTCATGAAAGTGGTAATCCCCTCCACCCCCTCTAAAATCTCCCAAACTATAGCCATATTTTTCCACTCCTCACAGGAAAGAGGCTCCATTCTTTTCCTATTCCCACCCATAGAATCAAAGTGGCTTTGATGAATACTGAGGAAAACAATAAAACACCAAAGAGAACCATTGCTATAATAGCTTCAAGAAGAAAGGCTAAGCAAAATTTTAACCTAAGAAAATCCCAGAAATCATGTGACATCAAATCACACTTACTTGCTCTGTTGTCGAAAGGACTGCAACCATTACTTTCCATTATTATTCCCCTCGTGTGATTTTTCATTTTTATCATCAAATATTGCCTTGTATCTTCCATTAATGTGGTGATGATTGAGATAATTTCTCACCTCCACTAGAAGAGCCACCTCATCATTCCACACCATCCTTTTCTTTTCCTTAACTTCCACATTGGCAAGTTGATCTGCCACCGTATTAATATCCTGATAGCCATGAGTAATAACATAGTTTCTAAAAGATTTTATAATTTCTATGGCCTCATCAATGATATTTTTATAGTCCAAGAGGGTTTATGAGGGTTCATTAAAATATTATACCATGTACCTAGGAAAAAGTGTTGATATTTGGAAAGGTGTTGAGATGATGGGGTATATGTAGGAAAATAAGAATTAGGTTGCTAAGATCAAGTATATAAGGCATTAAATCTTGAAATTTTGAAAATGGGGCCTAATAGAGCTTCTAATCGTGGGTGCTATATTTTTAGTATGGTACATTTATATTCCATATTAGCGAGAGTATAGTACAACCATATGCTCCCATTAAAGTAGATCAAAGCACAGGGGCAATATTATCAAAGTTGAGACCAATAAAAATCAATCCCCCAAGTGCTATAAGTGCTCATAAAATCCAAAACCAAGATAAAAGAGACATCACTAGAGAGAGAGAGAGAGAGAGAGAGAGAGAGCCACTAGAATAGTAATGTATTTCCTTACTATGGATCATGCAAAGAGAAAGAGCTATTGAAATAGATGGAATTGATAGTCTAGCAAGCTCTAAAATGCTAGTTAACCCATCAAAACAAAGTTGATCAGTCATTAAGGAAATAATTTTCTACATTAAGGGATCTGGAAAAGGAGATCCTTCCTAAGGAAAGCATTATTTCCAAAGGGATCTAGAAAAGGAGGACTGGTCTAAGGAGCCGATAAAAAATGCATAAAGATAATGATACTGTAAAGATGTAAGGGAAACTATTACCTCCTTATCCATCAACATAAGAGATTTCATTGAATTTCTTTGTGTGTGTGTGCAAATATGAAATAAGGAGTAGAGTGTATGCCACCACGTTAAAGTAATTGCAAAAGCCTTAATAGGAGCAATGACTTTAAAGAGCATACATGCACCCTACAAGATATGTTTCCATTATGGTATGCCCACATGAAAGGAAAAACCAAGAGAAATGAAACACATAACAAAGAGAGCACAAAAGGGACCCACTAACTCTAGAGTTAGTATAAAATCATATGATAAATCATGTATATTAATAATTATATCAAAAGAAAATGTCATCATTTCGCAAAGGTAGAAAATTTATGAGAACAATGGAAGAATGACATAAAAGAGATACAAAAAGAGTCTCTTTGGACCTGCATTACGGAGACTAAAAATAATGGTACTACCATTTTGTATCATCCCCAAGAAGACAACACAAAGGGACATTTATGAATAATAGCACATGCATGACATAAAATGTATGGAAAATATAGAAGAAATGATATAAAAATAAAGGAATGTCACAATAGGTCAATTCCTTTATCACCTTGTGCCAATAGAGAAACAAGTGTCATTTGAATAAATCTAAACAAAATACATATAAAAAAAAGCACTTTATAGTGGAAACACAACATGATAGATAGACACAACATAAATCAATTGCACAAGAGATAATAAAGAAGGTCAGCTAGCCCCCCATCTTGGTCTCTACCTTCAAGAGAAGGTGGAAAATATTCAAGAGGAGAAATTTCAAGCATGGTAGATGGAGATATCATAAGTTTCAAACAAGGACCATTCTATAAGGATGAGTCGCTTTGTTCATCACTAGGATTAAGAGATAATTATTTTGCAAATCTAGTAGGTAAGTCATGATTAACATCAATAAGCTCATACATATCATTAGAATACTACCATGAACATCATCATTTTCATTAGGAACATTCAAATCATCATCATCAATATTATCTTTGTTATCAAAGGGTAAGTGCACAAAGATGGGGGACCAAAAAGGAGGTAAAAGATGCCACTTTTTTCTTGAAATCAGAAAACTCTGAACTTCAACAAGAAATTGAAGATAGTTAGACTTAAAATTTTAAGATGCGACAAAAACAAGAGTTGTAATACTCTGAATCTAGTTCCTAAACTACTAACTTATTTTGAAAATGGTGTAGATTAAGGACCTCAAAAAGGGGGAGCACAAAAAGTAGTCCTATTTTTTGTGAAAAAACATAACACAGCGTCTGGTGTGCTCCCCCTAAAATGTTAACCTTTTTTTAAATTTTTTTAATCTCTCCAGTGAGAAGCTAACACCACATAGTTTATCTCAGAATGTTTTGGTAATTTTTTCATGAATGTATAATTTTTGATGAATTTACGAAGTGCACACATCCTGAAAACATGAAATTTATGTGTGCTCCCCCTAGAAATCATTTAAAACTAATCGAAAATCAATTTTTCTTTTTTTTTAGAGTGTGTAGAATGGAGTCTAGTTTCTAAAAATTGTACCTTGTTGCAAAAATTGATGAACGATCCAAAATCTATGCCCAAAATACTACATGTTGGTATTTTATAAAATACAGACATACACACAAAAGAAATTAGAGATGAAAAACTTAAAATAATCAGAATTCAAAATACATTATATGCTTAGATAGCTAACAGAGAGATCTTCAATATCATGTCATCTAATTTTTACGTTCATGAGCCATGAGTAAACCTGACAAGGAGCACACAAAAAGAAACATCATTTTTTTGTATGTCTACTGGAAAACACGTCTCAGGCCTATTTGAATCATCCAAGCCTTTGGGTTGGATCTCCAAGGAAAAAATTCCAATCTCTTACAAAGCTCATGTGCCCTATAGGGTGAGCGCACTACTAAAATATATGACTTCCATAGGGCGTGCGCCCAATGGAAAACATAGATTTCAATAGTGCACTTGCCCTATAGGGCGTGCACCCTATTTGAGTCATAGATTTAAATAGTGATGAGAAATAGTCAGAGTGAGAGAGAGTGAGAGTGTGAGAGAGAGAGAGAGAGAGAGATAGAGAGAGAGAGTAGCTCTCTCTCTCTCTCTCACACACACACACACACTCTCTCTCTCTCTCTCCCCCTTCTCTCTCTCACTTTATTACCCTCTCTCTCTCTCTCTCTCTCTCTCTCTCTCTCTCTCCCTTTGTCTTGTTTTACATAGGGCGTATGTGCTATAGGATGCATGAAATCACTCGTGCTATTCAAGAGTATGCATAACACTTTTTAGTATTTCATAGGGCGCACGCACTATAGCGTGCTCGTTCTATGGAAGACTAAAACAAACGGTCTTCTTTGCCAAGGATCTCATGAAAGAGGCCCACTTTTTCTGTATGATGTTTGAGTTTTGCATGTTATCTAATAAATATTCTCTTTTCATGATGTTGATAGTGACAAGGAAGCATATTATATCAATTTGCACCATCTTTTTGTTTAAAAATCAACATCAAATTGTGAAAGTCAATCATTATCACCAAAATTTATCGATTGAGGTAAGTTTTTTATTTTTTTACATACATCAATTATGAATAAAGAGTGTTTTGGTTTATAATTGGTATGTTATAGACTTGTTCAATACATAATTTAATATAATTGTAATAAATTTATATTATGATTTCTCATATTGTAAGAGATTTATATTATAATTTAACTTATTGTTTTACATTTATATTATATTTTTAAAATTGTAATCAATTCATATGTAGAAATCATCATCATGCCAAGGAAACGAGCAAAGAATTTAACACCGAAAGAGCATGAAATAGACAAAGAGAAGAAAAGGGAAAAAATGAGACAACTTCGTGAAAATTTTTTTGGATACCATAGAAGAAGATTTTTCTTTGGATGAGGAACATGAAACATCAATACAAAGTAAGAGAGAATTGGAATTGGAAATAAAAAGACAATGAATGAGAAACTTGTGTGCAACAAGACAATTGAATTATGAAGATGCGAGCACATCATCTATGAGTTCCCAAGTTGAAGAGACATCATCATCCAATGTTGGAGGCACACAATGTATCATGTTGAAGGAACACCATTTTCTACATCCCAAGGTGTAGGCACAACATCATCTCATGTTGAAGGCACTCAAGATGGTACACAATTCACACATAATGTTTTTGATGCTCCTAGAATTATTTATAGAAAGCCAAAATATTTGATTGATATTGATACTAACATTTTGCAAGAAATGGCTGACAAGATTCCCAATCGTAGTTGTCAAAGAAATGCTATCGTATTTGGAGATCATTTTTTGAAAATTTAAACATGACAGGAAGATGTCAACTATTTGTTGAAATGATGAGAAATCTGAAATTTAGGCCAATCATGAATATTCTTGGGCTAAGAACGATGGATGAGTCAAGTGAAAAATATATTGTAAAGAATCTAATGGTTTCATATGAGAGTGTGGGTTCTACATCACACATGAAAGATAGGAATGTCACACGATGTGTACTTACATCAACGATAGTAAGAACTCAAATGAAGAAATATCGACTCATTAGAAAGATAAGAAAAATATTGAAAATAAGTAGAAAGTCTCTAATAAGAGCCTTGGGAAGGTGTCAAAGAGTGGAAGATCCAAATAGCAATGAGTTATGGGCATTTTTTGGTAGGCTACCGCGAAAAGATAAAGCAATTGTTGAAGCTTTGAAATCCTTGATTAAAGAATTTTGGAAGAATAATACATGGGTATCTCCTAATCAAAGAGATGTTGTAAGAAGGAGGATTGGTAGTCGAATTCGTGTTCCACATCCAAAATATTTTTTGTATTCAACTCAGATACAATTCTTTGCAAAATTTATGCATATGTATCCTCAAATTAAAATTAGCCAGATATATTTTGAAATGTGTAAACCTTTTTATGTAAAGATAAATCACACATGTACAACTTGTTGTTGTAGGGTACATATTGAATTTTCAAAGCATTTTGAATTTTATAGGAATATATTTGTAGATTTGCACTCTAACAATGTTTTGAAGGATTGTAACATAAATATCCCACCTAGATCTTCAAGGGAATTAATATCTACCATTTTATGTGAAAGAGTGGATGGTCAACAATTTTACAAGCTCTCTTGCTTGAATGGTACATGCATAGATTGCAAAGGTTTGCGACATTTGCCAATTTGTCAACATATGGAGAGTACACATGAAATCGGTAATGAAATAGTGGAATTTGGAAAATATAAGACCATGACATATAATCTAAAAGATGGAAAAGAGGCTAAAAGATGTGATTTAGTAATTGAAAAAATTCCAGTGTATCAGCTCATGGAAATTTTTTGTAAAAAAATTATTTATGAGTATGCAAGGCATACACATAGAGCGCGATGGTTGGATATGCAATTCAAGTTGTGCAAGGACACATTCCCACTTGATACCATTGTTTCAGTTGTGGACTTTGTAGAGAACTACACACTACAACCACATAATGAGGTGCAAGCAAAGTATTACATCTCTCAATAGGTTGCTATATTTGTTCATATAGAATTCATGCATGCACCAGACAGTACAAAGGAGAATAGGAAGATATTAAGAGAGTATGATTTTTATATCAGCATTGATCGCTCACATTCTACAGAGTTTGTACATGGTTTCTTTCAACTATTTTATGGTCATTTGGCAAACAGGGGCATAAAATATCATTGACATATCATATGGTCAGATAATTGTGCATCACAATTCAAGAATTCTTGGATGTTTTATTGGTTGTTCAGGATGCATAAGATTACTATAATTCAATATATGTGGAATTTCACAGAGGCCAGTAATGGAAAGGGAGAGCACAATCGTGCAGGTGCATGTATTAAAAGAGCCTTAGCACGTGAAGAATTAAAGTACAAAGAGAAAGCAACATTGTCAAATGTGGGATGTGTTGTCCAATGGTGTAATGCTACAATGGGTCTAGGTAATGAAGGTGAGCCTACGGTTCGTAGATTTTTTTGGTTGATGGATGAAACTAACATTGCACCATATGAGGATTGTTGTACATTGACAGGATCAAGTGAGCTACACTCCTTTAGAAGTTGTAATGCAGGTTCATGGAGTATCCACACACGACATATGGCATGCTTTTGTTCATCATGTGTAGATGAAGATTGGGATGGGTGTGAGTTAAGGGAATGGGTTGATGAATGGTATACACATATTTTGAGTCTACTTCCCTCCTATCATCCCCATGAATCACTACAACTGATAGAAATGGAATCATCCATTGAATTTGATCACTTATCTGATCTAGTACAACCAGGTAAAATTTTACACATACAAATAATCTGAAATTCAGTACTTTATCATAAATATTCAGTAAACTAATGTCCTCATTATGTTTATATCATTACAAGCCATGTTTTTTCTGTTATTGCACCTGAAGGCAATGAAGAAGGGAAAAATTATTATTTGTGTCATTGTGTTGAGGCAAAAAAGAAATTGGATCACTTGGTTATTGATGGTGAAGAATTAGAAGTGGTTGTAACTGGTACATGGCTTAGATAATATGCTATGAAGAACCCTAGGTTGTGGTTGTTCAAGGATTGGGAGACACACAGAAAGATTCTTCATTATTAAAACCTCCTAATTGCATCAAATGTCCACTTGATCAGACATGGGGGAAGATAGCATAATAAAACTCTTTGGAAGGTTTGTGAGTTAAACCACGAGGCAATACTTGAGACAATCAAGGTTAGGGCAGATCCAATTGGTTCATTGGACTAAATGGAGATACAAAATATTGTAATGTCAAATTTATATAGCATTGTAAATTGGGTGGACTATAAATTTCTCATGCATTACCCCATATGTATTGCTTGGCCAAACAATAGTATCAGAAACCTAGTGCAATGGACTGCCTATTTTAGGATTGTACACCCCAAATGATTCCTAAATGCATTATTTGGTCTCATTTAATTATCAACTAGGGATGTAAAATTGGAATGGTGTCTGCAAAGTATATGCTTCAAACCTCCTCTTCTAAGTCTATCTAGGAATTCAAATGCTTATGCTTCAGGAAAACTATACTAAAACTAGTAAGAAAATGTATTCTAATCAAAGTAGGAAATTACAGTTAGGAACTACTCCAATTGACTGTGCTGCAGGAATAGGCTGACTGATTCTAGTATCAGTAGTTGCAGGAACAACAGAGTTCTAAAACATATAAATGAATAGAAAATGAACTCTATACTAACAAAGCAATTCACTCATCAAGTGGGCCCCCTTGAATGAGTGAATGAGAAGTACAATCAAGATGAAAGTTGCAAACTTGAACTGAACATTCTATTCATCCATAAAATGATTACACTTGATTGAAACAATATGCAAAAGATCTATTAAAAACCAGTTTGTTCGACTAACTCCAAAAGAGTCACAACAGTCGATTATTTAAAAGAAAGCAACAACTAACTCCTAAACCTACGATCACTTCATAATTGAGGATCGGTTACAACTCATAAAGTTTCATAACAGAAATATTATTGACTATAAACATTCCTAGAATATAGTGCACACTAAATCTATGCATTGCATGCAACATAACATATTGAATTTCTTGCAAGATTCTACAATCTACGGTTGGCTTTGATGACTCCCGCGCTAGTATGTTGGTCTTTGAATATGCACAGTCAATTCCTGCAAAACAATCAATGCACACATATCCAAGAATATACATATATATCCACATCATCAATATTAGGAAAAGGTGTAAGTCTTAATTATCACTCTTGCAAATCCTATGGCTATAGGAGGTAACTACCCAAAACATAGCTTAGGAGAGAAAACATCCATTAACATATATAACTATTATATTCACCATTCCTGTCCATGAATTTAAGAAGATATTATATCTTTAGAGGTATCCACATTTCCAACTTATGTTCACACACAAATATAACATATACATAGAAACCATAAGTTCATATGCTTAAAACCATAAATTCATGTCTATGTGCAATCAACTTGTTCTAGAAAGAGCATAAAAAGTAGTGAAAAAGATGGCTATTTAGGAGCCCATCATTCCCCCCAACTGAACTATTGCTAGTCTCCAGCAATCATAAAGTTCTGAATCTTGGCACGAACCCTCAAATCATTAGCTGTTCTCTGTCCAGACTCATCATGAACATAATCAAAGTATCCATGAGTCTCTTTGAATCTTTCCTAGTGTGGAACTTCAGAGGCCATGTCATAATCTATTGCACTATCATTCATTGCCAACAATGGTTGAAGCAAGAGTGGAGGTTGAAACCTTAATGGAAACCAATGGTTAAGGAGTGTCCTTCCTAACATAATGTACCATGGAACCCTTCTTGTGGCAAGGGTCAGATTTTGTGGTGAATGAGGTTCCAATTTATTTAAATCCCGCGACATCCTTATCCACCTCTGCCTGGAGGCATTAATTAATGTAGCAACATCTCGTGAAGAATGTTGGTCCCAGTCTGCAAAGGCTTGTTCTCTCACTAGATAGATCTTATTGGCTCCACTAGTGTTTGCTGTGATAGAAAGCCAGTCAAAGTATGTCCGCTTGGAGTGTTGAACTTCAGGCCTCATCATTAAAGGAGATGACATTTCTTTTTCTCTATATGACATAGCTTGGTGTTCTCTACTTATCTCATTCTACATCCATGACATGACTGCTCGCAACTGTACATCCCCTACATAGAGGAGTGAATTCCACTCTGTGTCATCAGGTACTGCTAGGTTATGCAACTACAATTCACACAATAGGTTTTTCAGAGTCATTGGGGTAGACTGAAAGGCATAGTAAAATTCATGGGGAGTTGATATGGATGGATTGAGGCCTTCTACAATTCTTGTTAATTTAAAATTAACAAGTTGCTCTTGATGGAATATTGCATACACCGGTGAAGGTGATTTGCATTCCATTAGCTGTGGAATTAACCCTATAATCTGATCAATCCTCCAGTTTCAATATCTCAATTTCATTTGATTTCTACTCCAACTGAGAATTCTACTCACTTATGACTCGTTTCAATTTTTCCTTTTCTAAATTCCATTGTGTCTTTTCCCATAGCAACTGCTGGTATAAATTGATCCCTGCAGCAAGGGGTGTAGATAAATCTGGTGGGGGTAAAGGTTCTTGATTGAGTATGTCTACTCAGCTAGATGAAAATGGAGGAGTTTTAATTATTTTCTTTGGTGCATAGGACTTCCCCTTCCATAAAAAAATTACCCTTATTTCATTGGTTTCCTCACTAACATTAGCTGCCACTTTAGCCAACATTTCTAACTTATCCTAACTACCCTACTGGGGTACTTCTTCAATAATTTCAGTTCCAAAGTTAGGAATTTCTTCTGAATCCATACTAGTGTCTTTCTTGGCATTATTATCCTCAAATTCCTCTATGCCCTTAGAGTCCTTGTCACTATTAATTAGAATGTAGTTAAATCCAACTCCAGGATTAACCTCTATTTCTAGACTCTGCTTTCTTAATATAGTGTCACTGGCTATAGGTTGATGAAATAATTCCTCAGAAGAGGAATTTTCCAAAGACTCATTCTCTACTGATTCAGAAGACTCAACATTAATGATAGGAATAGAAGCTTCAACATCTTTCTCAGAAATCCTTCTACTTCTTCTCTTAGGGGGTATGAATGAGCTCAAAGAACTCTTCCATTTCTTTTTCTTGGCGACTACCTCCTTTGCTACCACTTTAGGAGGGTTTTCAAAATTCTCTTCAGGAGGGTTCTCAAGATTTTGTACAAGAGGGTTCTCATAATTCTCTTCAAGAGGGGATTTAGAGTTCTCTTCCCTAGGGTTCTCAAAATTCTCATCAGGAGGAAATTTAGGATTCTCTTCCCTAGGGGAATGTAGGGTTTCTTCCATATTATCATTATTATCACCAAGTTGAGGTTTTAATATTTCCTCTTCTGATTCCAATATTCTTCCCTTACCCTTCCTAGATGCAAACCTTGTCATTACAGATGGTGAAGATTTAGGAATATTAGGAGCTTCTACCTTTTTCTTTTCTTCCTCTGAGAAGTAGAGGCTCCAGTATTGAAAATTCTTTTTCTAGGTGACCTAGAAATAGAAGGAGAGGCTTCAAGATCATTCTCAATTCTGTGAACAATTTTATGAACCCCAGAAGTTTTTTTCTCTCTACAACCGACAGCATGACCTCTAGGGCCAACTATATGAGGTTCAAATTCATTCATCTGTAAAAATTCATCCCATGTCCCAACCTTTTGTCTATTCAACTCCCTTTCTACAATTAATTTTATCAAGCAATGATGTGAAATAGACTAGTTTCTTCCTAACTGGACTAATAATGCTTGTTTTTTCACAATATTAAATAAGAAGCTGGGAAGATTTACCAGTCTGTTATCATGCTAGAGATGATTGAGAATTTTGAAGTGAAAAGCATGTAGGTATTTGTAGCGTCCCTCACAAGTGAAGTACTGAATAACAAATGTGGCTAGCTAGATGAACTCCAGAGGAAAAGATAATTGCCATGTGCCCTGCTTCCTATCGACATCTAACTAAGGATCACCATGCAAAGTGAATTGTGCTCTTGTTGAATGCAGGTCAAAATCTTTCACCCACTATTCACCTTCCTGAGGTAAACTAGTTACTTTAGCTACTACCTCTTATGTGAACTCAATTTTCAAACCTTTAACTTTTGCAAACCCATCCTTCAAGGTGGACATAAATTGTAGAGAAAATTCCTTGTTAAACCCTTTTAGGCTTAGACAATAATCCAGCCATCCTCTCCTTCTAAACATTACACAGGTGGGCACATCATTTAATAAAACCCTGTGGTCCACTGGTTCATGCCTTTGAAGGTCAGCCCCCATTAACTACTCCGAAACAAATTTTTGAATATGAAGAACTACAATTCTCACAGAGTTCAACAATGGCAAGTCACAAACCTCAATGCATTATAGAGAAAAATGTTACAGAAGGAAAGACGTCGTACAAACTGCAACTTGATTCATAAAATTAAAGATTTGTTTGCACGAAATCTAATGATTTGAGTTTTACATAACATCTCATAAAAGCTCGCACATGTCAAGGCTGCCATCCTGAACATGTCGCAGTGTATCATTAGAAATCAAGATTGATTTTTAATATCTTTAATTCTCTTTAAATGCGATGATGAAATCACAAAAGGACATGTCATCAAGTCATGTCGCAGACATAACTCAAAGACATGATCTTTAATTTTACATGCTAACTTGAGATTTTGAAATGAAAATAGAATAATTCCCCCCCCAATTAAGTAATGGCATGGGTCCCACCAAGCCAGGTTAAGTAAGAGTGAAAAATTAAAACATCACGATATCTTAAAAATTAATGAATAAAAATAATATATGTACGAGTATATGTGGCACGAACCTGGAAGCGCTGCAGGAAGAGTTGTTCAAAAAACTAAACATGCATGTGAAGTGATTGGATGGGGTGGATGGGTGGAAAAAGAGAGAAGGTGAGATGAAAAATTTATTATGGAAAAAGTATTTCACAAAATGTGAAATTTTTATTATGGTGCTCTTGAATGGAATCAAGAATCGACAGAATCCTGGGTGGAAGACCCAGATTCTTCGGCTACAAGATCACTTACTTTAGTTGTGCTCTGGAACTACTTCAGGAACTCATCACGGCTAATAGGTTTGTGGTAAAGTTTCAAACGATGCCCATTGACAAGTAATTTAAATTGAACAGGATCAATTGTTGAAAGTTGCATTGCTCCATTGTCAAATACTGATATGATCTCATAAGGCCCAAGCCATCTGATGTGGAATTTTTCGGCTGTGTTCTGGTATCTGGAATCATATAACAGTGCCCAATCTTCGATAGAAAATTTCTTTTCATGGATGAACTTATCATGCCATTTTTTTCTTTGCTGCTGTATCAACTCTATATTGTGGAGAGCAGATTTCCTATATTCATCCAATCCATTTAATTGCAGTAATCTATCTTGTTGTGCTTTGGTGATATCTATATCCAATTCTAAAGCAGTGAAAAGTGTTTTATGCTAGAATTCAATTGGCATAGAGGCTGATTTTCCATATACCAACTCAAAAGGAGTAAACCCTATGGTGGTTTTTCATGTGGTGCGGTAAGCCCATATGGCTTTAGGAAGATGGGTAGCCCAATCCTTTTTATGCACAACTACTATTTTTGTCAGAATGGATTCAATCCCCCAGTTTGTGATTTCCACCTGGCCATTAGCTTGAGGATGGTAGGGTGATGATTTTCCATGACGTACCATGTACTCCTGCATTAGCTCTATGATAAGGTTAGAGGTGAATTGTGTGCCTTGATCTATGACAATTTCCCTTGGTACTCCAAATCTGGTGAATATGCAATCATAAATAAAATCAACAACTTTGTGATCTTTGGCATGTCTCATAGCTTTGGCTTCAACCCATTTTGTTGCATAATCAGTACATACTAAGATGTAAGACTTTCCATGAGAAGAGGGCTCAATAGGTCCAATGAAGTCAATACCCCACTTGTCAAAGGGTGTGACAACTACCTGTGGCTGCAGGGGCATTTCATCAATCTTTGTAGGTCATCCCATACATTGGCACTTGTCACAGTGCCTAGTATGTTTTGTTGCATCCTTATGCAATGTAGACTAGTAATATCCAATTGTCAAAATATTGTAGGTTGTCCTCTTTGTGGAAAAGTGTCCTCCGCAAGGCTCATCATGGCATGCCCAAAGGATGTCATAAGTTTCATCCTCTCGAATGCATCGCCTTGTGACTTGGTCTAGTCCTGTATAAAACATGAAGCCTGAAATCCAAGAGAAGTTAAAGCTCTTTTCAACTAACAGATAAAGTTGTTTAGGAGAAAAGTGAGGTGGCGTTCTCCCTATAGCAAGGTAGTTGGCTAAGTCTGCATACCATGGATTAAAAGAATCTATAGAAAACAAGTGTTCATTAGGGAAACTATCATCAATTGTTGCAGGATCATCTGGCACTTGCAGTCGTGACAAGAAATTGGCCACTACATTAGCCTTTCCTAGTTTTTCTATGATCTTTACATCAAACTCCTGCATGAGGAGTAACCAGCGTGCTAGTCTACCACTAATGGCAGGTTTATTCATTAAGTACTTGATAGCTGAATGGTCAGTATAAACAAATACTTCATAGCTTGTGATGTAGTTCCTAAATTTATTTAATGCATAAACAACTACTAGCAACTCTTTTTCAGTAACAGTATAATTCAATTCTGCCCCTTGCAAATTTTTACTAATGTAGTAAATTGCATGTTCAATAATACCTTCTTTTTGTCCCAAAACTACACCGATAGCATAGTCAGATGCATCTGTGTGGATATGGAATGGAAGATTCCAATCAGGTCCTCTAAGAATTCGTGTTGTTGTTAGGACATATTTTAACTTCTGGAATGATGCTTCACATTCCTCTGTCCATGCAAATTCAGCTTCTTTCTTCAACAAATTATATAGTGGTGCTACAAGCTGGCTAAAGTCTTTTATGAATCTTCTGTAGTAACCGGTATGACCAAGGAAACTTCAGACATCCTTCTACTTAACTGGTGTGGGGAGTGTGTTGATAACTACAATTTTTGTAGGGTCAACCTAAATTCCAAAAGATGAAAGGTAGTGTCCTAGGACTACACCTTCCTCCATCATCATGTAGCACTTCTCATTGTTAAGAGAGAGATTGTAATCTTGACATCTCTTAAGAACCTTTTCCAAGTTTTCTTGTGCTTCTTCAAATGTTGTGCCATGAGTTGTAAAGTCATCCATATAGATTTCGACAGAATCAACAGCTATTTCAGAGAAAATACCAAGCACTGCTCTCTGGAAAGTAGCAGGAGCATTACATAGTCCAAATGGTAAGATTGAATAAGCAAAGGTTCCCCAAGGGTAGGTAAATATTGTTTTGTCTTGGTCTTTTGGTGCTATTTGTATCTGATTATACCCACTAAAGCCATCTAGAAATGAAAAGTACTTTTTACCCGCAAGATTATCAAGTACTTGGTCAATGAAAGGTAGTGGAAAGTGATCCTTCTTAGTGGCTTTATTAAGTTCTTTGTAGTCAGCACAAACTCTCCACTTTCCTCCTTTCTTTGGAACAATTACAAGAGGAGAAACCCATTGACTGTCAGAAATAGGATAAATGAACCCTGCACTGAGAAGCTTCTGCAACTCAGTCTTAACTATATCTCTTAAAGCAGGGTTAATTCTTCTTTGAGCTTGTCTCACTGGCTTGTATTTTGGGCTTATGTATATTCTGTGAGTATAGAGTTTGGGATCCAACCCTTTCATGTTAGTGTAATCCCATGCAAAGGCTTGCTGACTATCCTGTAAAAGCTTGATAAGACTAGACATCTGGGATTCTGTGACATTTTTATTAACATTCAGCTCCTTTCCTGAAGCAATCTCAACTTTCTTAACTATTTCTAACATTTGAATTTTTTCTATGGATGGAGACTTTATCTCATAGGGTAGCAAGGTATGGAGATAATTAGGTGTTGCAGGAAGTGGAGATGTGGGTTGCTTGGGCAGTATTTTTTGAAGGGAACAATTTGGATCATCACAAGATGACTCCTCTGAACCATATTGGTTGGTAAGAATTGCTACTAGTATATCATCTTCTTCTTATGATACCATGAATGGATTTCTATCAATGACCATTAGTTTTTGCACAGAGCTTACTTCAAGGGTAGCATCTCCTAAGTCTGGCCAGACAATTTGATCAAGTTCATTTTGGGGTTTTGCAGGAGAATACAAAGTTAAATTTTTGGTATTTATTCCATCTGATATGGTCATCTTCCCTGAATGGCATGCAATGCAAGCATAAACTGTGGCTAACCAAGGCCATACTAGGATTAATGGATATCCTCCTAGGGTGGCTTTGGGTGACAGGACTATAAAATTAGAAGGGTAGTCTAAAGAATCCAAAGTAACAATAATATCCTCAACCATACCATCAGTCTTAACTATGGAATTATCAGCTAACTACAATATTGTTGGTGTGTCCCGTAAACCAATGATACTAAGTTTCAGTAGAACTTCTCTTGTCATAACATTAATTGATGCTCCCAAGTCAATGAGAACATTCTGATTTTGGGTACCATTTATGAAGATGGTTACCACTGGACTTCCTAGATCTAAATACTTGGGCATGACCACTTTTCTTAGCATGAGATCAGAGAGCTAGCCTAAGACATGGATAGTATCAGGGTCTTTCTTTTTCCTTCCAGGTTGTTTGATATAGGCTTCTTTAATTGCTTTGGTATAAACTAGAATTTCTTTAAGTGCATCCAACAAGGGAATCTGCACTGTCATTTGCTTGAGCTGATCAATCAAATCAGTGGCTACAAGATTCTCTTTTGGAGGAATGACTTGAGACAGTCTTTGTGGATAAGGAGGATTCTTAGGCGCTAGTGCAGTTTGAGCAACATGTGGAACATAAACAGGCTTGTTCATGGGTATGTCTTCAGCATCGGCAACTTCTATGATTATTGGCTCCTTGGGTGCAGGAGTGTAGATCCTGATCTAAGATGAATATCATTTACATGCAAAGAATAAGCTTGTTGCTTATTATTAGGATTTGGAGTGGGCTTAGCTGGAAGTTGAGTTGGATTTTGAGGATTACTATTTTCTATAGGAGGTGGCCGCATAATAGCTTGCTGCTGAGGTGGAGGCATTAGTGCTTGTTGCTGATTAGGCTGATTGGGTCCCCACTGAGGTTGTGGTTGCCAGCTACCCTGAGGTGGCCATTGGCTATTCTGTTGTAGTTGCTGATAAGAGTTATACTAATGTTGGTATGAGTTAAATGGTGGTTGCTGCGGATAGGCTTGGTTATAGTATGGTTGTTGATTGGACCAGTTATGATTCCAATTCTGACCCTGAGGATTAGAATTTTGGGGGTTTTGGTTTGGCCAATAGCTATTATTATTATAACCAAAATTAGTCAGTGGGTCTGGAGGCATACCTTGTCTCTGAGCCCATGGACACCTTTGAGCTATGTAGAAAACTTCTCCATTCTCCTCATCTATAGCTTTGAACTCGGTGGGCATTGGGTTAACATCCACAGATGCAACCGTCTTACATTTGCATTTTCTCTTCTTCTCTCTATAATGAGAATATAACTCAACAAGCACAACATCTACCTCTTCCTTCTTCCTCCTTGCTTGCATAGTATCCAGCTAGGTAGCGACATCATTAATGATGTCTTTCTTGAGGTCAAATAGAAAATTAGACAACTCCACTTTGGATACTCTTGAACCACCATTGGACTTATATGGTAGGTCTCTAAGTCCCCTACCCTTCTTCATAGTGGCCCTTGAATAATTTTGACATATATTCTTTATGTCATCCCAACCTTTTTGTGTGATATCTCCTCCTGCCATCAGGTCTAGAGCCTCAATACTTCCATCATTCACACCTTTTAGGAAGAGGTGTTTCTGAGATGCCTCATTTAACTGGTGCTATGTATTACACTGCAGGTTGAACATAAATTTGGATACATAATCCTCTAGTGTTTCATCTTCCTTCTGAGACATTTTAAAAATGTCATCACCTTTCAAATCTTGACCTCTACAGTACTCTTTATACTTCATAAGAAACATTTTGCGCATGGCATTCCAATTTGCTAAAGCATTGGCACCTAACCCCATGAACCATCTCAAAGTAGCTTCTTTTAGACTTGATGGGAACAACTTCAGCTTGTGGGCATCTGTGGTATAGTCATAACTCCGGAAAAGAATATCAAATTCAAAGAGGAAGGTCTCAGGGTCCTTTGTAAGGAGGCCATAAAATTTGGGAAGTGTAGCAGTAGGTATATTTTTCAAATTTTGGTTGCCTTGTTGTTGAGGTATAAGAAAAGGAAAGGGAACCTGAGTAGCCATTCTGGGAGGAGGACCTTGTGGTGGTGGCTGATATACAACAAGAGCAAGTGGATTATCTTGATATTCAAGCTCAACAAATAGGTCATGTAAATGCAATGATTCCTCAAATGATGAAGAGGATATGTGTTCGTGAGCATCAGCAAATGGATTTTCAAAGGGTTCTTCTTCTTCGTTCTCACTTTGTGGTTCTTCAACTTGAGGATTAAATAAATTAAATGGCTCTCCTTGGTAGTTACCGAGAAGAAATCTCCCAAGGTGATCTCTCCTTCTATGCATAAAAATGCTTACTTAAGTACTAAAAAACTAAGACTGCAACTACAAGGATTAGTTTGAACTAACACCATCCCCAACAATGACACCAAAAATGCTTGGCCAAACAATAGTATCAGAAACCTAGAGCAATGGACTACCTATTTCAGGATTGTACACCCCAAATGATTCCTAAATACATTATTTGGTCTCATTTAATTATCGACCAGGGACGTAAACTTGGAATGGTGTCTGCAAAGTATATGCTTCAAACCTCCTCTTCTAAGTCTATCTAGGAATTCAAATGCTTATGCTTCAAGAAAACTATACTAAAACTGGTAAGAAAATGTATTCTAATCAAAGTAGGAAATTATAGTTAGGAACTACTCCAACTGACTGTGCTGCAGGAATAGGCTGACTGATTCTGGTATTAGTAGCTACAGGAACAACAAAGTTCTAAAACATATAAATGAATAGGAAAATGAACTCTATACTAACAAAGCAATTCACTCATCAAGTGGGCCCCCTTGAATGAGTGAATGAGAAGTAAAATCAAGATGAAAGTTGCAAACTTGAACTAAACATTCTATTCATCCATAAAATGATTACACTTGATTGAAACAGTATGCAAAAGCTCTATTAAAAACTAGTTTGTTCGACTAACTCCAAAAGAGTCACAACAGTCAATTATTTAAAAGAAAGAAACAACTAACTCCTAAACCTACGATCACTTCATAATTGAGGATCGGTTACAACTCATAAATTTTCATAACATAAACATTATTGACTATAAAAATTCCTAGAATATAGCGCACACTAAATCTATGCATTGCATGCAACAAAAAATATTGACTTGCTTGCGAGGATTCTGCAATCTATGGTTGGCGTTGATGACTCCCACGCCAGTATGCTAGTCTTTGAATATCCATAGTCAATTCTTGAAAAACAATCAATGCGCACATACCCAAGAATATACATATATATCCACATCATCAATATTAGGAAAAGGTGTAAGTCTTAATTATCACTCTTGCAAATCCTATGGCTACAGGAGGTAACTACCCAAAACATAGCTTAGGAGAGAAAACATCCATTAACATGTATAACTATTATATTCACCATTCATGTCCATGAATTTAAGTAGATATTATGTCTTTAGAGGTATCCACATTTCCAACTTATGTTCACACACACATATAACATATACATAGAAACCATAAGTTCATATCCTTAAAACCATAAATTCATGTCTATGTGGAATCAACTTGTTCTAGAAAGAGCATAAAAAGTAGTGAAAAAGATGGCTATTTAGGAGCACATCATGTATAATGGGAAGTTTGTAAGATTTGATGACAACCTTTCTCTTCTATTTTTTGGAGCAATATCGGATGTTTTCTCTGCTCATCTCTTTCCTCTGGTGCTCCTATTCAACTAAGTTGTAAAAATATTTCTCATTATTAATAAAAAAACTTTATGATGTTATGCCAATGACTTGCAAGCACATAATACTTGGAAGGCCATGGAAGAGCTTTAAGGAACTAAATAAATTCAAGTATGCACTATCTCATTTCCTTTCCAACTTTTTCCTCTCTGAAATGGAAGGTTTACATTTTGGTTTATCTAGATAGTGTACCCTCCTATGCCACCTAGTGTACCTAGTGCCTCCACCACATCAAAACTCAAACTAGACTTCACACCCTGATCCTAACACCTTAGATCATTTGAACATGGTAAATTTTACATGTTACAACTTCCCATTCACTCCTATCCACTCATCCTTCACCATTCTTCTACTATAGCCTTTCTAGGCCCGTCTAGAAGCCCTTGAAACCTTGAAATCAGCAATTCATTCACAATATCCCCAAACAACCTATCAATGTTTTTACACTTTCAAATAACCTTTTTAGAGTTACTAAGTTGATATCATTCTCATACTTTCACAACCTAACTGGTGAACACTTCCTTCACCCCCTAACTCTTCAACTAGGCCTAATTAGCCCTTGCCCAAAGAAGACACTCTATCATCCACTAATATCCAAACAAGCCTACAATAAACACAAGCCTTCCTTAAACACCATGTACAAAAAACCTAAAATCTTCCAGAAAAACCTAACCCAGAGTAGTAGAAAACTTTGTAATAGCCTTACTTCCTTCAGAAGCAGCATGCCTAGCCAGCTCTCCTTGCAGAACAAACTTGACAATAGTCTCAATTTCTTTGGAGGAAAGTGTCACGATCTTGTTATATTTCAGTAGAGAAGAAGCCTCATGAGTAATCTTATAAAAAATATCAATCATGAAGCTCTCCATGATATCCATGGCATCACTGGATATTCCCTTGGAGGGATGCACTTGTTTGAACACCTTGTATATAAACCTCTTGTAACTTTCTACACTTCTCTTCCTCTTCTTCTTCTTATTCTCAGATTTCATGGCTTTAATAGTTGTGGAATCCCTAGAAGCTTTTGGAGCCATGGATTTTATGCTTGTATGAACAACTTACTGGAATTTTTTGCAAGTTAAGTTTCTTGGAATTCTCAAATGCACAGGTATGGGATTGGATTGTATACAAGGCTTGATTTAAAGCATTGTTTGTGGGTAATTAAGAGCATATGTATAAGGATTTTTCACCGGGTCCCAATATCTTTTGAAGAGATTGTGGGCTTGTGTGGAATTGAATGTTCTACACCTTTTATGGATTTTGGTCCTATGTTGTTGCATTGGGAGGGATGACATTTAATGCAAGAGAATTTTTGGCCAGATAGTTTTGTTTGTGAGATATCAAACCATTAATTTTTTTAGATTTGAAATGGCTAGGTGTATTTATGAGCAAGTTGGGTCGATGATTTTAGTTGACATGTATTGTAAATAGTGATATATTTAAAATTATTTAATTAATTAGTATTTGTGTTATTTATTTATTTGATGGATTTTTCATTCATTAAGTCATATGTTAAATTTGTTTAGGACATGAATTCCAACTTCTCCCTCTCTGAAACAGAAGGTTTACATTTTGGTTTATCCAGATTAATACATTTTCTTCCATTACTAGGTTTTACCTTCTTCCCTTGCAGCTATTCTATTCCTTGTTTCACACATTTTTGCTTTTCAGGTCTAGATGCCTTTGCTAACAAATTGGTGACAAAATCATTGCATAAGACTTGTATTTTCTTATTCATACATGATGGAAGGCTATTATGCACTTGTCCTCCTTTAAAATACTTGTAAGGACTACATTCTTTGACAATGGGGAGAATATGGACTATCATCTAACCGCTCAAAAATGTAGGCATCTCCATCCTCAAGATTATTGGCAATTGAAAAATATCTCCATCAATGAATCAAGGAAGCTTCAGGGAGATCTCCGAGGAATCATACATGCCATTCCCTTCTGTTAGGATCCACAAGAGTCACCATTGTTCTTTCTCTTGGTGTATCATCTTAAAATGGAAGCACTTCCATGATAAGAGCATTTAGCCCTCTGAGTAAGTGGTCTGGGGTCATGTTAAGCACCTTGATCAGGTTTTTTCATGTATTTGGCTTTCTCCCCGCTTTCCACTTCTTTTCTGCTTCATTCTAGGTGGAATTAGGGTTAGGATCCTGAGGATTCTCCTTAATTTCCCTCTTCTATGAATTTTTTTCTAGGTAGGACTTAGAAATAGGTCCTCTTGGCCTTCATCACAATCATCATAGGATTTTGTGCCTATCCCTGGCATTCTATCCTATTCTAGTATCATTTCTAGGTGTCTGGGCATCCCCGGGACCTCCTGTCCTGATTCCGACTGGATCTTGGCCCATAGGGTCAAATTCGAGGTTGATCCTGACTAGGTCAAGATCAATCTCAAACCTGACTAGGTCAGGATCGAGCTCAAACCTGACTAGGTTAGTCCCAACCTCAATTTTGCCCCCCTCTTTCAAAATTCCAAATTCCTTGATTTTCGAGTATCGAGTTTTTGGGATATTGTTTTCCCACCTCTGGGTTGGCTATTTCAGGTTTCAAAATGGTAAATCCTTTAATTGCATTTAATCTAGGTATATTTTCTAAATTTTAGGACCTAATTGGGATTTAATTCTCCAAGGTGGCCCCTCTAGAGGATTGTGCCCTAGTTCACTGTAAAAGGAGGCCTTCCTCTCTCATTTTCTCCATCAAGTTTTGTGAGAACATCTCATCTCAAGCAATTGAAATCTCTCAAGCTCTCAAGTGAAAGAAAGAATTAAAGCATTCAAGCAAGACTTCAATCATTCATCCATCAAGGAGATCCATTGTTAGCCATTGAAGGATTCAATCTCTTTAGAGGCCCCTTGAAGATCCATCCTTCCACATTCATCCAAGCCTCCTCATATGCAAAGATCAATTCAAGATTGGTGTTGAAGATCACATGTCATTGATTTGAGACATCCTACATCCATTGAAGCATTCCTACTTGTGGATTTGAGGATCTGAATCCTCTACAAAGACTTCAACATAAGCGGGGTGATTTGTTTCAATTACTTTGTTTATGCACACTACATTTCAATTCAATTTCAAGGTTAATTTCTAAATTGGGGTTTGACCAAGGCAAACCCCCATACAAACAAAAACCCCCATTTTCTTGTAGGTACAGGTGCAGGATTTCAGAGCTAAGAGCAGATTTGGATACCCTTTTCGGTGAACTTCCAAGATCTGCAAATAAAGTCAGAATTGACCTTCGAATAAAGAATCTAGCCTTTGACCTTTTATGAGGGTCAAAGTCGACTTGATCTCATCTTGGAAAAATATTTCTGGGTTTTCTTTGTCTCAGCATTTCCAGTTCGAAACAAGTTGCATATTTTATCGAAAGTACACATAGACATCAGAATTTGGCATTTGCCAAATTTTCCCTAATTTCAGGTTAGTACTTGCATTTCAATTATTTAAAATTCTAAACACTTCAATTCTACCATAAGGAAATATAGGGTTTCTCTCTCTTTCATATTCTCCATAGATTGATTCGATTGTGCATTAACCTTTTGGTTGATCAAATTGGATCTCTCCTTTGGGAATTTAGATTTAGGAGTGGATCTCATATTTCCCACACACATCATACAACATACACATTTGAATAGGTGTGATGCCATTTTACCCCTATTCATTTTGGTGAACCCGACATACTTACTCTCCTTTCTTTTTGTGGAATTAGATGCCTTATTGTGCTCTCCTTTTATCTTGTTAGTATTAGATTTTTCCTTTGTGTTAGATCTTGCATGCTAATTAGATTTCAAAAATACAAAAATATTCATGTTTTATGTGTTCTTAGTTTAGTTCATTTGCATTACATTGGTTTATGAGCTTTACTACCACTAGTCCTACTTATAATATTCTGGTTAGAAGAAGTTGTAGAATCACGGGTGCCTTTGATCCTGAATCTTCCTCTCCTTTCCTTAGGATCCTGGATGATAATTTGATTCTTCATGATTCCAATCCTACTATGGAGAAAAACTCTTCTCACTCATCTCATGATGAGGATGAGGCTTTAAGAGTTCCTACTAAACAAATCCAAAAAATTTCAAATGAACTTGATAAAATGGGTAATTGGCTTATTCAAGAGAACCATAATCAAGATTCCATTCAAGCTATAGACGATCTTAAGAAATTTCTCCGTGATAGTGATCAAGGTGTTAACCTTTTGCGTGGTATTACTCACCTTGTGCATTCAAATGTTAAACCTTTAGCTCAAGAAGCTAAAGATTTAGGGTTGATTCCTCCTATCACTAGTGTTGAACCTCCTTCTAATCCTTTACCTAGTATTCCTACCTATACTCCTTCTTTGGTGATTGTGATGGTTCCCTTTGTTCCTATGAGTGTTCCTCTTGTGTCCCTTCCTACATCACACCCTTCATATCATAATGTTCCTTTTACTTATTCCAATCTACTTCCAACTGTAGTTCCTAGTGTTCCTCCAGTTGTGTCTTCTATTCCTGCAGCTTCTTACACTTAACCTAGTGTGTCTAATGTTGCTACTCCTCCTATTTCCTCTAATGATTCAACAATCATCAATTTGGCTCAAACTATATCATCCTTGCAACAACAACTTGCTTCCTTAACTCAAAATAAGTTTAGTATTCCTACATGTGACATCAGAAGTCCCTTGTCCTAAGACATTATTCATACTCCTATTCCTCAACAAGGTGAGATGCCTCATCTTGATATTGATATTGAACATATGTTTATTTCAAATTTGCAAAAGGATATTAGAGATAAGATTCTGTTTGTTGAATTTACCTCTTTTCAACAACTTTGTGTAGCGCTTCATCATTATCAATTACAAGTGAGTCAATTTGAGAGCAACACTCCAATGGCTCCTATTCTAGCTGATAAGAGTGATGCTGCTCCTAATCCAAAAAAATTTCAAAAATTCAACAACTATGTCAAGATAAACAAACAAATGAATGCAATTGATGATCAAGTTGCTGTTGCATCTCACAATGCCACTTCTGCATCCATTGCTTTTTGATTAAATCCTACATTTACTCCTCTATCTGAATCTTTACATGCTATTATGAATAGGTTGTTAGCTGCTAATATGATTACTTTACCTCCTATTCAACCTCTTCTACCTATTACGATTGCATCTAAATATTTTGATCAAAATGCTTTTTGTCAATATCATCATCAAAATGGTCATGATACTAAGAGGTGTTATTCTTTAAAACATAAGGTTCAAGATTTAATTGATTCTAAGGCTTTATCTGTTGATAATCTTGATGGTAGTGGGAACAAATCTGTCTCTCCTCCTAATCAAAAACCTTCAAATTTATACAAATCCTTTACCTACGCATGATACTAATACCATTGCTCAACCATCTGCTATGGAAATTGTGTATGATTCAAAGATGGATGATCTCAATCATGTTGTTAATCAAGTGGAGCATGTTGGTCAATCTGTATCTCCACCTCAACCTCAACCTCGACCTCAACTTCAGATTCAAATTCAACCTCAAATTCAATCTCAACCTCGACCAAAACCTAAACCTAAGCTAAAAACTCAACCTAAATCTTGACAAAAATCTAAGAATAAAAGACCTCGGGAACTTTTGATTACCTTTAATGACTCTGAGACTATTAAGGCTCCTGATGGTCCTCTTTACATTGCTGCTAGGATTTCTTAGATACCTACTCATGGTTGTCTTGTTGATCCTACATCCTTAGTCAATGTTATTATTGAAGAAAATATTTTTATGAAAATATTACAACGTGATTCTTATGATACATCGGATGCGTGGATTCAAACCTGTAATGGTTTTCTTTATCCATCATTTGGTTCTATTACTTTACTAATTGAACTCTGTGGAAAAATTGTGAACACTACCTTTGTTGTTGTTCCTACTTCTGATTAATTTCAAGTTAAGCTAGGTTTGCCTTGGTTGAATTCCATGCATGCTATTGCTTCACCTATCCATAAGTGTCTTAAGTTCATTCATGATGAAGAATTAAAAATGATTAATCATAGTTTATATCAACCTTCTAGGCCTAGAGACTGTGCTGCTCTTGATTTCTTTTGGCCTTCATTACCTAATTCATGTCCTCCTTGATTTGATAATCTTTTCCATTCATATCAAGCTTATAAACATCGTAAGATTCTTGAATTAAGCATTCCTCCCATGGATCTTAATCATGGTCTTTTTCCTACACCTTCTATACCTCCTTTAACTATGGCTTCTAGTTCTGTTAATCAAGTTCCTTCTACCAAACCTACCAAAGATACTGTGATTGTTTCTCCTATTGTTAATAATCCTATTGAACTTCCTAAAGAGCCTATGAAGGATCCTGCGATTGCTCTTCCTAGTTCTCAACCTATTTTAAATAAATCAAAATGTAACCGATCTACTAATGAACGTCATAAAAAGTGTTGTGCTCATGCTAAAGCTTGTAATTCTATTCTTCAAGGATCTCTATCTTCTTTGGATAAACCTATGCATGATGTGTTAGAAGAAGTTGTTACTTATAATGATGTTCATATGTATGATTATGATGATGCTATTTGTATCTTAGATCCTATTTTGATTAATTTGGATGAAGAAGATAGTCTTGATGATACTGATGATGTTAATGATGAATATAAGACTATTGACATTGACATTGATTTACCTAATATGATTTCATCACAATTAACTCTTACACCTAGTGTTGAACATTGTGATTCTCAAGCGGATCCTTGTTTGGAACTAGCTACAATTCCTACTGTGTTGGATATAGTCCCTCTTGCGAGTTACTCACCTTCCCTAAATGATATACAATGAGATGGGGAGAGTAGGCGACACACTTGATTGGATTGTCCTTCATGGTAGCTTTGTTGTGTGTTTTCTTACTGTACTATGTTTTTCCCATAATGTGTTTGCTAAATGTTGTTAGATTCTTTTATATGATCCTTGTTACTCAGTTGGTGCAAGGTGATGAAGGAATCAAAACTGTTGTTCAAATTCTTCTATATGTATCTCTATTCTTCTATGTGATGTTCAATGTTATGTCATAATTGTGCTATTGTTCATAAATGTTTCTTTGTGTAATTTTCTTGGATTCGAGATATGGTAGCACTAATTCTTTTTGGTCTCCATGTCATGGTCTGAAAAGATTCTCTTTCGTATATCTTATGTGATCTTTCCTCCTTTGTGATTGTAGTTCTACTTTCTTTAGGGAATGATGTCAATTCATTTGAAATAATATCATATATATTATCTTATGATCATACTAACCCCACAGTAGGTAGATCCATTTTGTGTTCTCTATATGTTTATGTGATATTTCCCTTGATTTGTCTTCGTCTGGGGGCAGCTTGACATGGAAACGTAATCAGTAGAGTTGTTTATATTTCCATTAAAGCCATTGCTCCTATTAAAGTGTCAGCAATGACTTTAATGTTGGGGCATACACTCTGCTCACCTATTGCACACGTGCACTTTTTGATATGCACATATTTTTCAAAATACCTTTTCTCCCTTTTTGGATTAGCAACTAATCCCTAAAGCATGGATTTATATTTTAGGATCTCTTGATCCCTCCAGTTTCAAATATACATATATTTTGATCCCTTAAGGTCGGATATGTCCTTAAGACTGGATCTCTTTTTGGTTTTATTGTTATGGAATAGAATATTCCTAAGGATGAATCCTTGATGGGTTGACTAGTGAGTAGCCACAATCACTAGGCGGTTCAATTCCATCTTTCCAGTTGTGTTGTTCTCTTGTGTGGTTCACAATGGGACATAAGTTCTCATTGGGCGAGGTAATCACACCTTCTTTCTCTCTCTAGAGATGTCTCTCTTATTGTGATCTAGGAGTCGATGAAGACTTGAGTCCTAGGGGATTAAGGTTCCCCTTTATCCCTTGGATTACGATAAGATTATCTTTTCATTCTGATCTCCTTTACCAAGAGTTTGCATTGAGTCCATACTCTTTCTAAAGTGGGGGCTTAATGTATCATCTTAAAATGGAAGAAATTCCATGATAAGAGAATTTATCCCTCTGAGTAAGTGTTATGGGGTCATGTTAAGCACCTTGATCGGGTCTTTTCATGTATTTGGCTTTCTCCCCGCTTTCCACTTCTTTTCTGCTTCATTCTAGATTGAATTAGGGTTAGGATCCTAAGGATTCTCCTTAATTTCTCTCTTCCATAGATTTATTTTTTAGGTAGGACTTAGAAATAGGTCCTCCTAGCCTTAATCATAGTCATCATAGGATTTTGTGCCTATCCCTGGCATTCTGTCCTATTCTGGTATCATTCCTTGGTCTTCGGGCATCCTCGGGACCTCCTGTCCTGATTCTGACTAGATCTAGGCCTATAGGATCAAATTCAAGGTTGATGCTGACTAGGTCAGGATCAAGCTTGAACTTGACTAGGTTAGTCCTAACCTCAATTTTTCCCCCCTCTTTCAAAATTCCAAATTCCTTGATTTCTAGGTATCGGGTTTTCGGGATATTTGTTTTCCCACCTCCGGGTTGGCTATTTTGGGTTTCAGAATGGTAAATCCTTTAATTTCATTTAATATAGGTATATTTTCTAAAGGTTAGGACCTAATTGGGATTTAATTCTCTAAGGTGGCCCCTCTAGAGGATTGTGCCCTAGTTCACTATAAAAGGAGGCCTTCCTCTCTCATTTTCTCCATCAAGTTTTGTGAGAACATCTCATCTCAAGAAATTGCAATCTCTCAAGCTCTCAAGTGCAAGCAAGAATTCAAGTAAGCCTTCAAGCATTCAAGTGTTCAAGCATTCATCCATCAAGGAGATCCATTGTTAGCCATTGAAGGATTCAATCTCTTTGGAGCCCCCTTGAAGATCCATCCTTCCACATTCATCCAAGCCTCCTCATATGAAAAGATCAATTCAAGATTGGTGTTGAAGATCAAATGCCATTGATTTGAGACATCCTACATCCATTGAAGCATTCCTACTTGTGGATTTGAGGATTCAAATCCTCTACAAGGACTTCAACATAAGCAAGGTGATTTGTTTCAGTTACTTTGTTTATGCACACTACATTTCAATTCAATTTCAAGGTTAATTCTTAAATTGGGGTTTGACCAAGGCAAACCCCCCATACAAATAAAAACCCTGATTTTCTTGTAGGTACAGGTGTGGGATTTTGGATCTGAGAGTGGATTTGGATACCCTTTTTGGTGTACTTTCGAGATCTGTGAACAAAGTCAGAATCGACCTTCGAATAAAGAATCTAGCCTTTGACCTTTTATGAGGGTCAAAGTTGACCTGATCTCATCTTGGAAAAAGATTTCTGGGTTTTCTCCGTCTCAACATTTCTAGTAAAAAACAAGTTGCAAATTTTCTTGAAAGTACACATAAACATCAGAATTTGGCATTTTCTAGATTTTCCCTAATTTGAGGTTAGTACTTTCATTTCAATTATTTAAAATTCTAAACACTTCAATTCTACCATAAAGAAATATAGGGTTTCTCTCTCTCTCTTTCATATTCTCCATAGATTGATTCGATTGTGCATTAACCTTTTGGTTGATCAAATTGGATCTCTCCTTTGGGAATTTGGATTTAGGAGTGGATCTCATATGTCCCCCACACATCATACAACATACACATTTGAATAGGTGTGACGCCATTTTACCCCTATTCACTTGGTAATTTGAGTTTATCTACAAATGTGTTTCGTGTTGTCTGCAGAACAAATTTTCACATAAAATAAGCAAAATTACCTTAAGAACCATCTAAACACTATTATTAAAAAACATGTAACAAACCACAAAAACCCAAAATATCCTTTAGACAATAATAGATTGGCTTCTTGAACCCCTGTCAAATAGACTTGCAGAGTATAGGAGACTGTAATATAATAGAGATAATTTTCACTTCATTTTCAACATCTTCTGTTGATTTTCTTTTCAACTCAACAGATAAGTTTTTGTCCCTCAAGTGATTAGAACTCATCATAATAGCACTTGTGGAAGGATCAGGGCATTTCCTCTGTGACTCAAAATCACTTTGGATCTTCTCAGAATGAAAAATAATAAATATTTTTTTCACAACCATTCTTCCCATATATCCAAACTCTGAAATACATCCCATAGATGTATTTAAATACTAAAAAATCCCCAAAATTTATTGCATGTTGATATACAAAAATTTCCCAGCCCGTGCCAAAAAACTCAATTCTAGTGCTTGTACTACATGACTGGTGCCAAAATAGGGCTCTCCCAATCACTGACTGTGACCCCAAATCCAGTCATTGTCAAGAACACCAGTAATTTCCTCTAGAAAGATAAATAACAATGAAGGAAAATTCATTACATCATAGACTAATCCAAATAACTTTTTATGTAAATATTTTAATTCGCTGGTCTTAGAGTGCACTTTGAGCTAAAGTGTCCCTCAAGGTCCCTTCAACGTTAAATCAATGATCTTTATTGGGTCATATCTCAGAGCTCATGCAAGGTAGCATCAATCTATTAGGTGCTATGAGACCATGTTGCAGGGTGCTACAATAACCTGTCTCGATTTTGAGAGATTAAATTTTGTTTAAATTTGGCAACACATTCTCGGTCAATGTCAGAACTCAAAGTGTCCCTTAGTTCAAATGAGCAACATTGCGTATCTTTCCAACTGTCGGTTGTAGCATTAGACCATCTATTCCAACAACTCCGAATGGCCAGGTAAATGCTAGGGGAAACCTCATTCGCCACACACAGTCATTTGAACACTCCTGATGACTTTGGGCCGAAGTGTCCCTAAGGTTTGCTTCAACATGAAATCAAAAATCTTTATGGGGTCATATCTTTGAGCTAGTGTGAGGTAGCATTGATCTTTTAGGTGCTATGGGACTATGTTACTAGGTCCAACAATAACCTATCTCAGTTTTTAGAGATTCAATTTCATTTAAATTTGGCAACACATTCTCGGTTGATGTCAGAACTCATAGTGTTCCTCAGTTCAAACGGCCAATGTTGTGTATCTTTCCAATTGTCAGTTGTAGCATCAAACCATCTATTCCAATAGCTCTAAATGGTTGGGTAAATACTATGGGAAACCTCATTCGACACACATAGTCCTTTGAATGCCACCAAGGACTTCGGGCCGAAGTGTCCCTCAAGGTCACTTCAGCGTGAAATCAATGATCTTTACGAGGTCATATCTCAGAGATCATATGAGGTAGCATCAATTGGCTAGGTTTTATGGGACCATGTTTCAGAGTCCTACAATAACCTATCTCATTTTTTAGAGATTCAATTTCATTTAAATTTGGCAACACATTCTCAGTCGATGTCAGAACTCAGAATGTTCCTTAGTTCAAATGGCCAACATTGTGAATCTTTCCAACTGTTGGTCGTAGCATCAAACCGTTTGTTCCAATAGCTTCGAATGGCTAGGTAAATGCTAGGGGAAACCTCATTCACCACACACAGTCATTCGAACACCGTCGACGACTCTGAGCCAAAGTGTCCCTCAAGGTCACTTCAGCATGAAATCAGTGATCTTTACGGGGTCATATCTCAGAGCTCATACGAGGTAGAATCAATCCATTAGGTGCAATCAGATTGTGTTACTGGGTCCTATAATAACCTATCTCAGTTTTTAGAGATTCAATTTTGTTTAAATTTGGCAACACATTCTCAGTCGATGTCAGAACTCATAGTGTTCCTCAGTTCAAACGGCCAACATTGTGTATCTTTCCAATCATCAGTCGTAGCATCAAACCATTTGTTCTAACATATCTGAATGGCTAGGTAAATGCTAGGAGAAACCTCATTCACCACACACAGTCCTTCAAACACCGCCGACGACTTCGAGCCAAAGTTTCCCTCAAGGTCACTTTAGCATGAAATCAAAAATATTTATGGGGTCATATCTCAGAGCTTGTGTGAGGTAGCATCGATCCATCAAGTAATACAAGACTGTGTTTTTTGGGTCCTACAATAACCTGCCTCAGTTTTCAGAGATTCAATTTTGTTTAAATTTGGAAACACATTCTCGGTCGATGTCAGAACTCAAAGTGTTCCTCAATTTAAATGGTCAACGTTGCGTATCTTTCCAACTATCAGTTGTAGCATCAAACCGTTTGTTCCAATAGCTCCAAATGGTGGGGTAAATGCTAGGGGTAACCTCATTTGCCACACACAGTCATTCAAACACCGCCGATGACTCTAGGCCAAAGTGTCCCTCAAGGTCGCTTACGCATGAAATCAGCAATCTTTACAAGGTCATATCTCAGAGCTCATACAAGGTAGCATCAATCTATTAGGTGCTACAGGACCATGTTTCTGGGTCTTATAATAACCTATCTCAATTTTCAGAGATTCATTTTTGTTTAAATTTGGCAACACATTCTTGGTTGATATCAGAACTCAAAGTGTTCCTCAGTTCAAATGGCCAACATTGTGTATCTTTCCAACCATCAGTTGTAGCATTGAACCATCTATTCCAACAACTCTGAATGGCTAGGTAAATGCTAGGGGAAACCTTGTTCGCCACACATAGTCTTTCAAACACCGCCAACGACTCCAGGCCAAAGTGTCCCTCAAGGTCGCTTCAGCATGAAATCGATGATCTTTACAGAGTCATATCTTGGAGCTCGTAGAAGGTAGCATCGATCAATTAGGTGCTACAGGACTATGTTTTTGGGTCCTACAATAACCTGTGTCAGTTTTTAGAGATTAAATTTCATTTAAATTTGGCAACACATTCTCAGTCGATGTTAGAACTTAAAGTGTTCCTCAGTTCAAATGGCCAATGTTGTGTATCTTTCCAATTGTCAATCATAGCATCGAACCATCTATTTCAATAGCTCTAAATGGTTGGCTAAATGCTAGGGGAAACCTCATTCACCATACATAGCTGGTCGAACCCCGACGATGACTTCGGGCCGAAGTGTCCCTCAAGGTTGCTTCAGCATGAAATCAATGATCTTTACAGGGTCATATCTTGGAGCTCATGCAAGGTAGCATCAATTAGTTAAGTGCTATGAGACCATGTTTTCGGGTCCTACAATAACCTATCTCAGTTTTTAGAGATTCAATTTTGTTTAAATTTGGCAACACATTCTTGATCGATGTCAGAACTTAAAGTATTCCTTAATTCAAATGGATAACATTGTGTATCTTTCCAATAGTTAGACATAGCATCACACCATCTGTTCCAATAGCTCCGAATGGCTAGGTAAACACTAGTGGCAACCTTGTTCACCACACACAGTCATTCAAACGCTGCCAATGACTTTGGGCCAAAGTGTCCCTAGAGGTTGCTTTAGCATGAAATTGGAAATCTTTACAGGGTCATATCATGGAGCTTGTACAAGGTAGCATCAATCTATTAGGTGCTATGAGATCATGTTTCTGGGGCCTACAATAACCTATCTCAGTTTTGAGAGATTCAAGTTCATTTAAATTTGGCAACACAATCTCAGTCGATGTCAGAACTGAGTGTTCCTCAGTTCAAATGGCCAACATTGTGTATCTTTCAAACTGTCAATCCTAGCATTGAACCGTCTATTCCACTAGCTCCAAATGGCTGGGTAAATGCTAGGTACAACCTCATTTTCCACACACATTCGTTTGAAGGTCACCAACAAATCCGAGTCGAAGTGTCCCTCAAGGTCCCTTCAGCATGAAATCGGTGATCTTTATGAGGTCATATTTCAAAGCTCGTGCGAGGTAGCATCGATCCATCCAATGCTAAAAAACTATGTTTTTGGGTCCTACAATAACCTATCTCAGTTTTTAGAGATTCAATTTCATTTAAATTTGGCAACACATTCTCGGTCGATATCAGAACTCAAAGTGTTCCTCAGTTCAAATGACCAACGTTGTGTATCTTTCCAATCATCAGTCATAGCATCAAACCATCTTTTCCAATAGCTCTAAATGGCTAGGTAAATGTTAGGAGCAACCTCATTCACCACACATAGTCATTCGAACACCACTTACAACTCCGGGCTGAAGTGTCCCTCAAGGTCCCTTCAACATGAAATTGATGATATTTACAGGGTCATATCTTGGAGCTCGTGCATGGTAGCATTGATCCATCAAGTGATATGGGACCATTTTGTGGGGGGCTATAATAACCTATCTTAGTTTTTAGAGATTTAAGTTAATTTAAATTTGGTAACACAATCTCAGTTGATGTCAGAACTTAGAGTGTTCCTTAGTTCAAATGGCCAACATTATGTATCTTTCAAACCATTGATCGCAACATCGAACCGTCTATTCTAACAACTCTGAATAACAACTCTGAATGGCCAGGTAAACACTAGGATCAACCTCATTCATCACACATAATCGTTTGAATGCTGCCGATGACTCTAGGCCGAAGTGTCCCTCAAGGTCCCTTTAGCATGAAATCTGTGATCTTTACAGGGTCATATCTCCGAGCTCGTGCATGGTAGCATCAAGCCATTAGGTGATATGAGAGCATGTTATTAGGGCCTACAATGACCTATCTTAGTTTTCAAAGATTCAAGTTTGTTTAAATTTGGCAACAGATTCTCAGTCGATGTTAGAACTCAGTGTTTCTCAATTCAAATGGCCAACATTGTGTATCTTTCAAACCATCGATCGTAGCATCAAACCATCTACTCCAACAGCTCCAAATGGTCGGGTAAATGCTAGGGACAACCTTGTTTGCCACACATAGTCATTTGAATGCCGCCGATGACTTGGGTCAAAGTGTCCCTCAAGGTCCCTTCAACATCAAATAGGCAATCTTTACAGGGTCATATCTTGGAGCTCGTGAGAGGTAGGATCAAGCCATTAAGTTCTATGGGACTGTGTTACCAAATCCTACAATAGCCTATCTCAGTTTTCATAGATTCAATTTAATTTAAATTTGGCAACACATTCTCGATCGATGTCAAAACTCATAGTGTTGCTTAGTTCAAATGGACAACATTGTGTATCTCTCAAACCGTTAGTCGTAGCATCAAACCGTCTATTCCAACAGCTTTGAATGACTGGCTAAACGCTACTGACAACCTTTTTTGGAAGACACAGTCATTTGAACATTGCCGACCACTCTGGGGCGAGCAGTAGGATGAGTGCAAATATGTATCTAGATGCAAAAGGGCTTGTGGTATTGACAATGACTGGTACAGGGGTACAGTCAGCAACTAAGGGACCCCGCAATACTATAACCACAGGACCCAAAAACATCAAGGAAATATAAAGCAACCACCTTCAAATGAGCCAAGGCCATAATACTAAGCATCTCGATGGTGTTCTTGTCCTCCAAGGGGTGGTCCAAAATACCAGGGGTATCAATAAATTGATACCTCAAGTACTTATAATTAGTATGCCTGACAAACATAGACTTAGTAGTAAAATCATAAGGTTGCACATCCACATCCACCCTAGTAATCTTATTAATAAAAGAACTCTTGCCAACATTAGGGTGCCCACAAATCAAAATAGGCCTTGTATTGGGGTCAATAGATGAGAACCTTGCCATATGCTGCCTCACTTGTTCGAGGTCATGTCTTTATATTGTGACTATCCCGTGGTACAGGGAACACACCAATGAATATAAATATTTGATTCCATGTGATATCAAGGATAGTTTGTGACATAGAAATATTTCCTTATATTATATTTATACATTTCTACATTCATTTCATTACTTTTGTTATTATTACAGTCAAGGAATTGATTGTTATTGAGGACAGTGACTGATATTTGTAACACAGTCAACAAGTTAAGGGTTTGAATCCTCCATAATATGTAAGGCACTCCCACCTCTATGTTAACTATGGTTTGGTGGGACATTTCCATTGATGTATTTATTATATGTATTAGATCTATCTTTGAATGTAGGGAAGTTGAATAGAAGGTGAGAAGAGACAGAGATAGGCATGGTAAAACCACAATGAAAGGAGTTAAAGGTAAGCACCAGTCATGGTTGGAAGTGACCCAATGATTGGAGGGGGTATATGATGGATGGGAAGGTCCTTTGGGATGTATTACAAGGTGTTGGGACCGGTGTTGAGGTTGGATGTTGCAAGGAAGGGTATTTTCTACAAAACCCTTAGTTTCTAGCCCAAATAGTGAGGGTTTATTGAACGAGAGTGTAGATGGGTGAGTATGGATAAACTAAGTTGAAAATTAGTTTTCTTTTATCCTTTATCAAGACTTTTTGGGGTTGTGGAGTCTTGGAAGTGAGTGGTTCTAGGAGTTGCTTTGTTAGGTGGGGCTAATTAGGCCTAGTTGAAGGGTTAGGGGGTGAAGGAAGTCTTCACCAGTCAAAGAGTTAAAATTTGAGATTGATATCAATTTAGTAACTATGAAAAGGGTACTAGAAAATCTAAAACATTGCTAGGTTTTTTGGGGATTTTGAGAGTAAATTGTTGATTTTAGTGTTGGAAGGACTACTAGGCATACCTAGAAGGGCTATAGAAGAGGAAGGGTGAAAGATGAGGTGATTGGATTGAATGGGAAGTTGTAACATGGAAACTATAGAATGTTGATACGATCTAAGGTGTTTGGATCAGCATGTGAATTCTGGTTTGAGTTTTGGTGTGGTGGAGGCACTAGGTGCACTAGGTGGCCTAGGATAGAGTTGATGCTAGAAGGAATTGGAACAAGGAAAAAAGGAAGTGAATTTGAGTAGTATGGTTGTGGGAGTGACTTACAAAGTCAGAGAACTCAACTAGATCCTTGAGTGAGGTTAATTCCTTGAGTGGATTCCAAGTTGTTTGTAGAATCCTCAAGTTGAGTTAGTCTCCTTAGGGTGACAGTAAAAATATACATTGATAAACATACAAGCATAACTATAAGGCATGGGAAATTTACAAAGCATAAGACATCCACATAAACATAAATTAGTAGACATCAATACACCAAACACATGAATTGCATACCTAAAACATAAAAAAAATATATTCGTAGGTCATGAAGCCAAATATATATGTCCAATAATGTCATACATTGAATATATTCAATATAGTTAAATTGGCTTCTTCAAAGCCAAATGGATGTACAACATATCACCTATACAATATACAAAAAATATGTCCACTAATGCCATATAGGCATACAATCCATATCCCTAATCTAGTCCTTTCCCGCCAGGGGAAGAAAAAAATCTTGAGCTGTCTTCGATCATCACATCGATGGAGATGCAATGGATGTTGTAGTCTTTCGAGTGCACTCACTCGTCCTCCTGTCTAGACTCTTTTATAGCTCGAGCTGATAAAAAAAAATTTAAGCATCAATAACTAATATACATCAAAATTGAATTATACAATGACATAAAATTGAATATTCGCTTGCCGCTAGAAAATAGTCACTATGTACATCCACCAAAGGCGCATGCTAGAAATCTGGAGTAATAAGTCCCTACAGCAATGATCAAAATAATAATTAAAATACATACATGAATATCATTATAAAATTCAATACAAACTATTAAAATAATAATTAAAATTAAGTGATCTCTTTCATACCTCAATCAGTGCTTCAGAACTAGCTACTGCTGCAGTGACTCCATGATCCAAAGTATCACGAACAGAAGGAGGAGTCTTTGATGTCAATAACTGAAAATGAAATAAAAAAAGTAGTATGTAGTTATCAAGATTACATATATTTTTTATAAGCCTACTAATGAGAAAATGATACCTCTGTGAAGGTTCCACCACGTCCTTTGGTGCGTGGTGTTAATGTCGAAGCTCCAACATTCAACTAGTGCACATGTACATGGAAAATTATAAGATAACCATTCATATAATAATGTACTATTGACATATTAATTATAATGCATTATCACATATATACCTGTGGACTCAATGGTGATGTCACAAAGCTAGGTGAAAGAATGTGATCATTGTGCCTCTGGATTTTGATCATAATTTGTCTAGTAATTTAGTGTTTCATTCATTTATTAATTAAATATAATCAAGTAAATCAAATTAACAAGAAAATAAAGATACCTCAAGGAAAGTGGCATAATGCCCTGCACTGTTTGTTGTGAACGTCGATGGTCCATCAGTGAATGTCTAATGCACATGCACAATAAGTTATGATACAATTATTCATATAATTACATAATAATCAAATATATTAATTAAAATATTTTATTCAATACATACTTGTGGAATTGACGACGATGTGTAGAAGGGGACATGAGGATCATTGCCACTTCCATCGCCACTGACACTCTCACCCTGAATTTTCATCATAATCAATAGATACTAAATTAATTAGTTATTCTTTTATAAATGAAATATGATCAAAGCAATTTAATGAACTTGGAAATATTTACCTGTGTGTCAATGCCAAATGTCATATTTAGAAAACTATCAGTCATCATTCCAGGATCCTCTTCCTCTCTCTTAGAAGTACCAAATGTGCACAAGCATCCACATGACCAAAAAATATGCCCCCTCGAATATTGACCATGGTCACCCTCAACTAAAGGAGTGGCACACTAAATAAGAGTCTGTGTCAGAGCACTATTCGTGCCTAGTGTGTCCACCTCTACATGTTCCTTCACAATGGAAGGAATAGTAACATGATCCACCTGTGGCTTTCCAATAGAAACTTGATGAAGGGTGCTCCCCTTAATGCCACAAACACATAACAGAAATAGAGAAACAACAACAATATGCAAGAACAAAAAATTGGCTTCTTATTATCTCCACAAATGTGAAATTACAAACTTTCAAAATTACAATATGCAAAGCAACATGGGCATTCCCTTACAATATTCTATAGGACAAAGCCTTGAATCAATACCAAAATCTACTACTAGAACTGTCCTTGACAACACTAGGGGCCTTCTTTATATAGTCATTTTCCACCGCTCGAGAAGGTTCTAGAAATTTAGCCCTAAGGGCCGATCAAACTTAGAATTGTTTTATTTTTTAATTTATTACATCAAAGTCAGCTCAAAATAACTTTTGAAACCCGAACGGAAATTTTGAAGGAAAAATTATTTTCTGCCATTTCAGGTGGCCCAATTTTCAGAGACCATAAATCATCACTAGTTGACCCGATTGACTATTATAACCCCATTTTGAAAATGCCATGAAGCGCTCTATAGGCTTGACCGGCACAAGTTCTTGTCACCCAAATTTTTGACCTCATCTGGGGCCTTTAAAGTCTTCAAAACTGAGTTCAAAGTTTCTTTACCCTGCTGCCAATACTGAAAATCTTCAATATCTTCAAAACTAGACCCGAACTAGCCATGAAACTTTGCTGGTACGCTGATATGACTGAGATGAACCTCCACATGTAAAATCAGAACATTCCAAGATCGTAAGACCAACTTACTAAAAATAAAAATTTTCCATAAATAGCAACTTTGCACAAGATAGCTCTTATTGAATACAAAAATAGAAATATTTTTGGGTGATGCAAGATTGTTCTTACACTCAGGATGCTCTTGCATCAGACACCCAGGGTAATTTGAGAAGTGACCCCGTCACGACTCAGGTGTGTAGAGGAAAACCAAGATGGTTAACCTCCTCCTTTGTTAGCCATGATGAATCTTCAATAGGTCATCCTTTCCATTTGACCAAATACTCTTCATATGTCCCGTTCCTTGTGCTTCTGCCAACACAACTATCTAGTATGTCTTCAATCTCCTTGATATCTGAACTAGTTGCTAGAATACTCCACTGTGCTGCTCTAACCTTATCTTCAACACCTCCTTCATGATACTCTGTCAAATCTGAAATGTTAAACATTGGTGAAATATTTAGCTCAGTAGGCAATTCTACCTCATATGCATTTCCTAAATCATGCTTCTTCAGTATCTTACATGGCCCAAACTTCTTCATTTTCAACTTGTTATATGTACCAACCAAAAATCACTCCTTTTGAAAATGAACCATGACTTCATCTCCAACTTGAAATTCCTTATGCCTCCTTTTCTCATCTGCCTTAGCCTTATACTACACATTCATCTTGGTAATATGCTTCCTCACCTCCTCATGGATGTTCTTCAAATGTTCTGCAAAATCCTCAGCTTCAGCACTACTTATTTCTCCTTTATCTATCTTCCTCAACTCAGATGCATTTCTAGGACTACTCCCATGTACAATCTAGAATAGTGATTTACCAGTGCTCCTATTGACAGAATTATTATATGCAAATTTTGCCTGTGGTAAAATCAAATCCCATCCTATTGGCTTATCTCCAACCAAACATCTTAGTAAATTTCCCAAACTCCTATTCACCACCTCTGTCTGTCCATCAGTCTGTGGATGATGTGATGAACTGAATTTCAAATATGTCTTCAAATTCTTCCACAATGTACGCTAGAAATATCCAACGAAATTAGTGTCTCTATTTGAAACTATGGTCTTTGGAAAACCATGTAGTCTCACTACTTCTCTGAAAAACAATTCTTCTATATGAACAGCATCATTAGTCTTCTTGCAGGGAATGAAATGTGCCATCTTCAAAAATCTGTCAACTACCACAAAAATTGAATCATGTCCCCACTATGTCCTTGGTAAACTAAGAACAAAGTCCATACTGATATCCTCCCAAGGCTTCTCTGGTACAGGTAATGGCTAATACAACCCTGTATTCTGCTTCACTCCTTTCACCATCTGACATACTTTGCAACTCTGTACAAACTTCTTGACATCTTGCTGCAACTATGGCCAATAATAATTTTTACTAACCAAAGCAAAGGTTTTATCTTGACCAAAATGTCCAGCCAATCCTTCGCTATGCTTCTCCTAGATGAGATTCTTCCTCATAGAACTTCATGGAATGCACAACTGACTCCCTCTGAATAGCATATCATCCTAAATGATGAAATCCAACCACTTCATTCTGTCTAGAGTAACAGGTTCTTTACAAGCTTTCCAAGCTCCACCAAAATCAGGATCCTCTGGATACAAATTCTTGAGTTCCTTGAACCCAACCACCTCAATCTGCATCTCTGTCAGCAATAGTTTCCTTCTGCTAAGAGCATCTGCAACCTTGTTAAACTTTCCACTTCTGTGTTTCAAAAAAAATGTATAACTCTGCAAAAACTCAACCCATTTCAAATGCCTCTGATTCAATTTTCCTTGACTATTCAAATATTGCAAAGCTTGATGATCAGTATACAAAACAAACTCCTTAGGAAGCAGATAGTGTCTCCACTTCTTCAATGCCTGAACTATAGCATAAAATTCTTGATCATAAACAAAATATTTTCTCTTGGCATCATTTAACTTCTCACTAAAATAAGCAATAGGTTTACCTTCTTGGCTCATAATAGCTCCTAATGCAGTACCACTAGCATCACCGTCTACATGAAACACCTTATTAAAATCTAGAAGTGCTAAAATAAGTTGTTCTGTAACTTTTTGTTTCAACAATTGAAAACTCTTTTCTGCCCCATTAGTCCACTTAAACTCTTTTCTATCCCCTCTCATTGTCTCAGTCAAGGGACCACAAATACTACTAAAATTTCTGATAAAATTTTTGTAAAAACTAGCTAGACCATGAAAAGATCTTACCTCGGCAGCACTCCTTGGAGTAGGCCATTCAAGGATAGCCTGTACCTTCTCTGGGTCCATTTTTAGATCTTATGTTGAAACTACAAATCCCAAATACACTAACTCTTTCTTCAAGAAACTGCACTTCAAATTAATCAACAATTTCTCATCTCTTAGCTTCTCAAACACCATACGAATATGCATCATATTCTCTTCCAATGTCTTACTAAAGATCAAAATATCATCTAGGTACACAATGACAAACTTACCCAAAAATTCTTTTAGAACCTCGTTCATGAGCTGCATGAAAGTGCTCGGTGCATTGGTTAGCCCAAAAGGCATGACTAACCACTGATACAATCCTTCCTTTGTCTTGAAGGTAGTCTTCCATTAATCTCCTTCTCTTATCTGAATCTGGTGATATCCACTCTTCAGATCTATCTTTGAGAAATACACAGTTCCACTCAAACAATCCATAATATCATCCATTCATGGCAATGGAAACCTATACTTGATTGTGATCTTGTTTATTGCTCTGGAATTTGTACACATCCTCCATTCTCCATTCTTCTTTGGTGCTAATACCAATGGTACAACACAGGGACTCAGACTCTCTCGAATCAACCCCTTTTGCAATAACTCATGTACTTGTCTATTCAATTAATCACTTTCTGCTGTTATCATTCTGTGTGTTGCGTTGTTTGGAAAACTGGCTCCTAGAATCAAATCCATCTGATGACTGATCTTCCTTACCAGTGGTAATCCATCAGGTACATTATCAGATATAATATCTTGAAACTCATTCAACAAATCTACAACCTCTACAGGTACATCCTCTACTTCTTCTTTACTAGCTTTTGGAATTAAAGAAAAACACACATGCTCATGCCTCATACCATCTAGGAATTTTTTTCCATCAACAAATGTTATTCTTGCATTACCACATACCTTTTCTTCAGTCTCCTTCAATGGATTTAGCTTATGTCACACTCCATCCTTTGTCAGGGAATAGGTATTCGCACGACCATCGTGTATAGCACATCTGTCAAACTACCACGGTCTACCCAAAAACATATGACATGCATCCATAGATATGATATCACATAGTACCTCATCTTGGTACCCACTGATCTTGAACTTTACCAGGCACTATTCACTGACCATGACCTTGTGGTCATCCTGCACCCAGGCAATCTGATATGGATGTGGTTGTTTCTATCTCTTGAGCTTCAAATTTGTCACCATCTCTTCTGACACCAAATTGTCAGTGCTTCCACTATCGATAATCACATCACAATATTTACCCTCACACTTGCATCTAGTGCGAAATAGGCTCCTCGTTTGTTCAGGTTATTTCTCACTACTCAGCAGGACTCTTCTGTTGATCAACGTTTCTCCTCTTTCAACATCTTCAAAATTTGAGGATTTGGCATCTTCATCTACATGTGCCACTCTGGCCTGGCCTTCATTCCTCCTATCCATCCTTCCTTGGCGTTGAGGACATTCAAATGCCCTATGACCTTCTTCTCCATAGTGAAAACATGTTCCACAGAAGCCTCCTCTTCCTGAACCTTGTCCTCTTCCTCTTCCTCTCTGATCTCTATTATCCTGATCTTGGAAATGATTGGAATTATTTCCTCTCTAATTTTGACTGCTACTAGCCTCATCCTTCTTTTTTGGATCTTCATTTTTGCCTCCATATGACCGTCCACCAGATCATCCACCGTGACCTCTTCCATTTTGTCTGCTCTCGAACTTCTTGTTCAACTTTTCCTCTACTTTTAGGGAAAACTGGTATGCCTCTTCAATACTATTCATTCGAACCAGATTCAGCTCCTCCTGAATGCTAGACCTCAACCCATTAAGGTAATGAGTAACTTTCTCCTTAGCAGCTTCTGCATGGCCTGTTCTGATGAGGATTCAATAGAACTCCTCTGTATACTCCTGAATAGATCATCCGGCTTGCTTCAAACTTTGCATTTTCTTCAGTAGCTCAAGCTCATAATCAATAGGGATGAACTGTCACTTCAATTTATCCACCATTCGATCCCATCTTGTGATTTTATCTTTCCCTCTTCTATTTCACTCCAATTGAATCTCTTGCCACCAGATCTTCGCATGACCTTTTAGTCTGGCCTTCACGAATTTGACCCTATCAGGATCCTCAATATCTTCATACTCAAAATATTCTTCACATTCATTAATCTAGTCAATCAACTCCTTTGGGTTAAGATTTCCTAAAAATGCAGGAACCTCAATCTTAGGTCTTTTCCTAATCTTGGAAATGGCCTGAAAAAATCTTCCTTCCTCCTGGTTCACAACTTCGACTTCCCCTTCTTGATCTTCTTCTTCGGCTTCATCCTCATTTTCATCTCTGACATTAAGATTCATTCTTTTGCGAATCTCTTCTTGCAATGCTTGCACTTGTCTCTAGAGTGCTCTAACCTCAGGTGTTACAACACCAGCTCTTCCTCCACGTTCCCTTCATGGAGGTATTTTTGCGATGCGCGCTGAAACCCTAACCACAGTCCTAGTGCAAACTGCCTCACAGTCAGTGATCTGTTTACACACTTAGGAACTTCTGCTCTGATACCACTTGATGAAGGGTGCTCCCCTTAATGCCACAAACACATAACAGAAATAGAGAAACAACAACAACAATATGCAAGAACAAAAAATTGGCTTCTTATTATCTCCACAAATGTGGAATTACAAACTTTTAGAATTACAATATGCAAAGCCACATGGGCATTCCCTTACAATATTCTATAGGACAAAGCCTCGAATCAATACCCAGATCTACTACCAGAACTATCCTAGACAACACTATGGGCCTTCTTTATATAGGCATTTTCCACCGCCCGAGAAGGTTCTAGAAATTTAGCCCTAAGGGCCGACCAAACTTAGAATTGTTTTATTTTTCAATTTATTACATCAAAGTCGGCTCAAAATAACTTTTGAAACCTGAACGGAAATTTTGAACGAAAAATTATTTTCCGCCATTTCAGGTGGCCTGAGTTTCGGAGACCATAAGTCATCACTAGTTGACCCGATTGACTATTAAAACCCCATTTTGGAAATGCCACGAAGCACTCTAAAGGCTTGACCAATGCAAGTAGTCATCGCCCAAATTTTTGACCTCATGCGGGGCCTCTAAAGCCTTCAAAACTGAGTTCAAAGTTTTTGTACCTTGCTGCCAATACCGAAAATCTTCAATATCTTCAAAACTAGACCCGATCTAGCCATGAAACTTTGCTAGTAGGTTGATATGACTGAGATGAACCTCCACGTGTAAAATCAGAACATTCCGAGATCGTAAGACCAACTTACTCAAAATAGCAAGTTTCCATACAAAAATAGAAATATTTTTGGGTGATGCAAGATTGCTCTTACACCTAGGATGCTCTTGCATCAAAACCCTAGGTGCATTAGGGTCATGATGTGCCCCTGCTCTATCAAATGATGGCTCCCCTCCTCTACCCTGAGAATCTAGATAGTCAAAATAATTTGGCACCTCCTTGAGTAAAAACTCGCAATAGAGTTTCCTTAAGAAATATATAGGTACCTCATGATTGTTACAGGGAGGTGAATCAAAGAACATCCACCATCTCTCCCAAAAATTATTTTTAATATCTTCATTGAAGCACCAATGAATTTGGAACCTCCTTGTTGTAGTTCTAAGATTATTTGTGTCCCCTAGTTTTTTAAATAGCTTGCAAATGTTATCTTTTGTGATGTTTTTCTTTTTTATGTCTGCATAAGATAATTTATTTGCATAATATTATTTTTTGTTCTTCTCTTTTATCCCGCCATAAATTAATTTTCCCACTAATTGAGGTTACGTGGGTCAAGATTTCTTCCAATGATTTCGCAAGTCTTTCCCTTCTAGGAGGAGGTTTCTTGATTGGTGGAGGCAATTGAGGTTCATTTTCTTGGTTATTTTTTTCATTTGTTTCTTCATGAGGAGATTGAGGATTTGGTGGAGGGTTTGG
Source organism: Chamaecyparis obtusa (assembly GCA_027943335.1). Lineage (NCBI taxonomy): Eukaryota > Viridiplantae > Streptophyta > Pinopsida > Cupressales > Cupressaceae > Chamaecyparis > Chamaecyparis obtusa. The sequence continues at coordinate 53,539 of BSBK01003499.1, forward strand.
TTGAGGGATATTATTTCTTCCTGACAATTAAAAAAACTATATTTTAAAATCTTAATTACACACAAATTTTAACAAAAAAAAATTGTTACAAAACAAATTGCTACAAAAATAAAATTTTTAAACAAATAAGAGGCATGGGCTATAAAAACACTTACCTCTTCTTCCGGATCAAACTTGATGACATTGTGGAGCCATTTGATGGATGAATGAATGAAAACTATAGATTCACAAGCCCAAACAAGACTGTGTACGTGCTTGTGAAGGCTCCTTTTGCTGCAAACATAGGTTTGTGTAAAGCAAAATGAGCTTTCCAACCCATAGAAAACACTAAATAGTTTTTTTCAAAGTGCGTGCAAGCTATAGGGAACACGCGCTTTGAAAAAATACTTTGATTATTTTTCAAAGTGTGTGCACCCTATATGCTTTAGATTGCCCATTCCTAAGGCTTGGGCAACCCAAGCCATTAGGCGTGCGCCCTTTAGTGCATATGCACTATGGTTGATGGGGGACCAAAAAGCAAAGTGACACCTTTTTGGTCCCCCATCTTTATTCATATACCCCAAAATTAATTATAATAGAATGTAAGATACAAATTGAATTATCATGTATTATCAATTTCATCTTTTTCAAATTAAACTCCTCTCTTGGTCTATACATGGGTTGGTCAAAGGGAATACATGAATCATTAGGTGTCTGAGGGGGGGAAAGGTTTTGGAAGCATGCTCAAAGGTTCTATCATGGTGTTTACGATGGTCATCATGAGCATAACATTTACATTTGATTTTTTTTGAAATTTGTCTTGGCTTAGGAAATATCAACATAGGGTCCTTTTATTCTTTAAGGGGAAGAAAAAAGGCACCTCACTAAGTTGCTCGAGAAAATATTTGTGAAATTGTTATAGAATATAGGAGGTGGAATAAAGGAATACATTGGAGGTTTACAAGGAATACATTGGGGGTGGAAAAACCTTAGGATTAATAAGCTCACAAATCTTTTGGATTTTGAATTTTTAATAGGATAGAATAAATTATCTTTGCAAGGTCAGTTGGTTGAGGTATGGAAGTTGAAAAAAAGTCAAGGCCAATGTTCCCTCAAAGTTCTAAAGGATGATAGACACCATGGTTAATCATGATGATTTCTCTATTATGGGGAAATTTGCAACACTTATAGATAGGAGAGACTATAGCTTCCATGGAGGTGAGACAAGGAAGACCAAGTATAACTTGAAACTTATCTAATGTTGAGATGAAAATGAAGGTGACATCTAGAAGGATGTACTACCAAATTTTATAGGAAAAGTAATTAAGTGAAACAATTGAAAGTTTTGATCATAGAATTGGTTTTGACATAGAAATATTGTTGTAGTTATCTAGCTTTAAGATGTTCTTCAATTATAATATTCACCATGCGAGTAGGATCTACAGGGAGACCACAAGGACATAGACTATTTACTCTTGCAAATATATAAAGAGGACCATTAGGTTCTTTAATAGTCTCATTGGGATTAAATGTAATGAAAAGATTAGGTTCAGGCTGATCAATAAGGTTGACAATATTATTGGCCTCAATACACTCAACGTCATAGCTAACAATATGGTTGGAGGAAGAAGGTAAAAATTGGGTAGTTTAAATAGTATTGGTTGAATGAGAAGGTAAAGGGTTAGTATAAATTTTTAAGTTTTAGTTGGAAAGAAAAACATATTTGTTTCCTTGATCATTAACACCCTCACCCAATATATAGTATTAGAATCAATGAGGTCTTGAATAATATATTTCAAATGGAAATACTTCCTAGTATCATGGCTAGGTTGACGATGGTATTGGCAAAAATATTTGTGATAAAAGGATTTAGGAAATGGTTTATATGTATCAATTGGTTTGATGGGAGACAGTGTTAAAATATTAGCATTAAGAAAATTCAACATTATATTATACAAAGATTTAGAAAGAGGTGTAAAATTACTAGAAGGTCAAAAAATAGATGACAAAGGAATGTCACCTTTGTATGTTATTTCCACTTTCTCATCAATGTTGGGTATGTGTAAGATCATGAGGGGCCAAACTATGCCCTTCAGTGGCAATGAAAAATCAACAAATCAAGGCTAGTCAACTTAACGTGAACATTTCAACTAGCTATGAACCTAATATCAAAAAGTTGTAAGAATAGAATCTATAGAAAATTGAATGTAGTTTCTAAAATACTAGGCCTTTTTTGAGAAAAAGTTATTATGATTGGTGAAAAGTATAGATTTCAATGCAGCAGTACAAAAATTTTAGGAAAAAAATAAGAAGTAGGTGTATGTCTGACCACCTTAATCATAATCAAATGATAATATTTTATTATAAGATTTTATATATAAGTAGTAGACTCATGCCCAGATGTGACGCATATTTTTTGTAATTTTATTCCAAAAAAATAATTAATTATGAATTTTTTGCTACAACGTTTTCAGAATAAAAAAAATCCCATGTCTAACCACCTTAACTCATTCAAAACTTTAGAAAATTCAAATTTTATTTTTTTTCCTTATAGTAGGAAAAGCATAGAATGTGACGCATTTTTTGGATTTCAAAAATGCTATACCGTCTGAAAGTTATAGTCATTTTTCAATCAGTATATAAATCAACACTTTAGAGGTAGCTCAATTAGAAAATAACTAATAATTACTTACCGAATTCAAAATTTGACAGCAATTATATCGATAGAAAGCTGATAATCTCCTTAAGATACCCTTTTCATTTTATCAAATTCAGGTGAAAAAAAAGTTGTCCGCTACATTGTCAAAGTTTGGAACTGACATCGCCACTTTTTGGCCCCTCATGATCTTGCACATACCCTGTTGTTTGATGAATTGTTTATCTTGATGAAGCCCTTAGTTTTTTGGAAATTTTGTAAGGACTAGAATCCGACATCACTCTTATCAACTAAAGCCATTGGAGGAGTACTCTCAAATTGACTCACTTCTAGCTAATAAATATGAAGCACTACACATAATTGAGTAATGGAAGAGAATTTAGAAATAAATATCTTATCACTAATTTATTTTGGTAAATTAGAAATGAAAATCTGTTTCACATAAATATTAGGCACAAGGTAAGAAATCTAAACATGCAAATGTTTAAATCTACTAATGAAATTAGTCACTTTTTCTTTAACACCTTGTTTACAATGCATCAAATTAGGCAAATAAATTTTAGGACCAATACTATTTTGAAACTATTGAATGAAAGAATTATAATTTTTTTGAATGAAATCAATGGAATAAGGAGGCAAAAAAAAACCATTGCAAGGATTTATCTCTAAAGGATCTAGTAAACAATTTAGCCATGAACCTATGATCATGAGAGAAATTAGTACACAATGTTTGAAAAGTTTTCATATGAGTCAAAGGATCATCTTTACTATTTTAAGTCTCTAAATGAGGTATTTCCATATATTGAGGGATAATGACATGAATGATGTCTAAGGACAAAGGACTAGAAATGGCACAAGTAGGAATATCAAATGGATTAAGTCCTCAAATAAATTTTTTGTTTCAAAGATGAAATGATTTGAACCAATCTATTGACAATGAATTCAATAGAAAGATAAGCAGGAGGCATGTGTGAAAGATTTGGACCATTATGGGAATGGAAGGAACAATGCAATATAAAAATAAAATATTTTTTTAGGTAGGCATCGATAAAGGTTTTGAAGAACATGGAACACATGAAGGAGAAAGAAAAATAGGAATAGAGATCTTGTAATGCCCACCAGGGAACCCAAGAGAAAATAACCTAATATATGTTACTAAGTTTACTAAATAATTTTTTCTTTAAGAGTTTACCATCAATAATGAATAACAATGTGGAAGCAATCTAACATAAGACTATACATAGTCATAAATGTAACTCATTTACAAATAAAAGTGTGATCTAGGTTTGAAGTTTTACCTTTGAACCAATATTGTTTATTCTGATTTTAACAATTTACCCTACTATTTTTCTCTACCTCCCTAAAACTTTATCATATATATCTTTGATTGATACTAATTGCCTTAGTTCAAAAACACACAATGTACCATGTGTATAAAGCTACAAAGGCAGAAAGAAAGTCAAGAGCTATATTGATAGGACTCTATATAAGTCTCTCTAATAAGAAGGTTTTGTCTACATAAATAGCTTCATTATATATCAGAGAGAGAATCTACAAGTCAATCTGATTTTCACTAGGACAAACCATAAGCTCTTCCCGAAAAAGTGATATGGTTACATTAAGTAAGTCATGTTGAAAAAGAAACCAATATCTAATTGATTTTTTTTAAGCCATGTGGATCAAATAAAGGCTTTCGCAATAAATTACATGGTGAACAACATTGGAAGGACAAGGTAGATTATCTTATTGATGAAAGGAAGATGACATGATATGATAATTTTATATAAGATCATGTCATTCTCTCACAAACTAAAGCATAAAGAAGGTCAGTTAATCTCTTTCAAAAGTTTATGTCATTCTAAAATAGAGGTTGGAGATAAGTTACAATGAGGTGTAATTTGCTTCATAAAAAAAAGGTACACCCACCTTGGTCTAGCAGAGCTAGAAGTGCACAGGAGTTTGATCATTCTTATCAATCTCATTCGTTGGCCAAAGTCAAATAACAAATTTGATCTTAGAGCCCGTGATCCACTTAAAATTTGGAAACCTATGATTTTGGGAACCAACATATTGTACCATAGCTTTCTTGATCTTACATTATTTTATTATTCCCTCGATCTGCTATCATCTTTTACCGATTTTCAACTTAATCATCCTAAAATTTAGTGTGTAGTTCTCCTAGAATAATATATTTATTTTTATTTTAGATACCAACTTTGGATCCTCTAAGATTTAGTGGTCTAGTTTTACCAAGTTCTTATAAGTCATAAAAAATTCATTAATATTATGAAGACTATCAATAAACCCTTTATTATCTTGTAGAATTTGTTATACCTCTTTTTTTTGGTTCATGAATTTTATTCAAAAAAATGATATGATTTAAACTATAAATAAGCCCAAAATAGACGTCCATAATGATGCAATTATCTATTTTTGAAAGGAAGGATCCATAATAAAAGGTATAATAAAAATTGTAATCAAAATATATTAATCTTCTTGCACAGATTAATTAAATCTAGCTCAAAATAGATTCAAACATAAATAGAATCCCACTCTCAGAATATTAGAAGTATCTAATAGTAACCTAATGATTCATGTTCAAAATTCTTAGGCATTTGTATTTCCAAATAAATAGTTGTAGATTAATTAAATGAATCCAAACCAGAAGATGGAAATGAATTTGCATAGTTGAAATAAAATTTAATTACAATTACTTTATAAAAAAACCAACATGCTTGAAGAAATAAATAACTCCAAAAATTTGTACATAGCTAGAAACATTATTAAAAGAAATAAAAAAACATTTAAAACTAGCACAAACAAAAAATAAACCATTAAAATATTATTGCCATGCATCCTTTGATTACTTAAGTTTTTCTCACACAATTCTCTCGCATCTTCACAATTAATATGACCCTCTTAAGATTATAGATAGCCTTTAGAAAATGGATAAATTCTTGACCATTTAGTCAAGGATTAGAAATAACTATTGGAATCTCTTTATTTTTTATTAAAATAAATAGGGAAAGGCCCAACCCATTACAAATCTAGCACAATCCATCAAAAAATAGATCTAAAACAAAACTAATCACATAACAAAAAAACATGGCGAATGACGAAGGAACAATAAATTCAGAGCTTATTATCTATTACATCTTATATTGAACCAAAGATCTTAGACTACTTATATAACATTCTAACCTAAGAAGGTGAAAACTTTTTAGTTGGATATTTCTTCTTACATTAACAAATTGTGTCTAGGTAGATCTATTATGGAGTTAGAAAGAAGAACATCATTAGGGACAATAACTTTTCCAACTTGTTTTGAAGTAGAATTAGTTTGGTACATATGAAGTGGAGAAACAATAGAAGAAACCAAAAACCCATCGAAATCATTTTCTTGTTAGAAGTAGATTGAGACTAGAAAACAACACTAGTAGGTAAATGTGTAGTAGAATGGAGAGAAGTAGAAGTAACTAGAGAAAAAATAATAGTGATTGGTTTTGAATACCCTAAAATAGCACTATCCTAAGTAGTAGCATTAGGAAAAATAGTAAGGTGGTCATAAAAGATATTTTTCCACCAAGTTGAGGAAGATTGCCAAAAAACTCTATAGGAGTGCTCAAAAGCCAAATCAGTGCAGTAGTAAAATAATGCCTATAGGGAAAGGGTATCCCCGAGTCCACCAAATGGCACCAAGATCTATCATGAAATTGTATGATGATCTCACCAAAAACATATTTTAAATTAAATCAACTTCCATTAAGATGCAAGTGAAGGAAGCATGATCAAAGACTTTTCTCACAAAGTTCACCTACAAGAGTCAACCTAAAGTGTTAGCAATAGCCTCATAGGCTTCTTTACACCAGAAATGAAGGGGAAATGAGGCAACTTTACCAACACACACAAAATACTAGTTGAGTTTTTCAAAGTATTTAAAGAAGAAACCTAGGGGCACTCATAGAGCAGATGTGAATACTAGTCCAAGGTGTATAGAGAGGGGATGGAATTTCCTTGTTTAGAAGAATGCATACATTGAGTTTAAAATTTAATAGCTTTTTTTCTTCAAATAAAATTCGTGTTGTTGAATTAGATCTACAAGAATAATCTCTATATTATCTTCAACCTTGAAATGATTAATATGGTAGCAAAACATTGTTTATTTGTAAAAAATATTAAAAAATTTGAAAAGTTCATATGAATTTACCATAATTTTACAACCAAAATGTAACAAAACAAATAATGCCAAACACACCATTTGAAAAAAAAATTAAAAAAAATTCAAATTTGCTAAATAACTTGCATAGCCTCATTTTTTATTTTGGTAATTCCTTTAAATTATTTTTTTAAATATTATAAATAAACTGTATTATGTATGAGTCCTGAGTTTCTGATATGCTAGAATACTATGCTTGGGTTTGATTCTTCAAAACAAAATTGCATATGAATTAAATATATTATCTTCAAAACCATATAATAAATCAATCAACAAGTAGTACTAGAAAACTTTTTAGGCTTGAATTAATCTGCAACATTTTTCGATTATCAGAGCTTGTGATTATTGGGATAAGATCACAAGCTTAGTTTGTCTAAATGCTGGATACAAAGAATAGAAAGATCTCCTAGGAGCTCATCTCGATACTTAATAAAAAAATTAAAAGTTTTATCTAGTTGTTTCATTTTTCTATTTTTGTAATGTGTTGTTTACATCCCAAAGAGAGCCTTCCACAGCTGATTGCTGGAAAATTCTTTTCTGTACTGATTCAGGGAAGAGAAACAAGTATTGATCTCTATTTTTCTTTACTAACTTGATCACATTTAGAATATACTAGCACTTGTACCTTTGAAGGGTGCAAGAGTTATGCCGATAGTGTTATATATATTAAATGATGTCACTATATTACTCCCCTTTAACTTTCCCTATACTACTCTATCTCTCTTTTCTCTTTATGTTATTCATCTCTCTCCACTCATTTAATACTTAACATTAATTAAAAGTTTTTAAATACAAATTTAATAATTAACATTAATTAAAAGCTTTTTAAAAAATAAATTAATATCATTAATGTAACTATTTTTTATTTTCATTTTTATTGACTTTTGTATTTTTTATTAACAAAATAAGAAATAAAAATGAACATTCTAATAAAATTCAATTACCCTAATCAGTAAAAGCAGAAAATCAATAAATTATAGGGATTTGATTGTTAAGGAAAAGGGTTTGGCAACTATTGATTAAAAACATTTAAGTTTCTTTTGTACTTCTAAGGAAGGGAAACATATATTGAAAATCAATTTATCTCTAATAAATAATCTTGAGTTTGAAGGAAATGTATGCTAAAGCTGCAAGAATATTGCAAACAAATAGCAACAATAACAGCAATCTGCCAAATTTGATCCAGCATTTTTGGCATGGACTTCACTGGCTTTTTTTGCTTCCACAAAAGGGAAAGAAAATAGTCAACATAACACTGTCCAAGCTGAACAAGATAAAAGGCCAGAGATGTAGATTTACAGTCATGCTCATTTACAGAAACTTGTTTGTCTTATTAAAAAAAAATGAAATATTTCTCAATAATGCTTTGATTTCTCACAAGTTATCTAACAGCGCATCTGAAACCAACTTCAAACTAAATATTTCTTACTAAGAACGTAAATGATGTTCTTATCTTAAATGTTACTTTAAGCTACAAACAATCATTAACACAGATCTAATTACTTTAAGCTACAAACAATCATTAACCCAGATCTAATCTAATTACTTTAAGCTACAAACAATCATTAACACAGATCTAATGCCATTTTTCTAGGATTATGCAATAACCATCGATTCAGAACTTCACATGGATTCCTCCTTTAGCAGGAGAATAGCCGAATTTAATATTTCATCTCAATTTCAAACTGTGCTACAATGACTCTATGGGGAGTCATTTATTCTCCCCATTTATTTATTTCCAGTAAAAATGTTGTGTGTATAATGTAAATATTTTATTAATATGAAAACTTATGTTACATTATTCATAAAATATAAAAAATGAAAAATAGTCTAAACTTAATAATTTTCTAAATAGTCTAAACTTAGTATTTTTCTAAATTTACAAATATTTTGTTTTATTTACATATATTTTGTTTTGAAACAATGCTAAAACTATTTGGATTTTCCAAAAGGTGTATTATTATTTTCGACCTCTATTAAATGATCAAATATCAAATATTATGAATTAGAGTTAAAAATGTGTGTTTAAATTCAAAATAAAATCTAATTAGATTTTATATTCTGAATAATGTATAAAAATAGATAATTTTGTTTTTCTTTTTAACAGTCTTATATAATTCAATTCTTATACCAAGATTTTTTTTGGTACATTTCAAAAGTTTACAATCATTTAAGTACAAAAGATCGATGCTTCCATACGCTCTGCTCTACAAGATTGTCTTTGTCCTCCTATGAACACTATACTCATTCAAGCACGAAATCTTCTTCTTCTCAACAATTCAATTCATCTTCTTCTCCTCAACAATTCAATTCCTTTCTCTCCCCTCTTTTCTTGAACTTCTTCAATAGCTCTCTTTCAGATGTGTCAAAATCAGCTTTCAACGACTCCAATCGAGCCATGAGGGCGCATGACAAGTGACCTGATTTAACCTCGCCTACTCTTTATAAACAACATTCCTAGTATTCCTTACTATCTATAGTTGGGCCCCCACATGAACTGCACCTTTAGATTAAATATTGAGTGCAGCTGTTTTTCAAACCCATCTGCTTTAAAAATAAATTGTAATTATTAGAATTCAGCAAATATTACTTTTAGTAGCTTTTCAAAATATACTAAATGTATTAGAGTATTATAATACGAAAAATAAAGTTTTTTTTGGGAATAATTTTTTTTTATTCTTCTTTTCAATAGACTTTCCTAATATCATATATATTCCCAAAATTTTCCAAGCTAAAAAATTTGAATCCCATAAACACCCTGCCATCCTGCCATCATGCCATGAATCCAAATTTTTAGTAAATGAAAAAAAGATTTGTTTACTAATGACAATGACATGGCAACTAAAAGTCAAGAAGGAAGAAAAAGAAGCAGCAAGCTACATGTTAAAACAATAAATAAATTATAATGCTCTGCGTTCTCAACCTAAAATTTAGAAATTCAAACAGCCATATGTGCACCATTTTGACATGTGTCAGTCAAATTTTAAAACAAATAAATTCTGTCATGTTTACTGTGTAAAGTAAAACAACTTTCTTTAATAATTCAAATTCTATCCTCCCGAAGTCCCCAATTAACAATTTTGTAGTAAATTTCAGGTAGCTTAACAAAATGTAGTCAGATATAGAGCATGAGCCTCCCTTCACAATCTTCTTTCCAGCTGTCAACAAACCAAGAATGATGTATGTGAGCTGATATCTCAATAACATAGTGTAATTATTTTTACAATCTCAATAAACCTTTTAAATTTGCAGTAATCCACCTTTTTATATTTTCTCCTCTCCTGCATATGATTGTGACACATAATGATTTCTTATTTCTTTCAATGTGGCCTTTGTCGAACATAGGGGGCACTGAAACCAGCCATCCCGGAGTAGTAGTGCAATTGGGCCAGAGTAGTATCGAGATGACTGATTTTCTGGAAGTCCTAGTGTTGCACTGTACTTCTGGATTCAGCTGGGTAGAATATATTTGCATCCTTTTTCATATCACACTCACTCTATGATCCTATCAGATTAGAAAACTGATGTAAATAAATTCTATGAATCAAGAAACACAGTGTAATAATCATTATGAACTGTAGAAATCTAACATCTCAAAGAAGTCCCCGTGGTTTAAAATTGTAAAACCGTTCTTGTCAACTGTCACTATTTTTGTTATTTTTTAGTATAGATGGTGGAATTCATTGTAATGAGCCCATATAAATCTCATTTGTGCTATGTGCACCTTTTTGGGTCTCTGGTTTCTTTATTTAGCCTGCAACAAACTATATGTGTTGGATCTCTTGATAGATAATACTGTTTTAGAGACAGTCATAATAATGGTTTTGCCTGAACCAGATGATGTGATGGGTTTTAGCATTGGACAATCCAGGCTTAGAATGATAAAGATTGATATTTTAGATTTTATATGCAATTGCAAGATATCTTTGAGCATATAATCAATGATAAATAATGTGGGATGCTGATATTTAACCCAAAATATTATGAGATTTCCAGGGAAAATGTTGATGCATACAACATTGAAATTAAAAGACTTACTGGGCAATTATTGGCTTTGATTGCTGAGACATTGCAGTTGCAACCTGACTTTTTGAGAAGAAATTTGGCAATGTATACAAAAAATTGAGGATGAATTACTATACTCCCTGCCTTAGACCAGATCTCGTTCTAGGACTGAGTGCACATGCAGACATGGTGGCCCTGACACTACTGCTGCAGGATGATGAAGTACCGAGATTGCAGATCCACAAGGATGACCAATGGAAAACTGTGCAACCAATTCCTTATACCCTGGTTGTTAATATTGGAAACATAATAGAAGTAATCTTCTCTTCTTTATCAAAGATTCGTAATAGGTTACCTAGTTTACAAGATCTCTGCATACATTACTCATCCTTGTTTGTGCACAAAGAGTCAGTTTTCCTGCTCTTAAAGCTGTATCAAAGAATAAGAGCTCCAAACTGGGCACCCAAATTATATGTCTATATATAATAGAATGTTGTTAAAATGATGTATAGATGGAGTCAAGACAATGCACAGTAAATCCTTCACTCTAAATGTAGGCGGAGAAATTTATTTTCAGCATGCCCTGGAATATAGATTTATCTACTGATTGGCACTGCATCGAATCCATTGTCATTAGTCTGTATGAATAGGCTTGTATAATATATATATATATATATATATATATATATAGAAATAATAAAAAAGTAAGCACAGGAAGAACACGAACGCTTCTGAAAGCCCCTTCAGCAGGGAACATTATCAGAAATAATATAAATACCACGGACCATCTTCCCTTGGCTACATTTCTAGCCAGAAGAGGTGCCTCCTTCAGATCCATATATCCACAGGAGGAAAGGTGCTTTAGTACCTTCTTTTCTACCTCCCTCCATTCTCTATTTATAAAATGCATTCCATTGACCAGACATGATCTCAAGGATTTGGGCCACTGAGCTACATACAGTAATTCTGACTGTGCAAATGCAATAAAGACATGCCCAACAATACCCATAACTACCGAGATTGTTGTGAACATCAAAGACTTGGGAGATTTGTACTTTTGCAACGGAAACTCAGACCAAAATACTGCCAGCATATGGCCTAGAAAATTCCAGATGGTGATGACAGAAATAAAAGTGTTGATACTTACTGAGTGTAACCCAGAGCTTTCCCCGCCACAATCATAATCATTAAAAACGCTGCCAGGGTCAGGGCCATGTATATAAAGCTATAGAAGCGATTCAACTCCTTATCTGCAACAACTTTAGTGGGTTTCACTATTAACATGACAGACAGGGATACAACAGCTGGCAGGATACCTAGCAACAAAATTACCGCTGCTTTGTCCATCCCATAAATTGCATGGTATATTTGAGGGAAGATGGCTCCACTCAGCCCCACAAACCCTTTTAGGATTCCCAGCACAATTCCTCTTCTATGAGGGAAATTCTTGACACAGGTAAGCAGAGCCACTGTGTTGGCAAAATCCAGAGAATCAGTTCCCATGCAGATGTATACACACATCTGCCATGTTTTAGGCCTGGGAAACCTTTGGGTCACAGACAACCAAATCATCACATAGCCAGTGATGTTCATAATTGCTCCTATCCCCAAAACTACCAATGATAGATTGACCTCATTGAGCAGACCAGACACAATTCCAACATTCCCTCCCATATTTTTAGAGAACCTCAATGTAGTCAGAGTTTCCTGATCATGGCTCATAACTATTTTTATTGCTTCTGAATATATAACAAATATGTAAGCCCCTCCTACAAGGGCCATAATCAGAAAATAAATAAATTGAACAAGGCATTTTCCCTTGTCTACGTTTATGGCCAGAAAAGACGCCTCCTCCATATCCATAATGCCCACAGTAGTGGAGGTGTTAAACTACCTTGTTCTTTCCCTCGCCCTCTTTTCTATATGGCTTTCAACTGTAAATGCTTCCAGCGGCCTTGGGAGATAAATTTTTGTTTATATGGATTCAGACCAATGCTAAGAGCCACTAAGAAGAGCCACATGCCCTACATGCACGACGCCACACAAATCCTCCCATAAATGATACGTCTGCTGCCCTGCAAAGCTCCACGCTGACTACCGGAATTGCCTCGACACCGCTCCCGTTTTCCCAGCGTAAGACTGCCGGAATGTCTGAAAATCCCGACGGGCATCTCCTCGGGAGTAAGCCTATCGGCTTAAATATTAATGACCAGTCATTTAGGTGATGGATAATTTTGTGTAACAACACTTTAACAATCGGAGACAGACAAGAAATTGTCAATAAAATTGTAATTGAAAAGAAAAAAGATAGTCTCTCATCAAACAATATCTACAACAAGATGGAATATTTATCCTAGTTTTTTTTATTAGGGTTGACTTGCAAGGCAACCCAGCAAGGAACAGAGCTTGCGAGCCACCAAACAGCGAAGACCACCATAAACGTTTTTAGAAACCCAGATCCGACATAATTTAGTTTTGTACTTTTAATATGTTATAATTTTTTTAATTTATTAAATAATAGTAATTTATATTTAATTAGGTAATTAGTTTTAATTTTTAAGTCTTTATAATCTAGTTCAGAAATAAAAGTAAATTAAACTCAATTAATCAAGATGTATATCAGATCATTATCATCCTCATACATTCTGTTTATCTAAAACGAGGAGATCAAATTACCTTTATTGTTAATATGAGCAGCAAAGCTTTAATAGTCCTATTTCATATTTTTTCTCTGCTAAGTCTTTGTACTTTCTCTACTTCTCTTCCACGATTCACATAACAACATCAAATAAATTTCATAAACTCTTCTACCACGAATAATATTATAATATATTATAAATATGATATTAATTGCTATTTATTTTTTTAATACATTAAATTGTTTTCATAAATATCAATTTATGAGTAAATTTATAGCCTTCTAATAGTTTTTCATAAACATCTCTTCACACAAAAAAATGTTAATTAAATGTAAATTCTTAAATGAAAAGGTTAAAATTCATACCTACTTTATATATGATACATGAATTTATTTTCACTTATATTTTGTTTTATGAAAAATCTTTAATAGCTAAAATTGCTTTTAAAAACCTAGAGAGATCACTCAATTAAACATCTATGTGAATCCAAAATGGATAGCATATAAAGAAGACGTGTGATATAAATAAGTAGAATGCAAGAGAGTTGGACAGAAACTAATAAATGAGTTTCAAAGCTGATAGGATAAAACAAGAGCACAATCAATAAATTTTAAGAAAGGAGGGAAAATAGTTAGTGGAAGGGAAGAGTAAATAGTAAATAAGTAGAATGCAAGAGAGTTGGAGAGAAACTAATAAATGGGTTTCAAGGTTGATAGGGTAAAACAAGAGCACAATCAATAAATTCTAGGAAAGGAGGGAAAAGAGTTAGTGCAAGAGAAGAGTAAATAGTAAATAAGTTACTGAGGTATGTTATATATTGAATGAGAGCACATTGATCTTTCAAGTTTTTGCTTCTTGAAATATTCTTAGTAGCTAAAGTCACTTTTAAAAACTTAGAGAGATTGGCCATTTAAGTATATGGGGTACCTTCAAAGTTGATGGTAGACAATCAAGATGGGTGGTATAAATAAGTAGAATGCAAGGGAGCTGGAGAACAACTATTAAATGAGTTTCAAGGTTGATTGGGTAAAGCAAAAGAAAATCAACAAATTTAGAAAAGAAGGAAAATGAGTGGGTAGAAGGGAATCTTCTTATAATGTGTAATCAAATAACGAAATAATGAATCAATTAGAAGCATGTGACAATTTTACAAATTTAAATTAAGAAACAATAAATTCAATAATTTTTAAGATTACAATAGACTAACACATAAATAATTTGAATAAAAAACAATATTATAAATTTAATCCTTCACCATAAATTAAAACATTTAAAATCAACTTCAATCCGTGATAAACAATAATCATAATCTCATGAACTAAATTCATTAGAGTATAGATAATTCCTACAACACAGAGATACACACACAAAGTTACATTGAAAATTCATAGCGGCCATGGAAATATATGAACAGGCTTTGTCCTAGAAAATAGCCAATATATGGATATTTTGGGCATTGCCAAACAATTAAAGGTATCATTCTCCAACGCCTTGAGACGTCCGCTTCATTTAGAAGATAGGTAAGAGTCGCACAAGATGACTTGTTTTCATGCTCTGAAGATTCGAGGGATCGATGCAGTCCTCGTAGTTGTGCTCGCGGAGAGTCGATGAATAGTCTTACATGGATTTAAAGGCTCCAGATATATGTAGCATTCTGAATCACTCCATCTATAAACGATAATTAATGCGTCTAGACAATTTGTGTGAAAAAACTGAAATTGAATAGGCTGGGAAATTCTTTTACCACAATATTGTTGCTCTGAAATCTTTGTTGCATGTCGGGCTGGAGAAATCCATGGGATTTATTTTGATGAAAAGCGAGGTACATAGTATAGCAGGTGATGGGAAAACAATTATGGGCTTGGTTCTTTGTGATAATCGCCCTTACAAAGGTGATGTTTCTTTCCTTCCATTTTTGTTCTTGTTTTCATGTGGTTTTCACGGATCATAAGGAAATCGCTCTGAAATTTCTAGGCTCCTTTAGAAGTAAGTCACATTTGGATACCGCGTTAATTATTCAAAGGGTGAAGCTAATATAGTGAATAGTTGTAAATCTGATTCAACAACAACAGTTTTCTTTAAACAAAAAAACTAATATTTTCGAAAATCAATGCATGGCTTTTCCAAAATAAGAAGATTCTAAAAGTTATTTACAATCTTGACACAATTATCGAATATTTAGATTCTTTGAGAGACATGTCGTTATCTATGATTTTAAAATATGTAGAGACTATTCTAGTTTTAAATGAGTATTTTTTGTTTACTCTATTTTCAAAGGGAATTTTTTTGTTTATCTCATGGTATTTCTAACTATGCTCAAATTTTTAAGCAAGGTTTTTATTGATAAGATACAATACTTGAAAAAAGTTTTGTAAACGAGTTGCAAGTAGAGTGGACTTAACTATGGAGGAAACTCTATCATTAAGTGTGCGCGAGCTGGAGTAGTACTGGGATGGGTGACCTCTTGGAAAGTCTCGATGCTTCACCCTTGTGAGCATTACCTAGATTCAATGAGTGCTAAGTGTTCTATTCATTCTCGTGAGAGATGGGTTCTTGTGAACCACTACTAATGAAAAATGGGTCAATGAGTCTGACGCAAAAAACTATATAGTTGAATTCTTATAGCAATATCACAAGGTCTCTATTTATTCAAGCATGGCAATCTTTAAGTAAAACATTCACATCTAGATTTTTTCTCATCTATGAAGCTCCATTCCAAAGTTTCAATTCACATGAATTTATTTGTTCACAATTAAATTTTTTAAAAGATAAATGCCTACAAGTTTTGGGTGATTCATTATGTTTCTATTTAGTGATTATCATATTATGAGGGAGTAAAAAAAGTTTAGTTATGATTGAAACCAAGTTTAACTATAAGTAAATGGGGTTCACCACTTACTATATTAGTTAAGTGGTACTGGTGATGTTGTCTCCACCCAAGTTCAAGCTCTTCCTACACCTTTGTGATCGCAAGATTGTGTGTTCGCTAATCCAGGTTCCCGATTTGTGCCCTTGCTGGTTCATAGCTCTAGGTCAAAATCATTTGATGTGGACTTGGAGGGCATGTCATGCTAGTGTCACCAATCATGTTGAAAATTTTACCAAGCAATTTTTAAACAAAATTTTTTAACTATTAAATAATCCCTTGCTAGAAACTTCTAATATTTAAGAGGAATATTCACCAAATTTTAGGATGATTAAGATGGACACTTTGGAAGGATGATAAAAAATTAAAGGAATGATAAAGTAATGGAATACTTAGAAATTCATGCTAAAGCATAGGAATTGACTCTTTTAATAAGAAATATCTTGATTATTCATCACAAGGTCTTTCATGTTCCATGGTATTCTTCAATGTTCTTGATGTAGGTGGCAAAGTCCACCACACTTCTTGTTTTCAAAGTAATTCTACCATTTTTTCCCAACCTTCTCTTTTTAATCCTAAAATCCTCAAAATCTTAAAGTTCATGAGATTCTTCTTGCTTTTAAGAAGCTTGAACATGTATACAATTTTTTTTCACCATTTTATATGTAAATATCTATGCATGCATGTATGTACACTAGAGAATCCAAACTCCTCGCGGGTTAGGCGAGTTGGCAAGCCTAGAAAAGGTTGGCGAGTTGAGTCATCCTAAATCAACAACATGACTCATTGATTTATTCTCATAACTCGCATGACTCAACGAATGAGCGAGTTATGGCATAACTTATTGTGCGGAAAGAGTTTTGGAGACAAAAAAGAAAAAATTTTAGTTTTTTAAAAATTATTTTTGTATTTCTTTTTAATTTTACCTTAAAAGGTATTTTATTTGTTAGTTGTGAGAAGAATAGAGGAAAAGTGAGAGGGAGGAAGGAAAACAAGAGACCATAGGTTTGTAACCAGCAGGGAAAAAGAACATCAAGGAGATCACAAATCACATTGGGGAGGTCATAGGTTTGCACTGAGAGGATCAAAGATTCCATAGCAAGACTTCTCAACTCATTTGAAGGAGGTAAGTGTGAAATTTTGTAGATTATGTTGAATTTTTTTGTATGTTTATGGATTTTTATTTGTTTGTTAAATATTTTTAGTTTAACTTTCTAAATCTTGAATATTTTTTATTGAAATATAAATTGCATACTTCAATGAGAGAAGTAGAATAATAGAAAAGTGAAAACCTTACATTTTTTAGAAAATATTGTAAACATGTATTTACAATTTTTTCTTAAAAAAATGTAGGATTTGCTGATTATTTTTATTAGTTTATAACTTTATAAAATTATCATATTGCAGCAGCCTTAATGCTTTGAAAACATTCATTTTTCACAATGCCTAAAAAGGATGAGGCTTGGAAATATACTAAATATTTTCCTGGTAGACAAAAAAATCAAACATTTTTTTTTGTATAGAAATTAATTTTGGTGGCATCAATAGGTTTAAATACCATATTGTCAGCAGACATGGCCATGATATTGAGATATGTAAAAAAAAAACTTCCAAGGCAAAATATTTATGTTATGTCAAGTTAGAAACACATGAACAAGAAAAGGAAACTAGGAAGAGGCAATTGAAAGAGTTAAGTGCTATTGACTCTCATTCATTTACAACCACATTCACATCCGCAAGCTATGTTGGGGGGGGTTCTACCATGCCTCCCTTTCATCTTATTCCTTCTACTTCTGCTCCTCATAGTGGTGCTATTACCTTTGGCCCTAGAGTCCTACGATTCAAGTTGCATAGTTTTTTTGTGCCACTAACTACTCCTGGCGCACAACCCCTTGCTTGAGATAATGGGTTAGAACAAAGAAGTTCATGATGTTGCAAGAAAATAAATTTTCAATTTTTGGTACTTTTGCAACATTCCATTTATTTCATCTTAGTAATTCTTTTTTATTTGATTCCTTTAAGTTAAAAAGTAAATGTTAAAATTTATAGTTTGAAACTTTGATGTTGAACTCTAGTTTGTGTTGTATTTTGTGGATTCCGATCAATCCCCAAGTGGGAGATTGTTATATTGTGGTGATTGATTAGGGAAGTATTGTACAATTTTCCCCTCACCCTCGTCGGGGTTCAGGGGTAGGCCAAGCCCCGAGCGAGATGTTTTTTTGGCTATTTTTTTGGGCCAACATGTTGTAACCCTAAAGCAGAAAAAATAAGCTTGTATAAAATAGCTTAGGGTTAGGGATTTCATCATGATGTATGTTTATGAGCCATGTTTTTGGACCTCTTATGCAAAGATCAATGTGTAGGTGAATTTATTACAATTTAACATTTAGGATTTACTTTTAATTTATATGCATATTTTTGTTTTTTTGCCACTTTAAAAATTTTCTTATTTTCATGCACACTTGTGACTTAACTATTTTTATTTAACATTATCTCTAAGTCATTGAGCCCCTAGTAGTTCTCCTATGAGTTTTTAATGGGAAGAAGCTCTCTATGGGCTACATATATGAGGGCATGGATAGGGACAAGGAGGCAATTAGATCCACATATGCAAGAGTTAAGGATAAGTATGGCCTCATTTGGGAGATACTTGATAGGAGATGACAAAACTGGCTTCAAATACCCATCTATGTAGCAACTTATTTTCCTTAATCCAACATTTCATTTCTGGAGTTACTTCAAGGAAGATGAGGAGGTTCTTAGTAGCCCATATACAATGCTACAAAAGATGTCTAGTGATGGGACAACTATATTGCACAAGATAGATACATATAATAATGAACAAGGGGTTATTTTCACAAGAAATATGTGAAAAGACTCTCAAACAACATTGTAGCTAGGTAGAAATACATGTTAAACTTAAGATTCTTAAGTTTATAGCTGATGCATTTTGATTTTATAATCTAGCCTTAAAGTTGGAAATTAGATAGATTTTTTTTTTCATTTTCCTCATTACAGATATATGGTGGAAAAGGTTTGGGCCTACAACCCTAAACATTCAAAAACTTGCCATTCATATTTTGAGTCAACCATGTAGTGCTTTAGGATGTGAGTGCAATTGGTGCATGTTTGAGCACATCGACTCAAAGAGGCGTAATAGATATCTTTGGAGAGGTTGAATGATTTTGTCTTTGTTCATTACAACCTCCATCTTAGGACCAAGTAGATTTTGGACATTGACTCCTTTGCAACCACTCTAGCAGAGATTGATCTAGAGCTTGAGTGGCTCACTGAGTCTACTGATCCTATCTCACTAAGGAGGACCATGACTAGGTTAACTAATCAAATAGAGAGGTTGAGGCTATGGATATGGTAGAGGAGGAGGATAGAGCATGATCAGGAACCCACATAGCTGATGTTGATCTAAGTGGCACCTCACGAGTGAAGACTATGGCTTCTTAGTCATTTAGGGGCTACCTTAGATGCCTTTGTAGGAGGCATACATACTACTCTAAGGCTGAGGATGAGCTAGAGCCTAAGCCATAAACTTTGTTTTTACACATATGTTTGGGAACATTTGATGTGATGGATTTCATATACATTTGATAATATTTATAATTTTCCATATCTATGTTTTCTATTTCCTTCAGCTACAATTTACATTTGTACTTATGTGATGGATGTATGTTTATTTATGCGATCAAATTAGCTTCTATTTGATGATGTTATATTGTCTTTAAACTTTATTCAATAATGGGTTCATGAAACAAGCTCTAAAATGTTAAAACTCTCTAAGTTTCAAGGGTTTTTTTTCATTTTTCCAACTCATAGCCAAGTCACAAGTCAAGTCGGCCTTACCAAGTTTGAGTTGAGTCTGAGTCTGCGAAATTTGATGTACACACGTGATAATCACTTATACAAAAAAATAAATAAACCAAGTGAAATATAACAAATTATAGAAACTCAAACTAATAGAAAAGAAGAAAACAAAATTAAAATAATGAAAAATGGGAAATCTTAGAAAATTGAAGTTTCACATATAAATTTCATTTCAAATCTAATTTCAAACTTTCTAAAAAATAATTATTCATGAAAAATATAATAATGGTCTCAGTAAAAAATATTATTAGTTGAATGTAAATTTTTACAAACGAAGATGAATATTTGTGATTGCTTTACTCATAATAGACTAATATATTTTTAGGTACTTAAAAAGTTCAATTTAAACAAGTTCAAACTTGTCTATAATAAATATGATCTTCATTTTAACCATTTGGGGAAATAGATGAAAAATATCTATTAGAAATAGATGAAAATATTTATTAGTTTTAGAAGATATATTTTTTATAATTTAAAAAAAAAATTCAATAGTAAGCAATTTTGATCTTCTTAATAATATTATTATATATTATTATATGCTTTATACTACTAAATATATGATAAATGAAGATATTGAATTTGTTGTAATGTATGATGAATAGATATATAATATGTATCTAAATTAACATAGATATCGTAAATACATCTATCTTATAGATACCAAAATAAATCTGTGTCAATGTATCTATATTAGAATTATATTAGATGTTCTCAATTTTTGGCTTCTTGAAATATCCTTAGTAGCTAGAGTAACTTTTAGAAACCTAGATAGATTATCCAATTAAGTATCTTACACAACTCCAAAGTTGATGGTAGAAAAAGAAGATGAGTTGTATATATATGTAGAATGTAAGGGAATTGGAGAAAAACTAATGAATAAATTTCAAGGTTCATTTGGAAAAAGCAAAAATATAATAAATAAGGCAGTGAAAGAGAAGAGTTCTATATAGTGTAATTAAATTTAAAAAATAGTAAATAAGTTACAAAATATGTTATAGATAATAGATACATCACAAGAAACCAAACTTAACTTTAAGGTGAGCTTTCCTTAAAATTAGATTATAGATCCAATAATTTTTAAGTTTATAATTTATCATAAAACAAAAAAAAGTCATAATGTCATGAACAAAATTCACTAAAACATATTTAATTTCGATGACACATAAATACAAATACACAAAGATTAAAGTAGTTACAAAGTTTCTAGAAAATTATTGATTGTCATGGACTATATGAACACATCTTCATCCTCTGAATGATATTTTGGACATTGCAAAATAATTGAGATATCATCTTCCAATGCCTGTAAATGTCCTATTTGTTTGCGCTTGCAAAAAGACAAGATGAATAGTCTTTATATTCTAGAGATTTGAGCGATAGAGTGCGTGTACTGGTGCATTAGGTTATAAATTTTTTACTCAAAAGATCTGAATAGGAAACATATGATTTCCTTTTCATATTTTAATGCCTCGCATTTAAAGAAAAATCACATCTACTATTCGCTGGAACGAGACGTGATGTGTAGAGAAAAATGCTGCGAGTTTCCTAGGCTTTTCTTTGAACTACAAGGAAACTCTCTCACATTCAAATATTGTAAAAAGTAGTTAATTACAGTGAGGAATGGTTAATAGCATAATTATTCTATATGATAATGGGTTCTATCTTCATCTGTATTTAAAGAAATAAGGCACTTGCAAATCAAGTTCATAACTGACTGTCAAAATGAAAAGGTTTCATCAATCTTTTTTCTTTTTCAAACTAAGAAAATACAATATTAGGTTAGAAAAAATATTTGATCTTTTTGAAATGATCCTCTTAAAATAATGTTGAGATGGAGTATCCCATATTATTATATAAAATAAATAGTTATTTTGTTTAATTTAATTTCAAGATTATTCTAGAATGAAGTTAAAATGTTAATGTTTATTATTATTTTGAATTAAAATATCAAATATTACTAGAATTTATTTATTTCATTAGAGATCTAATGATTACATTTATGATGCCTAGTCTAGTTTCTCACCATTGCATTGATAAACTTTTTTATGTTGTATTGTATAGTAGTTCAAATTAATTTGTAATCTTTTCGAATACGAGAAGCAAGAATTCTGATGGCAAGAGGTAAAGAGTAAAATAAAAACACAAAACACAAAACACAAATGTAATAATAGTTGAAAAAGAAGATATATGTATGATATACTTCAAAACTTTAAAAACTGATTGCACATATGTATATCTATTATATCTAGTGTTGTTGCTATTTGTGATTTGAAAATTACAAACATTCCCCTATTTTTCTCTTGTAAACTTTCTATTGTAACAACAACACAAAACTCCCTTCTTGTCCCTTATTTCTATCTCCCCAATCTCTCATCTCTCTAATACTCCCTTGATATCACTCAAAAGTATGTTGTCTTGATGATAGTCCTCCCTTATCTATTAGTTATAGTATGATCCCTTCTTGGAGCTATGGTCTTCCCTCTGTTAGTCCATTTTCCAATCATTGCAAAATCTCGTGAAATTGGCCTCTCCCCTGCAAGTGTTTGTCAAATGTCCCGCCTTATGCTCTTTATTGTTGTCGCCTTGCTTCAGTCCGGGTCGCATCTCCTAATGTGCAAAACCCAGAAAGTTATTAAAATTTTGAGGTCCGCGAGAAGCAAACTAAAAATTCTGCCACAGTGTCGAAAACCTGCAGTGTTTTCGAAAACCCGTGTTATTTTCAGCTTCCCTGCTACCTTTTGGTCTATCGTTATTCCTGTATGTTTTTGATCTTTTGCCAATAACCCTCATTGTTTTTGACCTTTGCTTTCCAACTTGGTGCACTTGTCTTTTGGTGCCAAAAAATTTATGTGTTTTTGACTTTGTCTTAACTGCGTAGGTCCGACTGTGTGGTGGGTTCAGATTCTTCCTTATTGGTTGTCGCATGGTCGCATGTCAGACTTTTCTGACATGCGATCATGCGACCGCTTGCCATCTGTCCGCATGGGTCCCGGTCCTGTTCAGCGGCTTGCGATCTACTTTGCCTTAGTGCGCAAGTGCAATGTGTGGTGGGACCTGGTTTCCGGATTGGGCAGAGAGTCTTGACGTGTCGGAGGATCAACGGTTGTCGTTAAAGTGCAAAGGATTAAACAAGGCTATGCAATTTTGCCACAACCGTCCGATCCTCTAAGGGTAAGGCTTCTTCGGCAGTGGTCCCAGAGGCGGACATGTGGCAACCTGTGATTGGTTGTCGCATGGTCACATAGCCCAATTTTTGGCTATGCGATCATGTGACCGCTTGCCATGTGTCCCTGGGGCCCATCGACAGAGTGGTGCTGGTTGCGGTTTGGAGGTGGTGATGTGGCATCTTCTTGTTGGTCCATGTGATGATGTGGCAGTATCTCAGCGGGGCTTATGTTAATGATTTTAATCTATGGTTGGTGTGTGATCACAAGGAATATTCTTTCCCCTTGCGATCATGCGCCTACCGTCCGATTTGATGGCAAGGGTTTTGTTTGCAGTGGGCCCGAGTGATTCAGCGGAGAGGATGGTGTGGCAGATCTAGTGGTTGGCTTATGATTGAAACCAAGTTTAACTATAAGTAAATGGGGTTCACCACTTACTATATTAGTTAAGTGGTACTGGTGATGTTGTCTCCACCCAAGTTCAAGCTCTTCCTACACCTTTGTGATCGCAAGATTGTGTGTTCGCTAATCCAGGTTCCCGATTTGTGCCCTTGCTGGTTCATAGCTCTAGGTCAAAATCATTTGATGTGGACTTGGAGGGCATGTCATGCTAGTGTCACCAATCATGTTGAAAATTTTACCAAGCAATTTTTAAACAAAATTTTTTAACTATTAAATAATCCCTTGCTAGAAACTTCTAATATTTAAGAGGAATATTCACCAAATTTTAGGATGATTAAGATGGACACTTTGGAAGGATGATAAAAAATTAAAGGAATGATAAAGTAATGGAATACTTAGAAATTCATGCTAAAGCATAGGAATTGACTCTTTTAATAAGAAATATCTTGATTATTCATCACAAGGTCTTTCATGTTCCATGGTATTCTTCAATGTTCTTGATGTAGGTGGCAAAGTCCACCACACTTCTTGTTTTCAAAGTAATTCTACCATTTTTTCCCAACCTTCTCTTTTTAATCCTAAAATCCTCAAAATCTTAAAGTTCATGAGATTCTTCTTGCTTTTAAGAAGCTTGAACATGTATACAATTTTTTTTCACCATTTTATATGTAAATATCTATGCATGCATGTATGTACACTAGAGAATCCAAACTCCTCGCGGGTTAGGCGAGTTGGCAAGCCTAGAAAAGGTTGGCGAGTTGAGTCATCCTAAATCAACAACATGACTCATTGATTTATTCTCATAACTCGCATGACTCAACGAATGAGCGAGTTATGGCATAACTTATTGTGCGGAAAGAGTTTTGGAGACAAAAAAGAAAAAATTTTAGTTTTTTAAAAATTATTTTTGTATTTCTTTTTAATTTTACCTTAAAAGGTATTTTATTTGTTAGTTGTGAGAAGAATAGAGGAAAAGTGAGAGGGAGGAAGGAAAACAAGAGACCATAGGTTTGTAACCAGCAGGGAAAAAGAACATCAAGGAGATCACAAATCACATTGGGGAGGTCATAGGTTTGCACTGAGAGGATCAAAGATCCCATAGCAAGACTTCTCAACTCATTTGAAGGAGGTAAGTGTGAAATTTTGTAGATTATGTTGAATTTTTTTGTATGTTTATGGATTTTTATTTGTTTGTTAAATATTTTTAGTTTAACTTTCTAAATCTTGAATATTTTTTATTGAAATATAAATTGCATACTTCAATGAGAGAAGTAGAATAATAGAAAAGTGAAAACCTTACATTTTTTAGAAAATATTGTAAACATGTATTTACAATTTTTTCTTAAAAAAATGTAGGATTTGCTGATTATTTTTATTAGTTTATAACTTTATAAAATTATCATATTGCAGCAGCCTTAATGCTTTGAAAACATTCATTTTCACAATGCCTAAAAAGGATGAGGCTTGGAAATATACTAAATATTTTCCTGGTAGACAAAAAAATCAAACATTTTTTTTTGTATAGAAATTAATTTTGGTGGCATCAATAGGTTTAAATACCATATTGTCAGCAGACATGGCCATGATATTGAGATATGTAAAAAAAAAACTTCCAAGGCAAAATATTTATGTTATGTCAAGTTAGAAACACATGAACAAGAAAAGGAAACTAGGAAGAGGCAATTGAAAGAGTTAAGTGCTATTGACTCTCATTCATTTACAACCACATTCACATCCGCAAGCTATGTTGGGGGGGGTTCTACCATGCCTCCCTTTCATCTTAGTCCTTCTACTTCTGCTCCTCATAGTGGTGCTATTACCTTTGGCCCTAGAGTCCTACGATTCAAGTTGCATAGTTTTTTTGTGCCACTAACTACTCCTGGCGCACAACCCCTTGCTTGAGATAATGGGTTAGAACAAAGAAGTTCATGATGTTGCAAGAAAATAAATTTTCAATTTTTGGTACTTTTGCAACATTCCATTTATTTCATCTTAGTAATTCTTTTTTATTTGATTCCTTTAAGTTAAAAAGTAAATGTTAAAATTTATAGTTTGAAACTTTGATGTTGAACTCTAGTTTGTGTTGTATTTTGTGGATTCCGATCAATCCCCAAGTGGGAGATTGTTATATTGTGGTGATTGATTAGGGAAGTATTGTACACTTTTCCCCTCACCCTCGTCGGGGTTCAGGGGTAGGCCAAGCCCCGAGCGAGATGTTTTTTTGGCTATTTTTTTGGGCCAACATGTTGTAACCCTAAAGCAGAAAAAATAAGCTTGTATAAAATAGCTTAGGGTTAGGGATTTCATCATGATGTATGTTTATGAGCCATGTTTTTGGACCTCTTATGCAAAGATCAATGTGTAGGTGAATTTATTACAATTTAACATTTAGGATTTACTTTTAATTTATATGCATATTTTTGTTTTTTTGCCACTTTAAAAATTTTCTTATTTTCATGCACCCTTGTGACTTAACTATTTTTATTTAACATTATCTCTAAGTCACTGAGCCCCTAGTAGTTCTCCTATGAGTTTTTAATGGGAAGAAGCTCTCTATGGGCTACATATATGAGGGCATGGATAGGGACAAGGAGGCAATTAGATCCACATATGCAAGAGTTAAGGATAAGTATGGCCTCATTTGGGAGATACTTGATAGGAGATGACAAAACTGGCTTCAAATACCCATCTATGTAGCAACTTATTTTCCTTAATCCAACATTTCATTTCTGGAGTTACTTCAAGGAAGATGAGGAGGTTCTTAGTAGCCCATATACAATGCTACAAAAGATGTCTAGTGATGGGACAACTATATTGCACAAGATAGATACATATAATAATGAACAAGGGGTTATTTTCACAAGAAATATGTGAAAAGACTCTCAAACAACATTGTAGCTAGGTAGAAATACATGTTAAACTTAAGATTCTTAAGTTTATAGCTGATGCATTTTGATTTTATAATCTAGCCTTAAAGTTGGAAATTAGATAGATTTTTTTTTTCATTTTCCTCATTACAGATATATGGTGGAAAAGGTTTGGGCCTACAACCCTAAACATTCAAAAACTTGCCATTCATATTTTGAGTCAACCATGTAGTGCTTTAGGATGTGAGTGCAATTGGTGCATGTTTGAGCACATCGACTCAAAGAGGCGTAATAGATATCTTTGGAGAGGTTGAATGATTTTGTCTTTGTTCATTACAACCTCCATCTTAGGACCAAGTAGATTTTGGACATTGACTCCTTTGCAACCACTCTAGCAGAGATTGATCTAGAGCTTGAGTGGCTCACTGAGTCTACTGATCCTATCTCACTAAGGAGGACCATGACTAGGTTAACTAATCAAATAGAGAGGTTGAGGCTATGGATATGGTAGAGGAGGAGGATAGAGCATGATCAGGAACCCACATAGCTGATGTTGATCTAAGTGGCACCTCACGAGTGAAGACTATGGCTTCTTAGTCATTTAGGGGCTACCTTAGATGCCTTTGTAGGAGGCATACATACTACTCTAAGGCTGAGGATGAGCTAGAGCCTAAGCCATAAACTTTGTTTTTACACATATGTTTGGGAACATTTGATGTGATGGATTTCATATACATTTGATAATATTTATAATTTTCCATATCTATGTTTTCTATTTCCTTCAGCTACAATTTACATTTGTACTTATGTGATGGATGTATGTTTATTTATGCGATCAAATTAGCTTCTATTTGATGATGTTATATTGTCTTTAAACTTTATTCAATAATGGGTTCATGAAACAAGCTCTAAAATGTTAAAACTCTCTAAGTTTCAAGGGTTTTTTTTCATTTTTCCAACTCATAGCCAAGTCACAAGTCAAGTCGGCCTTACCAAGTTTGAGTTGAGTCTGAGTCTGCGAAATTTGATGTACACACGTGATAATCACTTATACAAAAAAATAAATAAACCAAGTGAAATATAACAAATTATAGAAACTCAAACTAATAGAAAAGAAGAAAACAAAATTAAAATAATGAAAAATGGGAAATCTTAGAAAATTGAAGTTTCACATATAAATTTCATTTCAAATCTAATTTCAAACTTTCTAAAAAATAATTATTCATGAAAAATATAATAATGGTCTCAGTAAAAAATATTATTAGTTGAATGTAAATTTTTACAAACGAAGATGAATATTTGTGATTGCTTTACTCATAATAGACTAATATATTTTTAGGTACTTAAAAAGTTCAATTTAAACAAGTTCAAACTTGTCTATAATAAATATGATCTTCATTTTAACCATTTGGGGAAATAGATGAAAAATATCTATTAGAAATAGATGAAAATATTTATTAGTTTTAGAAGATATATTTTTTATAATTTAAAAAAAAAATTCAATAGTAAGCAATTTTGATCTTCTTAATAATATTATTATATATTATTATATGCTTTATACTACTAAATATATGATAAATGAAGATATTGAATTTGTTGTAATGTATGATGAATAGATATATAATATGTATCTAAATTAACATAGATATCGTAAATACATCTATCTTATAGATACCAAAATAAATCTGTGTCAATGTATCTATATTAGAATTATATTAGATGTTCTCAATTTTTGGCTTCTTGAAATATCCTTAGTAGCTAGAGTAACTTTTAGAAACCTAGATAGATTATCCAATTAAGTATCTTACACAACTCCAAAGTTGATGGTAGAAAAAGAAGATGAGTTGTATATATATGTAGAATGTAAGGGAATTGGAGAAAAACTAATGAATAAATTTCAAGGTTCATTTGGAAAAAGCAAAAATATAATAAATAAGGCAGTGAAAGAGAAGAGTTCTATATAGTGTAATTAAATTTAAAAAATAGTAAATAAGTTACAAAATATGTTATAGATAATAGATACATCACAAGAAACCAAACTTAACTTTAAGGTGAGCTTTCCTTAAAATTAGATTATAGATCCAATAATTTTTAAGTTTATAATTTATCATAAAACAAAAAAAAGTCATAATGTCATGAACAAAATTCACTAAAACATATTTAATTTCGATGACACATAAATACAAATACACAAAGATTAAAGTAGTTACAAAGTTTCTAGAAAATTATTGATTGTCATGGACTATATGAACACATCTTCATCCTCTGAATGATATTTTGGACATTGCAAAATAATTGAGATATCATCTTCCAATGCCTGTAAATGTCCTATTTGTTTGCGCTTGCAAAAAGACAAGATGAATAGTCTTTATATTCTAGAGATTTGAGCGATAGAGTGCGTGTACTGGTGCATTAGGTTATAAATTTTTTACTCAAAAGATCTGAATAGGAAACATATGATTTCCTTTTCATATTTTAATGCCTCGCATTTAAAGAAAAATCACATCTACTATTCGCTGGAACGAGACGTGATGTGTAGAGAAAAATGCTGCGAGTTTCCTAGGCTTTTCTTTGAACTACAAGGAAACTCTCTCACATTCAAATATTGTAAAAAGTAGTTAATTACAGTGAGGAATGGTTAATAGCATAATTATTCTATATGATAATGGGTTCTATCTTCATCTGTATTTAAAGAAATAAGGCACTTGCAAATCAAGTTCATAACTGACTGTCAAAATGAAAAGGTTTCATCAATCTTTTTTCTTTTTCAAACTAAGAAAATACAATATTAGGTTGGAAAAAATATTTGATCTTTTTGAAATGATCCTCTTAAAATAATGTTGAGATGGAGTATCCCATATTATTATATAAAATAAATAGTTATTTTGTTTAATTTAATTTCAAGATTATTCTAGAATGAAGTTAAAATGTTAATGTTTATTATTATTTTGAATTAAAATATCAAATATTACTAGAATTTATTTATTTCATTAGAGATCTAATGATTACATTTATGATGCCTAGTCTAGTTTCTCACCATTGCATTGATAAACTTTTTTATGTTGTATTGTATAGTAGTTCAAATTAATTTGTAATCTTTTCGAATACGAGAAGCAAGAATTCTGATGGCAAGAGGTAAAGAGTAAAATAAAAACACAAAACACAAAACACAAATGTAATAATAGTTGAAAAAGAAGATATATGTATGATATATTTCAAAACTTTAAAAACTGATTGCACATATGTATATCTATTATATCTAGTGTTGTTGCTATTTGTGATTTGAAAATTACAAACATTCCCCTATTTTTCTCTTGTAAACTTTCTATTGTAACAACAACACAAAACTCCCTTCTTGTCCCTTATTTCTATCTCCCCAATCTCTCATCTCTCTAATACTCCCTTGATATCACTCAAAAGTATGTTGTCTTGATGATAGTCCTCCCTTATCTATTAGTTATAGTATGATCCCTTCTTGGAGCTATGGTCTTCCCTCTGTTAGTCCATTTTCCAATCATTGCAAAATCTCGTGAAATTGGCCTCTCCCCTGCAAGTGTTTGTCAAATGTCCCGCCTTATGCTCTTTATTGTTGTCGCCTTGCTTCAGTCCGGGTCGCATCTCCTAATGTGCAAAACCCAGAAAGTTATTAAAATTTTGAGGTCCGCGAGAAGCAAACTAAAAATTCTGCCACAGTGTCGAAAACCTGCAGTGTTTTCGAAAACCCGTGTTATTTTCAGCTTCCCTGCTACCTTTTGGTCTATCGTTATTCCTGTATGTTTTTGATCTTTTGCCAATAACCCTCATTGTTTTTGACCTTTGCTTTCCAGCTTGGTGCACTTGTCTTTTGGTGCCAAAAAATTTATGTGTTTTTGACTTTGTCTTAACTGCGTAGGTCCGACTGTGTGGTGGGTTCAGATTCTTCCTTATTGGTTGTCGCATGGTCGCATGTCAGACTTTTCTGACATGCGATCATGCGACCGCTTGCCATCTGTCCGCATGGGTCCCGGTCCTGTTCAGCGGCTTGCGATCTACTTTGCCTTAGTGCGCAAGTGCAATGTGTGGTGGGACCTGGTTTCCGGATTGGGCAGAGAGTCTTGACGTGTCGGAGGATCAACGGTTGTCGTTAAAGTGCAAAGGATTAAACAAGGCTATGCAATTTTGCCACAACCGTCCGATCCTCTAAGGGTAAGGCTTCTTCGGCAGTGGTCCCAGAGGCGGACATGTGGCAACCTGTGATTGGTTGTCGCATGGTCACATAGCCCAATTTTTGGCTATGCGATCATGTGACCGCTTGCCATGTGTCCCTGGGGCCCATCGACAGAGTGGTGCTGGTTGCGGTTTGGAGGTGGTGATGTGGCATCTTCTTGTTGGTCCATGTGATGATGTGGCAGTATCTCAGCGGGGCTTATGTTAATGATTTTAATCTATGGTTGGTGTGTGATCACAAGGAATATTCTTTCCCCTTGCGATCATGCGCCTACCGTCCGATTTGATGGCAAGGGTTTTATTTGCAGTGGACCCGAGTGATTCAGCGGAGAGGATGGTGTGGCAGATCTAGTGGTTGGCTTATGATCTCATGGGAGATGTCAGACCCCTTGCGATCATGCGCCCGCCGTTTGATTTTGAAGGCTTGCAAAGCGTGGGTCCTGTGGTAGGGGTGACTCAGTGGTTGCAGCGAGTAGTGGTGTGACATGTGGCGTATGGCAGGCCCAGGTCTAGGGCATGGCGATAGGTGGCATCAGGCATCACAGTTTCAGAGTTAAAGGTGGGGTCTGAGGTTTGGTGGAGTGGATAAAGTTTAGTGGCCCGACAAATTTGCTTCTTGTCGCAGGTTTGCGAGATGATTTGGCGGCAGCACTATTCTTTCCATGAATTGGTGAAAGTTCCTTTGTCGCCAATTCGCCATATCACTTAAGTGGCATTTTTAGCACGTGTAGTCATGTGTTCGCGGGATTCAACTGGAGTTAAGATTTTCATTCTGCGACTGGGATTTTGCCTTGTCGTAAGTTCATGAAATGTTGACCCGAGGTGCTTGGTGGGTTAAGATCTGAAGCCTGAGAAAGATGAAGAGATCTACGGCTGGGACTTAATTGCCGATCTCCAATCACATCAAGACTGCTGATGTGCTGCTGGTGCCAAGACTTAGCCGTTGGAGTTTGAATTTGAATCTCAGAGATGTTTTCAGTGACTGCAAAGGATTGAAATTGATGACAAAAAGGGGCCTGAGTTGGTGAAACTGATCTTCTCTGCCGATCCAATGTGGTCTTGGTCGCCATGATCCTTGCAGAGGAATGCCTTGCTGTGAAGGAATAAATGAAACAGTACCCTGAAGTGTTGCAAGGGTCAATTTAGCTGGATTCCTTGGGGGTTTGATGATGATTCGGTACTTGGACCAGTACAGCGCTAGTTGACTGTTATTTTTTGACTGTTTGAGCTTACATGCTATGGTTTAGTCCCTGTCTTGTCTGTGTTTACTCCTTGGGGGTGTTAGGTGGATTTTGAATTTGAAATGATCATATGTTTGCATTGTAACCCTAGTATAAAGGGATTTTTGTGATCATTTTGAGGGCATTGGGAGTTAGATTTTAAAACTTTTTCAGTTGTGAGTCTTCTACCCAGTCAGGATTGTAACATTTTGGCATTTGGTATTTTGTTGATGATAGATAAAAAGTTGTAGGTCTAAGCTGTAATTTGCAAGCCTGAATCCTCTGGTTTGATTGTTTATACTTAAGGATTCTTCATGCTTAATACAAATACATGACTCTTATCTCTCCTTTGTGTCAACTTAGATAGGTTCTGAATTTTCTAGTTCTGTGCATATTGTTTTATGTATATGTATCCATTCTTAAGTTCTAATCCAGGATTAGATGAAATGATGCTTTAGATGGGACATAGATCTATCTAATTTTCTATGTAAGGATATCTTATAAGTAGTAAAGGGGATTGTAGGTGTGTTTATGGTTTTGAATCTCAGCTATTGTCTAGTGTGTGTAGCATTCTTGGTCTAGGAGATCTTGCCCAATGGATGAGGCACTGGCCTAAATGATTATCTCATTATCAAAAAATATTGATAGTTTTTGTTATGATCTCAAAAGCATAAATTAAGATCCATTCCTTAAGTTTTCAGTATTTGGTTGTATAAGGTCCTACCCCATAGCAATGGAGAGTCAATGAGTGTGTGGTTAATACTTAGCACTTTCTCGCTATTCTGTTATCTTTTATTCAAACCTAGTTCTTGGTGTTTGAAGTCTATTTTATACTAGGTTAGGTGCACCCACCTTGGTTTTGCAGAGCTAGAAGCAGAAGAGGGCAGTCTTGTCCCTATAGTTGGTCCAATTACCCTAAGACCTCATAATAATTTTGGAGCTAACCATTCCTAAAATCCATCTGAGGGTATAGTGGCAGGCTTTTGAGCATAAGCGTCATTTTGGACACCAACAAGATGGTGACTCTGCTAGGGAATGTTATTCATGCCTATTCAAACTAGTAGGTCATCATTGGAAGAAACAGGGTTGTTCTTGTCGCTTGTCTCTCTAACTCATTTGAATATTTTCTGAAGTCAAGAAACTACATTTTAATATTCCCAATACACTTGGGTGGTGACTCAAACATCTCTGAAGCAGTACTAGTTAGTATTTACTTTGCAGAATGAGTTATAAAGCTACTAGGTCCTGGAGAAAGCAGCATTATGAAGACATAATGGAAGAAGGCATTCCAGGGACTTCTAGGCCTAGTTAGATAAGGGGAGGAAAGAAGAGAAGAGGTGTTTCTCACACTTGGAGAAACAAGAAAGATACCAAACAAGAAACCCAAGCCAGGCCTAGTCAAGAAGAAGACAATTCAGAATATGAAGAGGCTGCTGTTGACTTGGGATTGAACCATTATGAGGAAGAATTTCAAGTGGGAGGTAATGAGTCAGACACTACACTCCCTGAATTAGAAGAGATCTTTGAGGAGGTCTATGAACTAGAAAGAAGAGTTCAAGAATAGCTTGCCATTAGGCAGCAGAGAGAAAAGGATAAAGAAGATAAAGTAAGACAAGCTATGATAAGGGCTGATCAGCTAAAGAGGTAGTTACTGGATTTGGAGGCAATTAATTCTGTCCCAGAGCCTGAAAGAGTAGACGAATAGCCTATTGTTCAAAAAATATGTGGAGAAACCAGACCAAGAGATAAAGTCAAACAGAAGGCTATTGGGATTCAAATCAGTGAACAAGTTATTATGGACGGGACATCAGATTCAGGACTGAGATTAGATTCAGATTTGGAGATAGCTAGAAGGAAGAAAGAGATATTGGATAAAGAACTGGAGAAAGCAGAGTTGGAGGCTTCTGCTACAGAAATTAGAAAGAAGATAGATTTTATCAGGCATGCTTCAGGACCTTCAAATGTTGCTGCTTCCTTTTTAGGACAAGGTGGAAATTAGGGTAACAATGTAGCTCAAGCAAATGGTGTGCCGGGTGCTACTAGAGTTCCTGATGGTTCAAACACAAGGACATCTACATCTCAAGGAATGGATCCACTGCATGGAGCTCCTATTCATGAAAGGTATAGACAACTTACCTTCTTTGGTATTCATGGCTATCCTAATGTAATCCCTGATGAAATTAGAAAGAAGCTTCCTAAATTTACTAGAAATAATGTCATCACATGTGAAGAACATCTAAAAAATTTCATGGATGTAATAGATGATTATAATGTAGAGCCTAATGATGTTATAATGAAGCTATTTGTGCAATCCCTGATTGAGGATGCTAGGGATTAGTTTAGAGGGTTACCCCATGCTAGTATAGGGTCATGGAATGAATTTAAAAACTGTTTCAAGGAACATTATGGAGATAAAACTAATGAGGGTTTTATCCTGAATGAATTCAATAATATAAAGAAAAATCAGAATGAAGAGGTCCTTAAATTTAACATAAGGTTCCAAAAGGCCATGCATAGGCTCTTGCAGGTTATCAGATTAGATGATAGGGTATGTCTTGTGACATACTTGAATGCCTTTGATGCAAAGATGGGATATCTCTTGAGGGATAAGAACCCTAGAAGTCTTGGGGAGGCTTACAAATTGGCTATCAACATAGAGAGCAATAGAAGAATATCAGGAAAGATAGGAAGAAGAGATGATTGTAGGCCTCAAATGCAGAGTAAGAGAGAAATGGGAAGGTCTACTGACTCTAAACCCAAAGAGGATAACAGTCTAAAAAAATTTTTAAAGGCTTTGGAAGGTTTAAAGCCTGGTGAAAAGGGAAACAATAGAGCTGTGACTATGGAGAGGTCAGCTCCAAACAATTTGAGCAGACAACCAAGGATACAGAATTATCCTTACAATACCCAATGGAAAGATGGCAAGCCCATTCTCCCAACCAAGCAAGAAAGGTTTGATGGAAGGATCCCTGATCCTTTACAGAGAAATTCAGTGAATTTAGCCAATGAGGTTCCATGGTGTGTCATTTGTCAATCTCCTCATAGTCTAGAGCATTGTGTCATTGCTTTGAATTTACCTGATAATCAAGAAGGTGAGGAGTAGTATGATAAGGAAGGATGTGGTATGAATTCTTCACATGCGTGGGATGAAGCTGAAGGATGTGGTATGACTTCTTCACATGCGTGGGATGAAGCTAACTTTACTGATGATGAAGAGGGAGAAGAGTTTGATGATGTTGGATGTGGTGCAGTGAGGGGTGAGGAGCAGGTTTCCTTAAGAAGACCATCAGATGAAGAAATTGCTCAAATCACTGCAGACATGGTCACTCAAGCTAGAAGCAATTACAATTTGAGAAATAGGACAGTTGGAAATGTAGCTGGTAAACCGGGTAGTATGTTCATCAAGAGGACAGAAAATAGTGTACAACAACATGAAGAAAAGGGCAAGGGTGTTTGTGTTGCTGACCAAGTGAAGGTAAAAAAGAAAATTATGCCTGTTATAGCACCGAGGAACAAAGCAAAAACACCAGATGTTGTTGTTCTTGCCTTTCAGAAGGGAGAGGAGTCCTCTCTCAGGGACAAATCTGATTTCACAAAAGATAAAGTTGTCACTGTTTTTGAAGAAGAAATGAATAGCCAGAAGTATGTTCCAATAGATATGTCTAAGTTTCTTTCACAGATCATTGTCAAGGTTCCACTTTTGGAAATGATGAGAATAGAAGAACACAAGGTCAAGGCCTTAAATTGGGTAAATGGTGTTTCTTCTGTAGGAATCCAGGAGGTGAATAGAAATGACAAGCATGTGGCTTCCTTGGAAGACACACCTGATAGTAAGAGTGAAGAAATTATTTCTAAGATCCCTCAAATCTTCTTGGATACAAATATTGTAAACAATACAGTAGGGACAGTTGATCCTTTCTTTTTGTCCCTTGAGATTGATGGTAAAATATTGAAGAATTGCATGATTGATTCAGGAGCATCAAACACTGTTATGCCTGCAGAGATCATGAAATTATTAGGACTGAAGGTTGATACACCTCATGGGAGATGCCAAGCTATGGACTCAAGAGAAGTGCCGGTTATTGGTACCATTAAGGCTTTGCCTTATAAATTAGCTGCATTTCCTGATAAACAGTTGACTATGAGTGTTCTTGTAGTTGACATTCCTCCTCAATATGGAATGTTGTTATCTAGAAAGTGGAGTGCCTCCATAGGAGGAAGTATTCAATGTGACTTGTCTTTTGCCACTTTTGATATTAAAGGAGAGAATGTGAAGGTGTCAAGGGAAGCTAGAACTCCACATATGATTGAGGAGAATGAAAAGGATAGCATGAATTATTTTGTTGACATTGACATTGGTTCATTCCAAGTCCAGAGGAATGAGATGCAGGAGAGGGTCAGGCCTATCCTTTTGGCCGATGATGAGAGTAACATGGCAGAGGGTAATGTCTTATGGAAATTATATTTTGATGGAGCAAGTTCTAGAGAAGGTGCTAGAGCAGGAGTATTGTTGGTATCCTCGAGTGGTAAGACTTTTAAGTTTTCTTTCACTCTCTTGTTTCCTTGCACAAACAATGTTGCAGAGTATGAAGCCCTATTGATTGGTTTGAGACAAGCATCAAAACATGGGATCAAACATCTTAGGGTGATTGGTGATTCTGAGTTAATAGTATCTCAGATTAGATCAAAGTATGCATCAAAGAATCAAAGGCTGAAACAATATAGGAATACTGTATGGGATGAAATTGAATGTTTCAGTGCCTTTGGTATTGATTGGGTGGATAGAAACCAGAACAGGATGGTGGATTTACTAGCAAACATAGCCTTAAGGCCAGAGGATGTTACCTTTGCAGGGATATCCAGAATTGAGTGTAAGTCCAGGCCTTCTATCCCAGATAATGTTGAGAATTGGCAAGTATTTTCTGATGATCGGGATATTTTGAGGTTCTTGCAGTGTGAGTCTCACTTTGATGGTCAGGAAATGGACTTCAGCACTTATGTAGATAGCAAAGATGGAAAAGAGAGTATCCTTGGGAAGGAAGTGCTGCAGTTGAAGTCAAATAGGATCCCTAGGGGATTGGTTGCTCTTGAGAGAGCATTTGATGATAAAGAGAGGGCTTGTGTTGCTAGACTTGCTGACAGGGTAAGTGATTTGGAGGAAGTAAATCTGGGGACAAGCCAAGAACCAAAGAATGTTTACATGGGTAAATGTTTATCTCAAAGGACTAGAAGAAATCTGATTGATCTTCTCAAAAAATTTAGACATGTCTTTGCATGGTCTTATGAAGATTTAAAGGCATATAGAGAAGATCTCTTTCAACATGAGATACCATTAAAGGAAGGAACTAAACCCTTTAGGCAGAAATTAAGGCCTGTGAACCCTACTTTGGCACCAGAAATGCAAGATGAACTCAAAAAGATGATGGATGTTGGTATTATAAAGCCTGTCAGACATTCTACTTGGGTGTCAAATTTGGTTCCAGTCATAAAAAAGAATGGTGACATTAGGCTATGTGTTGATTTTAGAAATCTGAATGTCAACTCTTTGAAAGACAACTATGGTCTCCCTAGTATGGAAAACATGCTGCAAAGAGTCACTGGATCGGAGTTGATGTCAATGATGGATGGTTTCTCTGGGTATAATCAGGTCATGGTCAAGGAGTCAAAACAATTCAAGACTGCATTCACCACTCCTTAGGGAACATATGTTTATGTTAGGATGCCTTTTGGCCTGACAAATGCAGGAGCAACTTTTCAGAGGGCTATGGATGTAGCTTTTGCTGATTTCATAAACAAGTTTTTAGTGGTATACCAAGATGATCTTACAACATATTCAGAAAAGGAGGATCAACATTGTGAACACCTTGAAAAGATTTTCATCAGAGCTTTGGAGTATGGGATTTCTTTGAATCCAAAGAAATGTTCTTTTGGTGTTATAGAATGCAAGCTCTTAGGACATATTGTGTCTAAGGATGGAGTGAGAATTGATCTAGAAAGGGTCATAGCAATAGACAAGCTCTCACCACCAAGGAATGTTAAAAGAATACAGTCTTTCTTTGGGCAGGTAAATTTTCTAAGAAGATTTGTTACAAATTTTGTAAAAATTTGTATTCCCATCTCTAGAATGTTGAAAAAAGATGCAAAGGTAGAATGGAGTGAAGAAGCAGATGAATCTTTCAGAACTATCAAACAGGCCATTAAAGATGCCCCTATTTTGTGGACCCCTGATTATGGTAAGCCCATGCAGATTTTCTCTTTTGCTTCTTATCATACGGTTGCGACAGTCTTATTACAAAAGAATTTAGATGGATATGAGCAACCTATCTCATTTTTTAGCAAGTCTTTACATGCAGCAGAACTGAAATATGACATCACTGAAAAATAGGCTTATGCCTTAGTCAAAGAAGTCAAGGCTTTTAGGTGTTATCTTGTGGGAGCTAGGGTGGTTGCTTATGTCCCTAGTGCTGTTGTTAAAGACATATTGGTGCAACAAGAGGTATCAGGAAAAAGATGTATATGGATCAACAGGATCCAAGAATTTAATATTGATATTCAGATTACAAAATTGGTAAGAGGCCTTGGTCTTGCAAAGTTGATGGCACAAAGTAATCTAATCGCTAATCATTTGAATATGCTAGAAGAGGAAGAGAGACCATATATTTGTGATATGGATTACTGTGATTGGTATAAAGATGTCATCAATTACTTGCACAAGTTGTTCCTCCCCCCTGACATGAATGAAAATAAGAGGAGGACTGTCAACTTACAATCAACAAGGTATGCCATTATTCATGGTGAGTTGTGGTGGAGAAGCAATGAAGGAGTATTGCTAAAATGTGTGGACCATGAAAGATCTAAGACTCTATTGGAAGAAATGCATCAAGGTGTGTGTGGAGGACACTATATGGAAAAGACCACAGCCCACAAGATTCTTAGGTCTGGATTTTGGTGGCCTACAATTTTTAAGGACACACATCAGTTTGTGAAGAAATGTGATGCATGCCAAAGGTTTGCAGGAAAGTTGAAATTTAGTGGGAATTTGCCACTCAGGCCTGTCTCAGTTCAGTCTCCTTTTCAAAAGTGGGGTATTGATTTCATAGGTTAGATTCCAAACAGATCTAGTGGTGGGCATTCCTACATATTAGTGGCAATAGACTATTTCACTAAATGGGTTGAAGCTATTCCTACTAGGAGGGCTACTAGTAAAGTGGTAATTGATTTCATGATGCAGAATATTCTCACTAGGTTTGGATGTCCAAAAACAATTGTGGTTGATAATGCAATGTGTTTTAGATCATAGGAATTTGGTGATTTTTGTCAGCAATATGGGATACACATTTCATTTTCTTCTCCATACCATCCACAAGGGAATGGCCAGGCAGAATCTAGTAATAAAAGCCTTATCAAGATTCTCAAAAGGGTGTTGGACAGAAATAAGAAGGCCTGGGACTCAAAGTTATGGTGGGCATTGTGGGCTGATAGAGTGACCATCAAAAAGGCCATAGGTTGTGCCCCATTTGATCTAGTCTACGGGATTGGAGCTAGGTTACCTCAGAAAAATCTATTGCAAATGTATAAATTCATCCAGGCATATGATGAAGACTTAGATGATGAAATGAGACTAAGAATGGATGAGTTAATCCAGTTGGAGGAGGTAAGAAGAGATGCACATGAAAGAAATGAAACACTTCAGACACAGTGTAAGAGCTTATTTGATAAAAGGGCCACTCAAAGGAGTTTTGGGGCTAGTGATCTTGTTCTAATGTGGAATGCCAGATTAGAGGATAAGGGATGGCATGGTAAGTTTGATCCTATTTGGTTGGGTCCTTATCTCATTGAAAGTAATTGGGGAGTTGATTCATATATTCTGAAAGATCTAACTGGTGGCATTTTGGAATTGCCTGTTCATGGAAAATTCCTAAAGTTTTACTTCTCTTGAAGTATCTTTTTCCATGAGCAGTAGTTAGGTTTCTTCCCTAGGTCTCTTAGGGCTGTTTTTGGTTTGAAATTTTGTGGTCTGCTCTTCTAGTAGATTCTATTTTCTCATTGTATCTGTAGGAGATACATGTCCCCAGAAAGAGCCACTGTTAGTCCATTTTCCAATCATTGCAAAATCTCATGAAATTGGCCTCTCCCCTGCAAGTGTTTGTCAAATGTCCAGCCTTATGCTCTTTATTATTGTCACCTTGCTTCAGTCTAGGGTCGCATCTCCTAATGTACAAAACCCAAAAAGTTATTAAAATTTTGAGGTCTGCGGGAAGCAAACTAAAAATTTTGCCATAGTGTCGAAAACCTGCAGTGTTTTCAAAAACTCATGTTGTTTTCGGCTTCCCTGCTACCTTTTGGTCTATCGTTATTCTTGTATATTTTTGATCTTTTGCCAATAACCCTCATTGTTTTCAACCTTTGCTTTCCAGCTTGGTGCACTTGTCTTTTGGTCCTGAAAAATTTGTGTGTTTTTGACTTTGTCTTAACTGCGCAGGTCCGACCGTGTCATAGGTCCAGATTCTTCCTTATTGGTTGTCGCATGGCTGCATGTCAGACTTTTCTGACATGCGATCATGTGACCACTTTCCATCTGTTCGCATGGGTCCCGGTCCTATTCAGTGGCTTGCGATCTACTTTGCCTTAGTGCGCAAGTGCGATGTGTGGTGGGACTTGGTTTTCAGATTGGGTAGAGGGTCCTGACGTGTCAGAGGATCAACAGTTGTCGTCAAAGTGCAAAGGATAAAATAAGGCTATGTGCTTTTGTGACAACCATCCGATCCTCTAAGGGTAAGGCTTCTTCGGTAGTGGTCCC
This sequence comes from Chamaecyparis obtusa, assembly GCA_027943335.1. Taxonomy (NCBI): domain Eukaryota; kingdom Viridiplantae; phylum Streptophyta; class Pinopsida; order Cupressales; family Cupressaceae; genus Chamaecyparis; species Chamaecyparis obtusa. The sequence continues at coordinate 94,438 of BSBK01003499.1, forward strand.
GAAGGTGGACATGTGGCAGCCTGTGATTGGCTGTCGCATGGTCGCCTAGCCCAGTTTTTGGCTGTGCGATCATGCGACCGCCTACCACGTGTCCCTGGGCCCATCGACAGAATGGTGTTGGTTGCGGTTCGGAGGTGGTGATGTGGCATCTTCTTGTTGGTTCATGTGATGATTTGGCAGTATCTCAGCATGGCTTATGTTAATGATTTTAATCTACGGTTGGCATGTGATCGCAAGGAATATTCTTTCCCCTTGCGATCATGCACCCATCATCTGATTTGATGCCAAGGGTTTTGTTTGTAGTGGGCCCGAGTGATTCAGCAGAGAGGATGGTGTGGCAGATCTAGTGGTTGGTGCATGATCTCATGGGAGATGTTAGACCCCTTGCGATCATGCACCTGTCGTTCAATTTTGAAGGCTTGCAGAGCGCGGGTCTTGTGGCAGAGGTGACTTGACAGTTGTAGCGAGTAGTGGCATGACATGTGGCATATAGCGGGCCTAGGTCTAGGGCATGGTGATAGGTGGCATCAGGCATCACGGTTTCAGAGTTAAAGGTGGGGTCTGAGGTTTGGCAGAGTGGATAAAGTTTAGCGGCCCGATAAATTTGCTTCTTGTCGTGGGTTCACGAGATGATTTGGCAGCAACACTATTCTTTCCACAAACTAGCGAAAGTTCCTTTATCGCTAGTTCACCAAATCACTTAAGTGGCATTTTCAGCATGTGTAGTCATGTGTTCACGGGATTCAACTGGAGTTAAGCTTTTCATTCCACGACTGGGATTTTGCCTTGTTGCCAGTTCATGGAATGTTGACCTGAGGTGCTTGGTGGGTTAAGATCTGAAGCCTGGGAAAGATGAAGAGATCTACGGCCGGGACTTAATTGCTGATCTTTGATCGCATCAGGACTACCGATGTGCTGCTGGCACCAAGACTTAGCCATTGGAGTTTGAATTTGAATCTCAGAGACATTTCCAGTGACTACAAAGGACTGAAATTGATGACAAAAAGGGGCCTAAGTTGGTGAAACTGATCTTCTCCGCCGATCCAATGTGGTCCTGGTCACCATGATCATTGCAGAGGAATGCCTTGCCATGAAGGAATAAATGAAACAGTACCCTGAAGTGTTGCAAGGGTCAATTTGGCCGGATTCCTTGGGGGTTTGATGATGATTCGGTACTTGGACCAGTACAACGCTAGTTAACTATTATTTTTTGACTGTTTGAGCTTACATGCTATGGTTCAGTCCCTGTCTTGTCTGTGTTTACTCCTTGGGGGGGTTAGGTGGATTTTGAATTTGAAATGATCATATGCTTGCATTGTAACCCTGGTATAAAGGGATTTTTGTGATCATTTTGAGGGCATTGGGAGTTAGATTTTAAAACTTTTCCGGTTGTGAGTCTTCTGCCCGGTCAGGATTGTAACATTTTGGCATTTGGTATTTTGTTGATGATAGAGAAAAAGTTGCAGGTCTAAGCTATAATTTGCAAGCCTGACTCCTCTGGTTTGATTGATTATACTTAAGGATTCTTCATACTTAATACAAATACATGACTCTTATCTCTCCTTTGTGTCAACTTAGATAGGTTCTGAACTTTCTAGTTCTCTACATATTGTTTTATGTATATGTATCCATTCTTAAGTTCTAATCCAGGATTAGATGAAATGATGCTTTAGATAGGACATAGATCTATCTAATTGTCTATGTAAGGATATCTTATAAGTAGTAAAGGGGATTGTAGGTGTGTTTATGGCTTTGAATCTCAGCTATTGTCTGGTGTGTGTAGCATTCTTGTTCTTGGAGATCTTGCCCAATGGATGAGGCACTGGCCTAAATGATTATCTCATTATCAACAAATACTGATTGTTGTTGTTATGATCTCAAAAGCATAAATTAAGAACCATTTCTTAAGTTTTCAGTATTTGGTTGTATAAGGTCCTACCCCATAGTAATGGAGAGTCAATGAGTGTGTGGTTAATACTTAGCACTTTCTTGCTATTCTGTTATTTGTTATTCAAACCTAGTTCTTGGTGTTTAAAGTCTATTTTATACTAGGTTAGGTGCACCCGCCTTGGTTTTGCAGAGCTAGAAGCAGAAGAGGGCAGTCTTGTCCCTATAGTTGGTCTAATTACCCTAAGACCTCATAACAATTTTGGAGCTAACCATTCCTAAAATCCATTTGAGGGTATATTGGCAGCCTTTTGAGCATAAACATCATTTTGGACACCAACACCCTCCACAAAGGACTTCATACCATGGTTATCTCTTTGTATAGATTCTTCTCATCATGTTGTTCTCATCTCCCAAATTCCCTCTGGTTCTTGCTTCTTGGTACCATTTCTACATTTATGAGCATATTCTAGATCCTTAATTTCCTTAAATTTAAAATACTTTTCAATCTAATTGATTTGATCAATTAAATCCTCTCAATCTAGGCTTCCAAGATAGATAGGATTTCAATCCTTGGCCACTTTCCAATCTTGGTTATTGCCTCCATCATCTTGATCTAGTTTGATTCTTCTTCCTCCTAGTCTTTCTCACATTTATCTTGTACCTTTAGATCTTCATCATCACTTTCTTCTTCTAGTCTAGGGTTTATGACCCTCCTCTAGTCCTCCTCCATGGAATCAAGTATATTCTTTGTAGCCCTCTACATGTTTACAATTTCCTCTACCCTTTTAGTGGCTTTGTCCATAACTGATATCCTTGTTAGTGGCATCCTTTCTTCCAAACTAGGTGTAACTACCTCAATTCAATTATAAAGTTGATTGTTGTAACTACCTCACCTTGATGATCAGTCAAAACCCTCTTCAACCTACCTCCAATCGATGATTTGTCTACACCAAAGGTCTTTCAAAAAAACCATCTCTACAAGTTCAAATATTTCTTTGATACCACTTCATAGACTAGCTATGTGAGGGCCCATAGTGGATTGTCCAACCTTGCATCCAACACACAAAATACTATATAGCATTTGAATATGGATAAGAACACAAATTTTTAGCAATGAAAAAATAATTTTAAAATATTCTTTACATTCAACCAATTGGCCCCACATGTAGACATATAGGTTGCCATGGGCTTATTACAATGATCTACAAGAATATGTGTCTTCCAAATCTACCTTCCCTTAATTACTTATTCCTAACTACTCCCCTAACTACTACCAATCCTCTCTTATGCTTCTTGATATGTTCATATATTAGATTCAATCACTTCTGATGGTTCATGTCAATCTCTTAGGTACAAAGTTGATGTAGCATGTGTACTAGTTGTGACTTCTTAAAGAGGGTCTAAATCTTTAGTGGACCATAGTGGATGTTGTGTGGCCTTATATTTTCCTTATGGTAATTCCATTATCCTCACAATGGTCCAAAATGTTCCATGTGTTTCCAATATTGGATTTAGTTTGAGTTATTCCAAGACAGACTTATATCAATCATTATGTAGATGGAAATATAGGAACCATTTTTTTATTATTTTCTAATTCATAGAAAGACCAGCCCCATAACCAACATGCAACTAAGGGAAAATAATCTAGTACTTCCATGAAACTAAGGGATACAAAACATGAGCCTAGTATAAGCACTCCCTTTGGTACTAAACATATCCATTACACTCCCATGTAATTGGGTGGAAAAGAGAAGCTATACAATATGACCAAGATGATGGGATAATGACAAAAAAATACCATTTTATAGAGAGTACTTACATATTTCTTTAAATATTATCTTTGAGTCACGTGAATGTAAAATGCATATAAATGATCAATTCCATTGAACCTCTTCATCATTGAACCATTTACTTTTTGTATTATTATATTAAAAACTAAACCACATCCTTATAAAATCTCATTCATATAAAGGGGTTAAGAAATAACCAATTTCTTAAAAAATATCCTCACAAACTTGCTAGGATACAAAATCAATAGTGGAGGAATTCTTAGAACCAAAGTATGATAGATCCATCACATATATCAACATATGAATACATACAAGTAATGTGAAAATCACACGAAACCACACGTGAATCAAGAAACCACCTTTTTCTCTAATACCAAACATTAAGGAAAGACCCTTATCAATTATCGCTGACCTTTATAATTATTGAGTATTCCAAGAACTTCCACATTAACCCTTCAAGAAAATTAACATAGTAATCAAATCTATAATAATTTTATGAAAATTTCATCATATAAATAGTACTTATAAAGGAAATAATTGGAGAGATGTAAAAGAAATCAACCATGCATGAAAGGGTTATATAAATATATCTAGGATTATCCTTACGGCTAAAATAAATATTCTAAAGTACTAAGACAATGTATTATTAATCAATATTAAATTAGCTAAAATATAGTATTCAGTTCTTTTCTCCATTGAGATCAATATCCTCTTTCTTTGGTAGAAATTTTAGAGTATAGCCGTATTGAAAACTTGCCCATTTTTGTCTCCATCTCAAGCCTTTGATGTATAGACCAGTGGACATAAAAACAACCAGAAGGGATTACTTTGAGTACAAACAATGTCCAAAAATACCATGGTAAACATCCATATGGCTCATGCCCAATTATTTATCATTTTCCACCTTTATAAAGATGTTCTATGATTTTTAATAACTTTGTGAACCCTTCTTAATCATTCATGTGTATACATCATAATGTCTCATAGACCATTCTTTTTAATACATTAAGACATATTTCATGAAAATATATTCTCCTATAAATATAATTACACCTCTAATGAACTACCATTAATTTTTAGAAACTTCTAATGGATAAATAGATGTAAATAAATACCATGATATTATAATAACAACTAGCAATTAAAATCAATTTGTTTTTTTTAATGTGTTTGTCTAGTACATAAGGTCAATAGGAGACCTTTTAGAAAAAATGGTATTTTTTAAGAAAATTAGATTGTATAAAAATAGATTTTAAAATGATCAAGAGAAAATAAATCTCACACAAGTGAATGCAAGAATTATATGCACACTAAGCTAATACTTGTCAACTATTATAAAATTATTTAATTAAAATACTCTTATTGTTAATATGATTATTAAATATTTTTAAAACTTACTATTATTAAAAGCAAGGGATGATTGTTTTTTCTCTCTCACATAAGAAAGAGAATATGACAACAACCATCCAAGTACTAAAATATCTAAAAAAATTGGCATTAATAATAGCACTAGCATTAAAAATAGTGTTGCCCTTTATATACACCTAGCACAAACTACTAAGAATAGTATGGCATTTATATCAAAATATAATGATTTATGTTTCCAAACTACAACTCTATACTATATACATTCTGTACATGTTGAACATTATCCTCAAAGTTGCACTAGAAAAATTTGAAGGGCACGAAAGAGGAGAGTACACAACTTTTTATCCTCGAATAACATAAATTTGATGTGTAGATAGTGGACATGCTTGGATTTGGAAGTTATTTCAAGGAAGCGACACTAGGAATATCTAGTTTTTGTCATTTCCTTAGATAGATGCATGGCACATGGACTACAAGACATGAGTTTGTTTACATTGTGTTTTAGCAAGTTCATGTGACATTCCACATACATGCCTTGTAGGGTAGTTGTAAGAAATAATATATGAAAAAATATCCAACTAGGGCACATGAGGATGAGAAGTTTTAAAAATGGCCTTGATAATTGCATTCCATGTTTTTCATATAGATTGAGAATCCTCTTCCTCGCTACCATTTTTTGCTACTTCTTTTATACTCATATTTGTATAGGTAAGCATTGCTGATAAAACATTAAAATTTCATGAGCCCCTATAAAAGAAAATTCTTGGATGTTCATCAGTGAAAAAAATTCAATTTAATATTGTGTATGATGGAAGTAAAAGTTATTGTGAGAGGAGGGTGAATTAGATTAAAGAAGAATTTTAAACTCTTAATCCTTTTATAACATATTTAAGAATAAACATGTAAATTTCAGAATCAACTGAATACATACAAACTGAAATGGATAATAGGAAATACAAGATATTAGAGCAATAACACAACTCACAAAAGGAGAGGACACGAGTGATTTTTTATGCTAAGTGGGAAACCCTCAACATCCTAAGGTTTCTTCATAGGAAAAAAAACCACTCCGATGTAACCTGCCATCTTTATTGAGCAACAACTCTTCTTTTACAATATTCCAAAGCTTCAACTTCTAGGATCTACAACTCCTTCCCTTTTCTTTTATAATGTATTCATTCATAGATTACGTATATACATAACTATATGCTTTAGATTTCATACACCTACATACATAGACAATCTTATGATTTTTCTTTCAATATCAAATCAAATACTCCATACACAAGAAAGTACAAATGTGTATCCTTTTCACACTTTTATCTCATATATTTTGACACACACTTATACTCCCTTATATAGGGATGTATTTCAAAATATTTACATTCACTAATTTCAATATCAGTTACAACTGTGTAAGTGAGTAAATTGCATATCATGAAACTATTTTAATTCTTAACCAGATAAACAATAATAAAACATCTTCAAACCCTTTGTCAGGGTTAACATTTCAAAAATAGTGTTCTTCATGAGAAAATCAAGGTAAAACTGTTCTTAGAAACAGTTCTTGAAGGAACTATTAATGAACTATATTTTTCAAACTAGATGACACAAGTAACCTTTATTATCCCATGAAATTGAAAAATATTCTTTTATATGTCCTTTGTCATGAGGCATAACAGGTATGTGCAAGATCATGAGGGGCCAAAAAGTGGCAATGTGAAAAATATTCACTTTTCACTCGTCGAAAAGCACATGAAAATACTTGTTGAATTTTGAGTAGGCTTGGGTGTCAATACACCTGGGCAAAGCTAACACCAAAGCACATCCCTAATCAGGTACCCGATATCATATTGGGTACTTGAAACCTGTGGCATAAATCAAAACCCGAGAGCCATTTTCCTCATTTCTCCTCACGTTTTGGGTTTTGAAAATGGCTTGAAATATCATATATATGATATTTTCAGGTATCTGATTTTTGCAATAACAAATTTGATCTCTGCACTATACGGTAAGTACATTCTTTGTAGATTTTGATTGTTTTATTTCATTTTGATGCTAAATGTAGTTTTTTTGGTTGAAATAGGGTTTTGTATTTATTTTTTTAATAATATATGAAATCAAATTGAAATTTAGATTTGTTTTTTATTTAATCAGGAATGGCTGACAACAATGAATAAAATAACCCTCCCGCACCAAATAACGATCCCCAAAACAATCCCCCATTTCAAAACCCTCCATCTTTACAAGATTTGATACAAGATAATTTAAACACAATACGGGGTTTCCAAAACACATATCAGAATATACCTACATTAGGTCCCATGCTTGCCACATTAAATACTATTGTTCAAAATATTGACACACTCAAGCAGCAACATAATGCTACTATTCATTGGTGTGATGATATGCACACCCAATTTGATGATGGGCTTGATCATGATGGGATTGCAGCCCTTAATATAAGTAAGGAAGATATAGCCTCTCTTTTTGTGAATCCTAAAACCGGAATACCAGTTGACCCCAAAAAGCCCAAATTATCAATAAAATGGTGCACAAATGAAGCAATGCGCACACACTTTTAGGATTGTTGGTGGATGGTTTTTGATAAACCACCCCATAGCAATTTGGAGCTCCCTTTCTATTTCATAAAAAAATTGTATGCTGAGTTTGTTCTTGGTCACTATGTTAATTATTGGAGTATGAGGCCCAACATGGGCGTAGGCGGAGGAGCTCCTCAGACTAGGCCATTTGCCCAGTCCAAAAAGGCCACTACCTTTGTGCCCCCCACTGATGTCTCACCCCCTCCTCAAGTGCAGCTTCCTGATATCATTGCAAAGGCTGCCTCACAGACTTTTAGGGCCATTCATTTGCTAAGTGATCAGTTGATCACATAGACCAGATCAGTGTTGCCTCCTAGTGTGGATGATGCTAGCGCATCGACATCTTATTGGAGTTCACATGTATGCGAGCCCCATATTTGCATTATATGCAAGAATATGTGCCTCAGACCGCTTACTAATGCTGATACATATCAATATGTTATTGATGAGGAGGATGTAGGAGATGCAACTACAGAGGCTACAACACCTCATGGAGCATCTACATCTCATGAGAGTGCTCAAGAGGTGTACGCAGAGCCATGGACTTCTATTGATATGGTAAGAGTAAACATTATAAATAAATTTGTCACATGACTTATTTAATTTATTTATTTAGATTAGTTTTAATGATTGCATGCACTTATGTATATATATTTTTTCCATTTATGTTGAGTTGATGACACAGGAGGAGTTGAGACAGTGGATGAGTCCATAGCTTTGGCCATTTCATTTGGCCTTGATGCCTATACGGTATATTATAAATTATGTACCCATTAGTTTTTTTTATATCATTTGGTGTACATGCTTAAATCTCTATCAATTAGAGCAATAAAATTCATACATTTACTAATATATTTTCATCTTATTGTACTCTTGCAGGCTACAACCAATATCAGTGGGGGGAATGAGGGGGTTCCTTCATCAGGAGTCGACAAAGGAAAGGTAATTAATTGTTTAAGATTAATTATGCATGCATATGTATGCCACTTGTGTGTAGTAATAAATATTTTACTTGAATTTATTGTATAGGGTGTGGCTATCGATGATTTTTCGACATGGGTTCGGGAGCCTAGGCTGATAGGTATCTCGATTCGAAGTGATAGCCCGATTGTACGTAGACTCTTACATATTGTTATTTGTATTTTCTAACCAAGGTTGTTATGATAAAGTACATTTATATATAATTGACAATCTTTTTACTCTCATAGGTTACTCCTAGTGTAAGGGAGGGCCCACGAGAATCTTTTGTATCTTTGTTGACCCAGCCCACTATTCCAAAGGAGGGATCACTAGATGTAAGTTTTAATTTTAGTTCAAATCATGTCCTATTTTGTAGATTTATTAATCTATGTTGCACCACTCTACTAATCTCATTATTGCAAATATATATTTATAGGTCAGAGTGGGTAGTGTTGGCATGGTCCCTTCGCTACCAAGGACTTATGCTAGGACATTTGATCGTGGTAGGCGACTGAGAGGCTAGGTACAAATATTTGTATTCAGTTATAATTTTAATTAAATTAGTGTTTGAATTATGAATTATATATATATATATATATATATATATATATATATATATATATATATATATATATATATATATATATATATATATATATATATATATATATATATATATATATATATATATATATATATATATATATATATATATATATATATATATATATATATATATAACGTAAGCAATCTAACTTGGGTCTGAACTCATTTTTTTATGCAGGATCAATCAGAGCCTAACACTTCTTCAAAGAGGCTACATTTTGATGATCCCCCTACGACATAGGATGTAGTTTTAGTTTTGTGGTCATTTAGAGATGCCACTTCACACATTTTGAGATGGCATATATGCCACATTGTACACCTTGAAACATTGATTTTGTAGACATTTTGAAATGGCATGTGCCATATTTGTATATGGAGATACTTTTGATACATTTGATACTTTCTATATATAGAACATGTTCATTTTTATGTTATATTTGCTTCATCTTTTGTATATATATTTATTATTCATGTTTATGGAATTGAATAGTGAAGTTATATCTTGACTATGATTATTATTATGATTTAAATTATATCTTGTTGAAGTTACATTTGTTTTTGTTTACTTTGGAATACCCTATTCATGGAGCTTATTATGTTTGAGGTTTAAATTCTATAGATTTTCTATGTTCTTATGTTTCATATCATTATATATACTCACTTGAGCCAATTAGTACTACATTGTTTCAATACTATGTATATACTCACTGTGTATATAACTCATCATATTGGGGTTTACTAAATGCACAAAGAAATGTAGCACTTGTGTTGTTAGGTCACTTGGGTCAACCGTGGTCGCGAGTGTTCCAATGACTCTGTGGGCGGAACAGGGTTGCAACTGGCATTTACCTGGCCAACCAGAGCCAATGGAGTAGACAGTTTGATGCAATGTTGGATGGTTTGAAAGATACGTTGCTGAGCCACTTTCAACTAACCCTCACTGCAAGTTTTGGCATCGATTGAGATCATCTTGCCAAATGCAAACAAAGTCGAATCACCCAAAACTGAGAGAGGTTATTGTAGACCTTGAAAACAAGATCTCGTAGCCCTGATGGTTTTTTGATACCTCTCACGAGGTCTGAGAGATGAGCCCCAGAATATCACTGCCCAATCATGCTTAGTGCACGTTGGGGTCACTTGGGTTGAGCGTGGTCGTGAGTGTTCCAGTGACTCCGTGGGTCGAACACGGTTGTCACTAGCATTTAACCAGCCAATTGGAGCTGATGGAGTAGATGGTTTGATGCAATGTTGACGGTTTGAAAGATATGCTGCTGAGTCACTTTCAACTGACCCTCACTACAAGTTTTGGCATCGACTGAGATCATCTTGCCAAATGCAAATGAAATTGAATCACCCAAAACCAAGAGAGGTTATTGTAGACCTTGAAAAAAATGATCCTATAGCCCCTGATAGTTTATCGATACCTCTCACGAGGTCCAAGATATGAGCCCCAAAAGATCACTGCCCAATCGTGCTTAGTGCACCTTGGGGTCACTTGGGTCGAGCATGGTCACGAGCGTTCCGATGACTCCATCGGAAGAATGGGGTTGTCACTAGAATTTACCCAGCCAACCAAAGCCGATGGAGTAGATGGTTGGATGCAATGTCAAATGGTTTGAAAGATACACTGCTGAGTTGCTTTCAACTGATCCTCACTACAAGTTTTGGCATCGACTGAGATTGTCTTTCCAAATGCAAATGAAGTCGAATCATCAAAAATTGAGAGAGGTTATTGTAGACCTTGGAAACATGATCCCATAGAACCTAATGGTTTTTCAATACCTCTCATGAGGTATGAGATATGAGCCCCGGAAGATCGCTGCCCAATCATGCTTAGTGCACCTTGGGGTCACTTGGGTCGAGCATGGTCGCGAGCATTCTGATGACTCCGTGGGTAGAATGGGGTTGTCACCAAAGTTTACCTAGCCAACCAGAGCTAATGGAGTAGATGGTTTGATGCAATGTCAGACGGTTTGAAGGATACGTTGTAGAGCCACTTTCAACTGACCCTCACTGCAAGTTTTGGCATCAACTGAGATCATCTTGCCAAATGAAAATGAAGTCAAATCATGAAAAACTGAGAGAGGTTATTGTAGACCTCAGAAACATGATCTCGTATCCCCTAATAGTTTTTCAATACCTCTCATGAGGTTCAAGATATGATCCCCCAAAGATCTCTGCGCAATCATGCTTAGTGCACCTTGGGGTCACTTGGGTCAAGTGTGGTCGCGAGAGTTTTAGTGACTTTGTTGGTGGAATAGGGTTTTCACTAGTGTTTACTTGGCCAATTGGAGTTGATGGTGTAGACAGTTCATTGCAATGTTAGATAGTTTGAAAGATATGCTACTGAGCCGCTTTCAACTGACCCTCACTGCAAGTTTTGGCATCGATTGAGATCATCTTGCCAAATACAAACGAAGTTGAATCACCCAAAACCAAGAGAGGTTATTGTAGACCTTGGAAACATGATCCCATAGCCACTGATAGTTTTTCAATACCTCTCATGAGCTCTGAGATATGAGCCCTGGAAGATCACTGCCCAATCATGATTAGTGCACCTTGGGGTCACTTGGGTCGAGCATGGTCGCGAGCATTTTGATGACTCCGTGGGTGGAATGAGGTTTTCACTGGCATTTACCTGGCCAACTAGAGCCGGTGGAGCATACAATTTGATGCAATGTCAGACAGTTTGAAAGATACGCTTCTAAGCCACTTTCAACTGACCCTCACTGCAAGTTTTGGCATCGACTGAGATCATCTTGCCAAATGCAAATGAAGTTGAATCACCCAAAAATGAGAGAGGTTATTGTAGACCTTGACAACATGATCCCATATCCCCTAATGGTTTGTTGATACCTCTCACGAGATCTAAAATATGAGCCTCAGAAGGTCATTGCCCAATCATGCTTAGTGCACATTGGGGTCACTTGGGTCGAGCATGGTCGCGAGCATTCCGGTGACTCCGTGGGTGGAATGGGGTTGTCACTGGCATTTACCCAGCCAACTCGAGCAGATGGAGTAGACTATTCGATGCAATGTCAGATGGTTTGAAAGATATGCTGCTAAGCCACTTTCAACTGACCCTCACTGCAAGTTTTGGCATCGACTAAGATCATCTTGCCAAATGCAATTGAAATCGAATCACCCAAAATTGAGAGAGGTTATTTTATAACTCAGAAACATGATCCCGTAGCACCTAATAGTTTTTCAATAGCTCTCATAAGGTCCAAGATACGAGCCCCAGAAGATCTCTGCCCAATCGTGCTTAGTGCACCTTGGGGTCACTTGGGTCGAGCATGGTCACGAGCATTCCGGTGACTCCGTGGGTGGAATGGGGTTGTCACTAGCATTTACCTGGCCAACCAAAGTTGATGGAGTAGACTATTTGATGCAATGTTGGATGGTTTGAAAGATACGCTACTGAGCCACTTTCAACTGACCCTCACTACAAGTTTTGGCATCGACTGAGATCATCTTGCCAAATGCAAATGAAGTCAAATCACCCAAAACTGAGAGAGGTTATTGTAGAACTCAAAAACATGATCCTGTAGCACCTAATAATTTGTTGATACCTCTCATGAGGTCTAAGATACGAGCCCTAGAAGATCTCTACCCAATCGTGCTTAGTGCACCTTGGGGTCACTTGGGTCAACCGTGGTCGCGAGCTTTCTGGTGACTCCATGGGAGGAACGGAGTTGTCACTGGTGTTTACCTAGCCAACTAGAGATGATGGAGTAGATAGTTTGATGAAATGTTAGATGGTTTGAAAGATACACTGCTGAGCCACTTTTAACTGACCCTCACTGCAAGTTTTGGCATACAACCCCATTCCGGTGACTCCATGGGTGGAACGGGGTTGTCACTAGCATTTACAATGTCATGAATGTGAACCACCAACTTATAATCCATAGCATTTTCAGTAACAAAATAGTTAACCCTTTTACTCTCCCATGCAAACTCATAAAGCACGTCACTTGCAGACCATAAAACACACAATGCATTATGGTACACTAGGCAGCCTGCAAGCAGTTGTATTTTACAGATTGAGTAAGTAGTCCTTGGGAACATGTCCTTGTCTGCAGTGGAAATAATTATGTTTTCATTTTGAAACAAGAGAATAATGAAGAACCAAATGGGAAAGCATGCACACTTCTTTTCTTGATCCAGTTCCATTGCAATGACTGTTAGTGGTATGTTTGAAATTTGAACTGTGAAACTAATCATGATTAAGCTTGTGAAATTTGAACTGTGAAGCGTATTATGTTTGAGGTTTAACTTCTATAGATTGTTTGAAATGATAAAAAATAATATCCTTAAAGCATTAGAAACAAAAATCAAACATGTAAGAATTCAAACCATGCAAAATGACATAAGTAAATGACATGTAAGATCCCTTCTTGGCACTATTGGCCACCCATACATGATTTTGGTCATAAGTCCTTATCAAGACTTCTAGGACATTTAACTTTTAAATCAAATTGATTGTTACAAATTTCCATTATAGGCTTTAAAAGATCTCAATTAACCACTAAGGGTCCTTTTGTCCTATCTCTGATTGGATCCATGGTGACCATACATGTCGTCATAGGTTCTCTTGCCAATCCACATACCAAACCAATTTTATTGACTCAAAATACAATCTAAGAAAGGTGAAATTAATGTATTGAAATTAAGCTTAATGAACTTAGAAAACAATGCACTAAGTTAACTTATTACCTAGTCAAGTGTTCCTGAAGGGTCATCTCTTTGCTTCAGGGTCTCCAATAGTGCTTCATGATCAACAGTACTAATAGTCCAAAGTTCTTTTGTTTTTGGTCTTCCTTGATGCTTTGACAACTTGACATTTGTTGCTATAACAAGGTGTGAATACATGAGAATAGTTATGTGCTTCTCATAGTCTTCAAATGCGAGAATTCCATTCTTTCTAATCATGTATGTTCGCAGCCATGTTCCCACAACAACAACTGAACCAGTAGGATATGTGAACCCATCACCATCTGTCATCGGTTGTACAAGCTTATGTTTACCTCATACACAATGTGCTAACCAATAATCTGACCTCTAATCATTCCCCTATGGTGCAACCAATGCAAAAACATCTCTTGGCTTCAAAAGATCTAAAAGATGGTCATATTCAACTAAAGTGTCCATGTCATCATTTCATATAGAGAGTGTCAAAGATAAAGGAGTTAGATACTATGGAACCCATGTATCCACCCACTCACTTGACTCACAATGATCCCAATCATACTGAAAACACTTGGGGCAAAAACAAGCCAACTCTCATGTCCAAATGGTCCATGTACTACTATTGGAGCTTCAGAATGAATGCATTTTTGAAGAGTCTTTCACTGTTTGACAATCAAATCTATCTCCTATAGTTCCCTCCTCAACCAACCAAAAGAATCTACACACTGTAGAATCAAGAGTCCCCCCCTGTGACAATGCTAAAGTACACCAATCAATAATAGAATGAGCATCAAGAAGTACAACACCTAAAATCCTCAATTTCTCCTTAACTAGAGCTCTCTTCACACACACCTACTCCGTTATGCTCCCCTTTCCCATGCCCTGACTCAAAAAAACTCCAAATATGAGGTACGCCTGTCTCCACATGCATTCTATACAACCAATAAAACATTGTGGCATTCTTAAATTGACCGGTGCAATTATTTGACCAAATGAGATGCCTATCCATAGGAATACCATTTTCCTGCAAGAAGTCAAAATAGTTCTGGAAACAATGTTGAACAAACTCATGAGAGTGAGACCTGTCATTGCTCATATAAAAATGGTACTCTTTGATTATCTTTTGCTCATCTTTTGTGCTATCAGGGGAATGTCTATATGTGATGTGTATGAAAATAGCAACCTAAATGGAATTGTAATATTGAGCTTGAGTCTCATTTTGGGGCTGCAATGTATAGTTCTCTGCAAAGTCTACAACAGATATAATAGTTCCAATGGGGAAAGTGTCCTTACATGTCCTGAATTGTTGATCCAACCATTGAGACCTATGACTATGCCTTGCATACTTGTAAAAAATATTTGTCTTGAAATCTGAGATAAAATCAGCAACATTGTATTCTTTTGCAACTAACTCACATCTAGAGCCTTCACCTCCACTCTTCAATGTATATTTCATTGTTTCAAATACCTTTTTTTGGATGAGTGTCTTTCCAAAATTGTGTTCCAAACCCTCATGAAAACATGTTCTAAACTTGGACAAGCCAGCACATTCTGAGCACTTGGCATTTAAGCAATCTTTTTTATAAAATAAACAACCATCATCTATATGACATAAAAATTTATCTAGCAAGTCTCTTGATGATTTGGGAAGACCACTTGCACCACAATCCTCTAGCATTTCATTAGTATGAAAAGTAGAATGAATGGACTGTAATAATTCATGATGCATTGAAAACTCAACATGATATTTGCAGCAACATGTATTCCAAATCTTAAGGGGTACACAATAAAATGGCTTCACGGATTCAAAAGACCTTTGTGATATTTTCAATGTTGGATGTGTCTCACAAATTTTTTTATACAACATTGTTTGACTTACCTCCACATAATGTTTATGATATGGAGTGTCGTCTCGATTGCAAACTCTCAACTTCAAGACATCCTTCACATTTGGTGACACTCTTGAGTTAGCATCCCAAAATTGTTGAATTTCATCCTTGACAACATATGTTAGCTTCTTATCGAAACATGGAAGTCTCCCACCATAAGCCCATGTATCAATTTGAAGTGAATCATCAAGTCTTTCTCTTCTTGCAAGTGCTCTACCCAAAGCTTTCTGGTCTATATTGAAGTCAACACAAGTTTGTCTCATCAAACGAGCCTTTCTCAACTGATGACCTACTAAGGAGGTTGTAATAACCCTCTGAGCAACTCGCTTGTTTTTTTCTCTGCTACTCTTCCTAATGCTATTGAGAGCATTGAAAATATTCTTCACAACAATGGCATTTCCCTCCATTTTCTTGTTCACACGAATCTTCAATTTCACAAGCACAAGTCTCATCTTTTGCATCTTTAACAACTCCACAAAAATTTGACATTGCTCAACCAATTTCTTGTTTCCAAAAAATTGATCATAAAGTCTTGAAGCCCACAACCTAATGGTTCTATGTGACCTCTTTCCTTCCCAATTATTTATAATGTTCTCCTCAATTTCAATTAACCATTTAGGTGTTCTTGAAAGCCCGGAATTTGAAGATTGATTATCTTTATTGCAAGGGACTTCATTTCGCATATAATTTGGAGATGTGTAACGTTCATGTGGTTCTTGTGCAACATTTTCATTCCCCAAGTCTACATTTTCAATCTTCATCTATACATTTTCATCTTCATTCCATTCATTGTCATTCCCCAAATCTATGTTTTCAGTCCCCAAGTCTACATTTTCATTCTCCATCTCTACATTTTCATCTTCACTCCATACATTGTTATTCACAAAATTAATTTCCATATTATTTTCAAATTCAACATCCTCTTCACTTACAACTACATTTATGGGGACACTATGATTAATGATTAACATACCTTCTCTCCTTCTTCGGTGATTTTCCCTATCTTTTTCCCTATATGCTTTAATTTCTTCATTCATCACCTTCCTCTTCCATTTAGCCTTTCGATGAGTGCTGCTTCCCATGGTGAGAACACAAGTTGACAAAACAAAAAAATGGGCCCTTGAGTCATGCTTTTCTTTCTTGCAACCCGTGAAAAAGTCTGAAATCCCATGCTTGTCTAGTCTATGGGGACAAGGAATATTTTGGTCAAATATGACCAGTCAAAAATTGGGTACCCTATTAGGACCCCTAGGAAGTCCCCATGACCCCTTTTGACACATTTGAATGCTCAAGTGTGTTCGAAGGGGCCGTAGGACCCCTTAGGACACACTTGAGCATTCCACCTTGTCCACAGGGGTCACGGGGCCTTCCTAGAGGTCCTAACACATGATAAGGCATACTAGGACCCCTAGGAAGTCCCCATGACCCCTTTTGAAACATTTGAATGCTCAAGTGTGTCTAAAGGCATCATAGGACCCCTTAGGACACACTTGAGCATTCCAACATGTCAAAATGGGTCACAAGGACTTCCTAAGGGTCCTAACATGTGATAAGGCCTATTAGGACCCCTAGGAAGTCCCCATGACCCCATTTGACACATTTGAATGCTCAAGTGTGTCTGCAGGGGCCGTAGGACCCCTTAGGAAACACTTGAGCATTCCAATGTGTCCACAAGGGTAATAGGGACTTCCTAGGGGTCCTAACATGTGATAAGGCATACTAGGACCCCTAGGAATCCCTTTTGACACATTTGAATGCTCAAGTGTGTCCAAAGGCATTGTAGGACCCCTTAGGACACACTTGAGCATTCCAACGTGTCAAAAGGGGTCACAGGGACTTCCTAGGGGTCCTAATGCGTGATAAGACCTATTAGGACCCCTAGGAAGTCCCCATGACCCCTTTTGACACATTTGAATGCTCAAGTGTGTCTAAAGGGGCTGTAGGACCCCTTAGGACACACTTGAGCATTCCAATGTGTCCACAGGGGTCATAGGGACTTCCTAGGGGTCCTAACATGTGATAAGGCATACTAGGACCCCTAGGAAGTCCACATGACCCCTTTTGACACATTTGAATGCTCAAGTGTGTTCGAAGAGGTCGTAGGACCCCTTAGGACACACTTCAATGTTCCAATGTGTCCACAAGGGTCACTGGGTCTTCCTAGGGGTTCTGACACATGATAAGGCATACTAGGAACCCTAGGAAGTCCTCATCACCCCTTTTGACACATCTAAATTCTCAAGTGTGTCTGAAGGTGTTGTAGGACCCCTTAGGAAACACTTGAGAATTCCAATGTGTTAAAACATGTCAAGGGGAATTCCTAGGGGTCCTAACGAGCGGTAAGGCCTATTAGAACCCCTAGGAAGTCCCCATGACCCCTTTTGACATATTTGAATTCTCAAATGTGTCCTAAGGGGCCATAGGACCCCTTAGGACATGCTTGAGCATTCCAATGTGTCCATGGGGGTCACGGGGACTTCGTAGGGGTCTTAACTCACGATAAGGCATACTAGGACCCCTAGGAAGTTCTCATGACCCCTTTTGACACATTTGAATGCTGAAGTATCTTCGAAGGCATCATAGGAACCCTTAGCACACACTTGAGTGTTCCAATGTGTCTAAAGGGGTCACTAGGACTACCTAGGGGTCCTAACATGTGATAAGGCCTATTAGGACCCCTAGGAAGTCCCCATGACCACTTTTGACACATTTGAATGCTTAAGTGTGTCCAAATGGGCCGTAGGACCCCTTAGGACACACTTGAGCATTCCAATGTGTCCATAGGGGTCACGGGGACTTCCTAGGGGTCCTAACGCATGATAAGTCATACTAGGACCCCTAGGAAGTCCACATGACCCCTTTTGACACATTTGAACACTCAAGTGTGTTCAAAGGCATCATAGGAGCCCTTAAGAAACACTTGAGCATTCCAATGTGCCAAAACGGGTCACAAGAACTTCCTAGGAGTCCTAAAGTGTGACAAGGCCTATTAGGACCCTTACGAAGTCCTCATGATTGCTTTTGACACATTTGAATACTCAAATGTGTTCGAAGGGGCTGTACGACCCCTTAGGACACACTTGAGTGTTCCAATGTGTCCACAGGGGTCATGGGGACTTCCTAGGGGTCCTAACGCATGATAAGGCATACTAGGATCTCTAGGAAGTCCCTATGACCCCTTTTGATAGATTTAAACACTCAAGTGTGTCTGAAGGCATTGTAGGACCCCTTAGGATACACTTGAGCATTCCAATGTGTCAAAAGGGGTCACGGGGACTTCCTAGGGATCCTAACATGTGATAAGGCTTATTATGACCTATAGGAAGTCCCCATGAGCCCTTTTGACACATTTGAATGCTCAAGTGTGTTCGAAGGGGCTGTAGGACCCCTTAGGAAACACTTGAGCATTCCAATGTCTCTGCAGGGGTCACGAGGACTTCCTAGGGGTCCTAACATGTGATAAGCATACTACAACCCCTAGGAAGTCACCATGACCCCTTTTGACACATTTGAATGCTCAAGTGTGTCCGAAGGCATCGTAGGACCCCTTAGGACACACTTGAGTGTTCTAATGTGTCAAAAGGGGTCATGGGGACTTCTTAGTGGTCCTAATGCGTGATAAGTTCTATTAGGACCCATAGGAAGTCCCCATGACCCTTTTTGACACATTTGAATTCTCAAGTGTGTCTGAAGGGGCCGTAGGACCCCTTAGGACACACTTAAGCATTCCAAAGTGTCCACAAGGGTCATAGGGACTTCCTAGGAGTCCCAATGTGTGATAAGGCATACTATGACCCCTAGGAACTCCCCATGACCCCTTTTGACACATTTGAATGCTCAAGTGTGCCCAAAGTGGTCGTAGGACCCCTTAGGACACACTTGAGCATTCAAATGTGTCTACAAGGGTCACAAGGACTTCCTAGGGGTCCTCACATGTGATTAGGAATACTAGGACCCCTAGGAAGTCCCCATGACCCCTTTTGACACATTTGAATGCTCAAGTGTGTCTGAAGGCATCGTAGGACCCCTTAGGACACACTTGAGCATTCCAATGTGTCAAAAGGGGTCATGGGGACTTCCTAAGGGTCCTAATGCATGATAACTCCTATAAGGACTCCAAGGAAGTCCTCATGACCCCTTTTGACACATTTGAATGCTAAAGTGTGTCCGAAGTGGTCAAAGGACCCCTTAGAACACACTTGAGCATTCCAATGTGTCCATAGGGGTCACGGGGACTTCCTAGGGGTCCTAACGAGTGGTAAGGCATACTAGGACCTCTAGGAAGTCCTCATGACCTCTTTTAACACATTTGAATGCTTAGGTGTGTTTGAAGGTGTTGTAGGACCCCTTAGGACACACTTGAGCATTCCAATGTGTCAAAAGGGGTCACAAGGACTTCCTAGGGGTCCTAACATGTGATAAGGCCTATTAGGAACCTGAAAAAGTTCCCATGACCCCTTTTGACACATTTGAATGCTCAAGTGTGTCTGCAATGGCTGGAGGACCCCTTAGGACACACTTGAGCATTCCAATAAGTCCACAGGAGTCACGAGGACTTCCTAGGGGTCCTAACATGTGATAAGGTGTACTAGGACCCCTAGGAAGTCCCAATGACCCCTTTTGACACATTTGAACACTCAAGTGATTCCAAAGGCATTGTAGGACCCCATAGGACACACTTGAGCATTCCAATGTGTCAAAAGGGGTAATGGGGACTTCCTAGGGGTCCTAATGCATGATAAGGCCTATTAGGACCCCTAGGAAATCCCCATGATCCCTTTTGACACATTTGAATGCTCAAGTGTGTTCGAAGGAGCTGTAGAACCCCTTAGGACACACTTGAGTGTTCCAATGTGGCCACAGGGATCACGGGGACTTGATAGGTGTCCTAACCCAAGATAAGGTGTACGAGGACCCCTAGGTAGTCCCCATGACCCCTTTTGACACATTTGAATGCTCAAGTGTGTCTGAGGTGTTCGTCGAACCCCTTAGGACACACTTGAACATTCCAATGCATCCACAAGGGTCACAAGGACTTCCTAGGGGTCCTTAGGCATGATAAGGCTTACTAGGACCCATGGGAAGTCCTCATGACCCCTTTTGACACATTTGAATGCTCGGGTGTCTCAGAAGGCATCATAGGACCCCTTAGGACACATTCAAGCATTCCAATGTGTTAAAAGGGATCACAGGGACTTCTTAGGGGTCCTAACACATGATAAGGCCTATTAGGACTCCTAGGAAGTCCCCATGACTCTTTTTGACACATTTGAATGCTCAAGTGTGTTTGAAGGGGCCATAGGACCCCTTATGACACACTTGAGTGTTCCAATGTGTCTAGAGAGGTGATGGGGATGTCCTAGGGGTCCTAATGCGTGATAAGGTGTATTAGGACCCCTAAAAAGTCCTCATGACCCCTTTTGACACATTTGAATTCTTAAGTGTGTCTAAAGGTGTCATAGGACCCCTTAGGACACACTTGAGCATTCCAATGTGTCAAAAGGGGTCACAGGGACTTACTAGGGGTCCTAACACATAATAAGGCCTATTAGGACCCCTAAGGAGTCCCCATGACCCCTTTGACACATTTTTACACTCAAGTGTGTCTAAAGGCATTGTAGGACCCCTTAGGACACACTTGAGCATTCCAATGTGTCAAAAGGGGTCACAAGGATTTTCTAGGGGTCCTAACACATGATAAGGCATATTAGGACCCCTAGGAAGTGCCCGTGACACTTTTTGACACATTTTAATGCTCAAGTGTGTCTGAATGGGCTGTAGGACCCCTTAGGACACATTTGAGTATTCCAATGTGTCCACAAAGGTCTCGGGGACTTCCTAGGGGTCCTAACACATGATAAGGCATACTAGGACCCCTAGGAAGTCCCCATGACCCCTTTTAACACATTTGAATGCTCAAGTGTGTCTGAAGTGGTCGTAGGACCCCTTAGGACACACTTGAGCATTCGAATGTGTCCACAAGGGTC
Organism: Chamaecyparis obtusa; assembly: GCA_027943335.1. Taxonomy (NCBI): domain Eukaryota; kingdom Viridiplantae; phylum Streptophyta; class Pinopsida; order Cupressales; family Cupressaceae; genus Chamaecyparis; species Chamaecyparis obtusa. Next base: position 116,220 of record BSBK01003499.1, read on the forward strand.
ACAGGGACTTCCTAGGGGTCGTAACATGTGATAAGGCATACTAGGACCCCTAGGAAGTCCTCATGACCCCTTTTGACACATTTGAATGCTCAAGTTTATCCGAAAGCATCGTAGGACCCCTTAGGACACACTTGAGTGTTCCAATATGTTAAAAGGGGTCACAGGGACTTCCTAGGGGTCCTAACATGTGATAAGGCCTATTAGAACCCCTAGGAAGTCCCCATGACCCCTTTTGACACATTTGAATGCTCAACTATGTCTGAAGTGGTCGTAGGACCCCTTAGGACACACTTGAGTGTTCCAATGTGTCCACAGGTGTTATGGGGACTTCCTAGGGTTCCTAACATGTGACAAGGTGTACTAGGACCCCTAGGAATTCCTCATGACTCCTTTTGAGACATTTGAATGCTCAAGTGTTTGGGAAGGCATCGTAGGACCCCTTAGGACACACTTGAGCATTCCAATGTGTCAAAAGGGGTCATGGGGACTTACTAGGGTTTCAAACGTGCGATAAGGCCTATTAGGACCCCTAGGAAGTCCCCATGAACCCCTTTGACACATTTGAATGCTCAAGTGTGTTTGAAGGGGCTGTAGGACCCCTTATGACACACTTGAGCATTCTGATGTGTCGATAGGGGTCACAGGGACTTCCTAGGCATCCTAACATGTGATAAGGCATACTAGGACTCCTAGGAAGTCCTCATGACCCCTTTTGACACATTTGAATGCTCAAGTGTGTCCAAAGGCATTGTAGGATCGCTTAGGACACACTTGAGCTTTCCAATGTGTGAAAAAGGGTCACGGGGACTTCCTAGGGGTCCTAATGTGTGATAAGGCCTATTAGGACTCCTAGGAAGTCCCCATGACCTCTTTTGACACATTTGAATGCTCAAGTGTGTTCGAAGGGGCCGTATGACCCCTTAGGACACACTTGATCATTCCAATGTGTCCACAAGGGTGACAGGGACTTCCTAGGGGTCCTAACACATGATAAGGTGTACTAGGACCCCTAGGAAGTCATATTATTTTCATGCATTACTTCATTAATGTCTTCTTTGGAAGGAAGTTTATAATTTCCATATTTCTGCAAGCCCTGAAATATTTTTGTCATTATCACTCTCCACCTTTACTCTCTCAGTTTAGTTCTCTCCCTCTCTGCTGCACTTAGCTTAGCCATCCTTACCTACTCTTTAACAAAGATTCTCCAAAATTTGTATACAAAGGCATCCTATAGGAAAAAAATGAAAGTTTCCAAGAGAATATCCACAATTCATATACAAAATCATCATATAGGAAAAATGACAAAAAATTAATACCTAAAAGGTAAAATTTATCATGAATGTCTCCAGTACCAAGGTCATACCCATTGTCAAATCCTGGTCTATGATGTGCAAAATGAGCAAAGCAAGTGAAATGAAAGGGAAGTATGGATCAAATAGAGAAGGTGCATCAAATCAGATCCATATCATAATATATGCAAAAAATACTATTATGCACAAAAATATTTGTATAAATTAATGAGAAAGAGTGGGAAGAGCTTCTTGGACCCATGATAGAAACTATTAAGGAATTGCATGATATATTACTCAATGGTGCAAGGAATATTATTGATGAACATGGGATTGCAGCTACATCTATTCAATATATAGAGGAAGATATAGAAAATATTCTTAATAGAGAGATTAATGTGAGAGAAAAGGACATTTTAGAAGAAAACAGTTATCTTGGTGCCATCCAAGGTATGCCAATTACTCAGGACGAAGAGACAAAGTCCACAGTTAATGGGAAAGAATGGGAAGAGCTTCTTGGACCCATGATAGAAGTTACAGATAAGGAGGAAGAGCTAGGAAGGGGAAAATGACAAAGGAAAGAAGTAAGTGTAGACATGCAAAAATGGACAAAGTGCTTTTAAATTGCAAAAATCAATAAAATGGCTTAAAATCATCAAAATGCACTAATTCAATAAAAAAGGGATCAAATCAATTAAAATGGACATAATTAAATAAAGTTGGACAAAATCAATAAAAGCAAAGGAAAAATCAAATAATGAGGTTAAATAATTAAATCAAAGCTTAAAGGGGTGAAAAACAATACATAATTGATTTTAATCAATTAGTTGTATAGTTGTTTAAATCAAAAATCAAAATGAACCTATTACCCTTACATGGCTAAATTTAATTAATTAATTGAATTTAATAATTCCTAATATCTTTCAACAAAGTTGAGCAACCAATAAGAATTTAGGACAAAAAGATACAAATCACTCAAAAAGGATGAATCTCAATCACTCATTTGAAAGTTTCAATCTCAACCACTCAATCTTGTCCTTTTGTCCAGAGCTTTGAAACAAACCTTTAAATTGTCCCCCCATTTATGAACAAAGCAAATTATTTGACTCAACCTAAGGTAAATCATGATTATTTCACTCCACCCCCTACCCTTGGGAATTTACTATAAATATGAAGCATTTTGAGAGCAATTGATATCTTAGAAATTCATTTGCAAAGCATTGTTACTATAGGCATTTGAAGAACATTCTAAGAGCAATTAAGAGCATTTAGAGTAATTTGCATTATACTTTTGTCAATTTGAGCTAGAATCATCATCATAGAAGCATTGTAGAAGCATAGCAGCATACATTCTCATTTTAGAAGTGTCACTAGTGGAGATTTGAGCTAAGAGCTTCACTTACCACCTCTTTCTAGAGAGTCATGAGATGTTATAGATCTTAGTTTCATTTATAAATAGATTTTCATTGTATTTACTTTAGAATTGTTGCTAATTTGATCTTAATTTCATGAAGGTGATTATCATCATCACACAAATGGCACCCACCGTGGGGCTCTAGGCCTCATTTTATCATTTTCATCATAATTTGCATGCTTGTATTGTCTATTTTCTATGAATATTTTGTAGGAAATTGGTGAAGTCACGCTTACGGGAGATTTATTCATGTGTGCGGTCATTTTACTACCGCCTACAATCTTTGTCTCGATGCCTGCTATCTAAAGATTCACACCTGGCATGCAAATTCTACATGGTTTTGAGAACTCTGCACTCACCTACAAATCATTTGCTCACGTCTGTAAGATTAATACATTCAGCCTTTGGTGCTTAAAGTCATGCCTATGACTCAGGAAGTATCGCTTTGCCGTAATTTGTTATCACCTATCTTTACACTTTGCTTCGCCATTTTAAATAACAGTCATGCTTATAATCTTTCAATTCACACTTACTGTTATTAAATTGTCACTTAGCATAAATCATTTTCCATAAATTTAAGTTCTGTTCATGCTTTGTGATAAATTGTTCATGCCTATGTAATTTTCAGTATCGCCTGTGTCATTGCAAAGTGTCGCTAGCTATTAGTAAAGTTACACCTGCTAACAATTCATTCACGCCTATTAGCTGGACAATGTCACTTGATACCTTTTGTCTATATTCACCATTAAATTGATTAAATCATTTCTCTAACTCTCTGTTTACATGATTTAACAGTAAACGAGAAATCACAGGAAAGTACAGAAGTTGGAAAGCAGATTTAACCAAGAAGGAAAGGCTTTAGCAAAGAATATTAAGAAGGAGAACTTTGAGCACATTAAGGCTATTCTTGAGACTACACAAGAGGAGGAAAATCAGGTATTTCAGAATTACCTTGCAATTGTTCAAGCATATAAAACAAAATTTGTCTCTTTAAATTGGATTTTTAGTCCTTAAATCAAGTTTTCCTTTGAAAGTTTGCAAATAAGTTCTCTAAAGATTCATACACAATGGTTGCTTCATTAATTTCTGATTTTGGTTTCCCCTCATTTTGAATGGCTGTGTTGGACTAACTTGTTGGAGGAGGGAGAGGGAACGATCCCCACTAGGTGAGTAAAAAGCAAGGAAAAAGGCAAAAACCACAAAAAAGTGCCTAGCCATTGCTAGCTACAAAGGAAAAGGTATTCATCGAATCAAGCTTGCACTTGCTTAAATTGTGGCATTCATTGAAATCTAACTGAATTAAAATAAGGAATTTGACCAAACACCTCAATTTTAAGAATCTCTTTGTTACGAGATTGAAAAAGAACTTTATTTCTTGAGTATTTGAGGAACTAAAGGGAAAGTTAGGGATATTCTCTTCACCTTTAATTCCCAAAATCTTAACCTTAATTCTATTTTCCTTGCTTTATATGAACATGCTAGTTAAAATAGAGAATTAGTGGGCTCACCTCCCAAGTTGTGCCTTAATGAGGCCGGTGAGAGGGACAACCCAAATTGGGATACGCTTGCTTTTACCATGAGAATCCAACCCACTATAAAAATGAAATGCATGCATCCTTAATGGGGTGTGTGACAAATAGATTTTAAATTTTTTGAATTTCCTCTAGTAGTCTTCATAGATTATGCAAAATCGTACCTTGGTGCATGTGGGAAACCCCTTAACATACTTGGGGGATGAAAATTTAAGATCTATTTGAACAGAATCCACAATAAATCCTGGATAAAGTAGCAAGACTACCTTTTAGAGCCATGTTAAGAGCCAAATTTGACTTTAGGTAAGCTGCTTGGAATTCTTTCTTGTGTTATACTTGTGGAAACGATTGAGAATATACACATTAGATTGTTTTAGGGACATGATGAAAAATTGATGTGTGTGTTGAGATTGTTTTTTATTTTCAAACAAGAAAATTTCAAAGGACCTGATCTTAAAAGTTTAAAAAATTCCAAATCTTACAACCTGGTCAGAGAAGTGTCACCTGTGCACAAAATAATCCCACCTATCAGAGGTTCAGTCATGCCTGTGACTTTTATGAAAATGCGTATCAATAGGAAAGTCACGCCTAGAACATATTGAAACATGCCTGCTAAAACTAGAAAATTGCCTATCAATAGGAAAGTGTTGCCTACATCCCTACAGTGTGCCACCTAATAATATACCAGTGCACATGTATGAAAAATTTAGTCACACCTATGCTCAGATTAGTGATGCCCATAAATCTAAAGGGAAAATAAAGAGTATTTGCAGGGGGGTTGGGAAATTTTGATCACATATTTGAGTACCCTTTTCCGTGCTCTTACTGCTCCAACCTTCAGCCTAGTCAAAAATCTTGTTCTACATCATTTTTTCAAATTTTACAAAGGATTTGACCATGGGTAATATTGACTCTATTCTCCAAGGTTCATGCCTGTTTTTACTAGATCCTACTACATCAAGCAAACCTTGCAAGCAGACGAGACTTATTTGAGTCAAGAAATCGCTTACCCAGGAGATGAGTCTACTACTCCAAGAATACCACAAAAATCACCTAAATAAGAAGGGGAAGACAACATGATGTACTATGGTAGTTTGGGTAATAAAAGAAATAGTGGCATCGACCCCAATAACTAAGGTGATGCCAATAATGGGGGCATTGACATAAATAACCAAGGCAATACCAATAGTGGAGGGGCAGATCAAAACACACAAGGAATTGATACCACTCACCAAAGAACTAATACTGAACCAACCATCGATGATGCCACCAATGAAAAGGTTGATGAAGCCATTCAATGCCCCTATTTCTTAAGACTCATGGAAAAAGCAATGGCAAGAGATAAAGCGAAGTATTTCATGGACCTAGCCTGAATGGGTCTTACACTTCCACAAGATTATGATGTGAATCAACTTAGACCACCCAAAGTTGAAGAAAGTGCTATTGACATCATGAACAAATAGTTCAAAATATTTCAAATGCAACTGGATACAATCAAGTAAAGCGGGGATCCCAAACCCTTTTCTATCAAAGCATTGTGTCTGTTCCCGTTTGATAGAAGTATAGTAATGGCACCATTCCCGATCAATGTAGTGTTTCCCAAATATGACAAGTATGAAGGAATGTCAGATCCACAAGATCACTTATGTGAGTTTTTTTCATTGAGCTTGGAGTTCATGCATGATACCACCTATTTAATGAGACCATTCCCTAGAAGCTTAGGAGACATGGCTATGGAGTGGTTTTCTAAGTTACCCTCCGAAATAAAAACCTTCAAAGAATTAGCTTCAAAATTCATGGCTCATTACTCATACAACATCAAGCATGAGGTCACAATGATAACATTATGCAATACTAAACAAAATGGTGGAGAGTCATTCATCACTTTCTTACAAAGGTGGAGGACAATATTCATGAGGTATCCTAGGAGTGTGCCCGAGAAGGAAAATGGATATATTCATTAATAGTTTGAGCACCGAGATGAACTACCGATTGAGAATGCAATGTCCCAAGACATTTCAAGACCTCATAGAAAATGGAGTAACAACAGAAGAAGTGTTGGTTAATAGTGGGGAACTGAAATTGTATAAAGATAACAAGAACAACTCTAACAATAATAACTCCAACAATGGCACCAATCAAAATAAGAATTGGTTCAATAGCAATAGTCGGTATAAAAACAACAATAAGGGAATATTTAATGATAGGTTTGTTGACTCTAGCAACTTGAAGGTGACTCCATTTTCTCTTACAAGAACACCTAATCAGGTGAATAATGCAAACCAGGCCTCTAATGCACCTTCCAACTAATAGTGGCAACCAAGGAAATAATCAGAGGAGTAATAAATTTGATAAATATTTTGTGCCAACTCCTCAAAGGAACTTCACACCCTTGGGTGAACCCCTCGAAAAGGCACTAAAGACCCTCATAACTAATAATATAATTACTCTACCTAGCATTCAGCCTTGTGAGCCACACAACAAGCCTAGTTGGTGGAGTGCTAATAGCCATTGTGAGTACCATAGGCTTTGAGGGCACATGACAAATGAATGCTTGCAGCTAAAGAATATAGTGCAAGACTTAATTGATAATGGCATGATCACCATTAATGGACCTTAAAGTAATGAAGACCATGCATCATTCAAACAACCCTTCTATAAACATGACAAAGGGGAGTCATCTAATGGCAAGAAACAAAGTAGCAATAAAAATAACTTTGTGCCACCTTATGATAACATTGTGAATGCTATAATAATCAAGGAACAACCCCAAAAAGAGACATGAAATGTTATTACAAGAGGGCAGACTTCGAAGATTACCCTACAAGGGGTTTCTCCTAAAGTTATTAGCAGTCCGCAATCCAACATTGTGATCAAGCAATCTTCTATAGGAGCAAAACCTTATAGCTTGGTAGATCAGTTGCAAAGAACTCCAGCACAAATCTCTATCTTGGAGCTATTGAAGCTATCCCCTAACCATAAGGAATTTTAGAAAAAGCTCTAGTAGAGATGAATGTTCCTACTAACTTAGAAGAGGGGAAGTTCCAAAACATGGTAGGTCATCTCATTGCACCTCATTGCTTGTCATTCTCTGACCAAGATGACATGTCTATTACTCATCCCCAAAACCTACCATTGCATATAGAGGTCTTGATTGATTGCCATTGAGTCAAAAGAGCTCTCATTGATGGAGGATCTGGCCTTAATATTTGCACATTAAGTCTTGTTGAATCTTTAGGGTTGTTTGAGTCTTGCATTGACCCTATGAAAAAAATCACCATAAAGGCTTGTGATGAAGCTGAAAGGGCCTCCAAAGGCATGATTGTATTGCCCATTCAAGTGGGACCTGTCAAAAAGGACACCAATTACCAAGTATTGGACATGAAGTTAACTTATAATATTTTGTTGGGGAGACCATGGATCCATGAGATGCAAGTAGTCCCTCCATGTACCACCAATGCATCAAATTTCCGTACATGGGTGAAGAAATCATGGTTGGAGGGGACTAAAACCCATTCCAATATTGCAATGCACTCAAACCCCTTCATGAGCTATTTATTCCACATAACTGGGAAGGAATCATGCAAACAACCACCATTGAAGATACCAAAATGGATGATCCTATAATAACATTAAATGCTACTCCAAACTCTCCTCAAGCTAGCTCATCGACATCAACTAAGGGAAAGGAAAAGATGAGCTACGAGGGTCCGACTGCAAATGAGGGTTCAAATCAAGCACCTAAATTAGAGATAGTACCCTACAAACCCACTAGAGAAGAAAAAGATAAAGCTAAAAAGGAAAATTACAAGAAAATGGATGAGATGATGGATGCCTTTGACAAACAATACAAAATTAGTTCCAAAGGAGTAGGGGAATACTCCATTTCCATATTCAACATGCCCATGTCTCCAAGAACACATGGTAAACCATCAAAAGAACACTTACCTCATAAGTATAACTCTTACTTCGTAAGAGAAAGTGACAAAGCAACATTCGACAAGGAGGACAATGAAGTCCTTCAATGGCTTTATCATGATGAAGAGGATACCTCAAACACTCCCATGGAAAGAATCCAACATGTTAATATACAAACCGAGCAATATGGGAAAGGGTTTGAGATAATGTAGAAAATGGGATACAAGGGAAGAGGACCCTTAGGCCAAAGGAATAGAGGTCTACTAGAACCCATTGAACCTACTTGGAGGGAAAAGGAAGAAAGATCCAGAGTAGGATACCAATATAAAGGTGAAAGCTCCAGCCCAATGCAAGATTTCTATCCTCAAGTAAATGCCTTAGAATCCAATGGAGATAGTGATGACTCCCAAGATTATGAGTGGGATACCCTATCTGATGAATCATGTCAAGATAAAGAAGTAGTTACAATACATACATATGCAAAGATCCCAAGGCAAGAAACTCAAGTCAATGAGGAGCCTAATATACAAGGTCTTAACATAGGACAAGCATATACTAATCCACCATGGATAGATACATTTTGGATGCCTTCAGAGGAGGGAGATTCAAACATTAGTTTTAATCTGCTTATGGCTTTTCCCATGCTATTTCTTGTAGAAGTCAACAAGGACTCAAGTGAAGGGGATTTTGACCCTTCTTTCATGGACCATCTTGAGGAAGCGCATGTCATAGATCTAAATGATACAATGTACGAACCCTCAAATGAAGTCATGTCCATAAACCCAATTGATGAAAACTTGCCTAATGAAATCTTATCCTTGATAAATCCCCATCTTATTGATTGGGATCAAACTGAGCCAAGTGACTTGCTTTATTTTCCAAATGACCAAGCAGCAAACCAATAACTTAATGTGGTTGAGCCCTCTTTCACCAATGAATTCAAACCGAACATGATAGAAGTAGTGGGGGTTCAATCTCTTAGTCAAAAGCAAAAAATGAAAAAAAATAAGAAAAAGAAAATTTCTAGTGCTGAAAACCATTATGTGGCAGCATTTGAACCCAAAAAAGTAAAGATAAAAGATGTTTCCTTTGGTGAAAACCCAATTGTGGCATCAAAGGAAGAGAGATTGGATACTCTACTGGAGCATGAGGAAGAAAGGTCACCTATACTCATAGAGATGACAAAAAAGGTCAACATTGGGATAGAAGTGGATCCAAAATTTATACACTTGGCAGCATCACTTACACCTCTAGAAAGAGAGGACTTCATCAAGTTTTTCCAAGAACAACAAGTGAACTTTGCATGGTCATATGCTGACATGCCCGGCTTATATCCTGACTTTAGAATGCATCATTTGAATGTTAGACTAGGGGTTAAGCCCGTTAAGCAAAAGTTGAGGAAAATGCACCCACATATAGCTCTTTTAGTCAAGGTGGAATTAGAAAAATTGTTCAAGGTGGGATTCATAAGGGCAATAGCTTATGCTGAATGGATATCTAACATTGTACCGGTCACAAAACATGACAAATCCATTCGAGTATGCACGGATTTTTGAGACCTAAATCTTTCTTGTCCTAAGGATGATTTCCCACTTCTAAGCATTGATGCAATAGTTGACTTGACAACGGGTCATTCCATGTACTCCCTAATGGATGGTTTCAGTGGATATAATCAGATCAAAATTACACCTGAAGACCAAGAGAAGACCGCCTTTACATGCCCTTGGGGCACCTTTTGTTGGAATGTCATGCCCTTCGGCCTTAAAAATGTCAGAGCCACATATCAAAGGGCCATGAAAACTATCTTCCACAACATGATGCATACATTTTTAGAGGATTATGTGGATGATATATTGGCCAAGTCCCACAAAAGAGAGTAGCACCTACAAATTTTGAAAAGGATATTCATTCGGTTGGAGCAATTCAAAGTCAGATTAAACCCAAATAAATGTGCCTTTGGTGTCCAATCTGGCAAGTTATTAGGCTATATAGTTTCAACCAAAGGAATTGAAGTGGACCCAGAGAAAGTACAAGCGATAATGGATATGGAGATACCAAAGAACATCAGCCAAATGAGGTCCTTACAAGGCAAAATACAATCCATAAGAAGGTTTATTTCTCAATTGGCCGAAAAATGTCATTCCTTCACATGGTTGCTACATAAGGATACTATGTTCATGTGGGATGAAGAATGTGATCAAGCTTTCACATTATTGAAGACCTATTTGATAAATCTGCCTATCCTAATGCCACCAATCAAGGGAAAAGCATTGCTTTTATACATATCTGCTACCGAAAGATCTCTAGGAGTGCTTTTGGTGCAAGAGGATGAACAAGGAAAGGAAAGAGCTATCTACTATTTGAGTAGGACATTGATCAAATATGAACTTAACTACACATTCATGGAAAGGGCTTGCCTAGTAGTTGTGTTTGTATCTCAAAAATTGAGACATTATATGTTGATGCTTAAGGTAAAGCTAATTGCCAAAATTGATCCTCTCAAGTATTTGCTAAGTAAAACTGCCTTAACGGGTAGGATAGCCAAGTGGGTTATGATATTGAGTGAATTCAACATTGAGTATGTTGATAGAAAGGCAATAAAAGGACAAGTGATAGTAGATCATTTAGCTAAGAATCCAATGACTTCTACACAAACTATTCAACTGCAATTTTCAAATTCCACCATTGTAAACATAGAGGCAAAAACATGGAAGTTATATTTTGATGGCTCCTATACTCAAGGAGGTTCCGGGGCTGGCATATTATTGTTCACTCCTCAAGGTTACACCATTCCTAAGTCCTACAAACTCTTGTTTCCATGCACAAATAATATAGCGAAATATGAGGCACTAGTCATAGGCATCAAAATGGCCTTAGAGTGGAACATCACAGAGCTACAAATATATGGAGATTCTCAACTCATTATCAATCAAGTAAAAAATGAATATAACACTAAAGATGAAAAGTTGATGCCATATAAGACCATGATTGATGGATGGAAGAAGTACTTTTCCTTGATCACTTTTGAGCAGATTCTGAGAGAGAAAAATAGAGCAGCTAACGCCATGGCCACCTTGGCTTCCTTGTTACAAAAACTAGATCAAAATGAGAAGTACAAGTTCTTGGTGGAAGATTTGGTGAAACTGGCATTCGACCTTCCCAAAACCCAAATTGTTTCCCTATTACATGAACATGACTCACCTTGGTACAACCCTATATATACATATCTCAGAGACCAAGTGCTACCTTTAGACCAAACCCGAGCTCAAAAATGAGATTTTATGTACGCTAGTCAGCCCATTACATAATCCTCTTAGAAACATTGTATCATAAGGGTCTCGACGGGATGTTACTTAGGTGTCTAGAGGAGGAAGAGTCTAAGTTAGCTTTGCATGAAGTTCACGAAGGCATTTGCCGGTCACACGCAAGCGGGTTAAACCTAGCTAAGAAGATCCTTCACTTAGGATATTTCTAGAAGACATTAGAAAAAGATGCTTGCCACTTTTTTAGGATATGCAACAAATGTCAATATCATGGCGACATGATACATGCACCGGCATAGGAATTGCACCCATTTGTTACACCTTGGCCTTTCTATCAATGGGGGTTTGATTTAATTGGTGTCATATACCCACCTTCTTCAAATGGTCACAAATACATCATAACAGCAATGGATTATTTCACTAAGTGGGTCAAAGCGGTTCCTTTGATCATGGCCATGGGTAAGAAAATTTCCATGTTCATCTTGAACCACATCATTTGTAGATATGGTATTCCTCATGCCATAATAACAGATAATGGAAAGCAATTTAAAAACAAGGACGTGGATGAACTTTGTGCTACATTTCATATCACTCACCATTCCTCATCTATCTATTACCCTCAAGGAAATGGGCAAGCCAAAGCCATGAATAAGAATATCTTGAAAATCTTGAAGAGATCAATTAATAAATCAGGAAGGGATTGGCATGTGCAAATTAATCCAACATTATGGGCCTATAGAATGAGCATTCAAACACCTACAGGAGCCATGCCATTTTCATTAGTCTATGGGGCTGAAGTAGTTCTACCATTAGAGGTTGAAATCTTGTCTTTACGAGTGTCATTACAAGGATTGATCACCGATGAAGACTATAGAGTCGCTAGACTTCAATAATTGGAGTTGCTAGAAGAACATCAAACACAAGCTTATGAGCACCTAAAAGTGTACCAAAATAGAATCTCGAGGAACTACAATAAACATATCAAACTGAGAGTCTTTTAGGTAGGAGACTTAGTGTTAAGAGAGAACCCAAAGAATCAGGTTGAAAGAGAGAAGAAAGGAAAATGGGAGGCTAATTGGTTTGGCCCATTCATCATAGTATCTTCATTTGGAAGGGGAACCTATAAGTTATCAGATTGTGAAGGAGAGGAACTTCAAGAACCCATCAACAAAATTCATCTCAAAAGGTTCTACACATGAGGGAGACAAAAGAGTATAAAGAGTATCAGATGAGGAGCATCATATTTATTGCACATAGTCAAAGAGATCTTGAAAAATACAAAAAAAATGAAAAAGAAAAAATACAAAAAAAATTGAAAAAGAGAAAAATACAAAAAAAAAAAGAGAAAAAAAGTGCCTTGGTGAAAACCCAACAATAGGCGCCTTGGTAGCAAAAAAAGAGAAACAGATCCAGAAGGTGAAAACTTGGTAAACAAGCACCTTTTGTTCCCTTAAGTTTTTTTTTCCTAGTCACATATGTCCATATTTCATTTCCAACATCCCATTTGTACAACTACCATTGCATCCGTCATTTGTACATAATCATAATAAAGTCGTTCAGTCACATTGTTGCATTGCCTATTAGCCCTAAGTTTTTCGAACGATCCCATTTATCACTTGGGGGTAGAAGAAGGTTGGAAATTTGGTACCAAATGGATTCAATAAGTGCTACAATCAATCATGTCAGAGAGAGATTTGTCAGAGTTTCAGTAGAGTGGAAAGTTTATTGAACCCTTTGATAGATATCATGGTTCAAAAACCTAAGTATTTGATTCTACAACATGATCCTTGAGCCTACATTGACTTTATAAATTGGGATTAAAAATTGACAAAACACCTTAAAGATTAGAATGCTTGGAAATACTTTTTGAAAATCATGAAACATTGCAAAACACTTGAAACTTTTTTATTTTTGATAATCTTTATGAAATTGACTTTTATCACATCTTTTGACCTAATTAATGATGTTTCTACTAGATTAGCCATGAGAAAGACATGACATTTTATTGCCTTTGAGTGATTGTTTTGAGGAAGATTCATCAACTTATGAAAGTTTGTCTAATGACGTGGTCATCAAAGAACCATTGAGGACTATCTCATAAGAGGATGGATTGACCTTTTCTTGTTTACGCAAACTAATCCCTTGGCTATTTAGATCTTCCATATCTTAATACCAAAAATCCACTTGCAACATTGAATCCATTGACACCGGTATTCAGAATCCCATAGTTTGGTCATCCAACTAGTGAGGGTTGTACTTGGTTCAAAAAAGAGGTTACCAAAAAGTGATAAAAAGAGTTATTCATATCATCATGATGTGGTCAGTGATGATTGGACTAGCCTTTCGGTCCCAAAATGCTCAATGATGAAAATTTATCTCCATGGCATTTCTTTGCTAAAAGATGGTGAGACTTAGGTTGCATTACATTACATTATCATGTTAGATTAATTGCATTGCTTTATCATGTTAGATTAATTGCTTATCATGTTAGAATAATTGCATTTGTTTGTGGTTAATTTTCCAAGGACAAGGGGGTACATCAATAATCTTGGTTAGTCAAAACATTAAAGAAATGAGGGATTCAATCAAAACATCTTACTCTTGATCAATCAAATCAAAATAAAGAAAATGAGATTATCTTTTGCATTCATGCATAGCATTAATCATTAGTCATTATCCATATACCAGAAAAAGAAGAAAAAAATCCATACATCATTTGCATATGAATAGCTAAGAATTGCATTGCATCCATTGAAAAAAGTCAAAAAAACATAAGGGTCATTTACATATGCATTTCCATAAAACATTTTGCATCCATACATTGAGAAATAGGGAAAACCATGTCACAAATCCATACATCATTACATCATTTATCTATATCATAAAATAAGATAATTGCATCCATAGCATAAATCAAAGTAAATGCACAACACATCATATAGCTGCATAAAAGATAATCTCATAAACAACTCATCAAGGAGAACCAAGGAGTATATCATCATATATCATCAAAAAAGTGTTCATCAATGATCCATCAACTTAGTATATCAAGATATAATGTCATACAAAATGGTATATCAAATGGTCTGATCAATCAAAAAACATGGCATGTGATACAAATACATCAATCATGAAGGAATCTATCAATCAAGATCCTATAGGACCAGATCCATCTGGACCTCTATCATCTTGTGGAGGAGGACCCTGAGAAGTACTCGCTCTACTCTGTCTTTGAACCATAGGAGACATGAACTGCTGCATCAAGGTGGAAACCTGATCTAAACACCCAACAACACTAGACATATCACTCCTCATAGCCTAAACCTCCCATACTACAGTACCCATGGTGGGAACATCTTGGGAACCCTTTCCCTAATCCTGTGGATGCTGATCTTGTGTAGGCACCTGCTGTGCCAGAACTTGATCCTGTTGTACCGGAACATCATCCTGCTGATCCAAGGCCACTCTCTACAACTGAACCAAAGGATCCAATCCATCAAGAATTTTCCTAGTAGCATCAACATGAGCCTGTCTATCCTATCTCTAATGTCTATGAACTCTATGTTGTCTATCTGCTCTAGGATGTACATCAAGTGCATCATCATGACCTCTAGCATGATCCCTATCCCTCTCATGACCAACTCTCACCCATACTCGACCAATAGAAGGAGGATCTCTCTATCCTCATCGTCTCCACCATCTACCACCACCACCTCCATCACCCTAACCCGCGACAGGCTCTGCTGGATTAGTGAAATGAGTAAACCTGTTATGAGCCCACCAATCAGAAAACTCATGAGACATACCTACATTTTCCACACCAAAAAGCATCTCCCACCTGCAAAAAGCCATACTAGCAATCTAATCTAAGGAAAACTAATAATCAATGAGCAGACCCCACATAGATCTCTCTACTTGTACCTAAACATATAGTGTTGTACCTTGTGGCATATCTTGTGTCCGACCATATTGTCTAGAAACTTTGTCAAATAAAAAGCACTCAATAGTGGTAGTAGTGTGATCAATCATCTAGCGAGGGGCAAACATGTAAGGTAACTCATCATCATCCTCTCTCCACAGCTCGCAACCCCTATATGGTCTCCATAAAACCTAATCAAGATCATCAATCTATCGCTGCCAGAAATCTAGATGACCCAAATGATGCTACACAACCATCCCAGTGTATAGAAAAGAATATGGAAAACCCTGAGGCTGAACCCTATCAGAAATAGGCCTAGTGATGGGAAGATGCTCCCATATCCACAACTAAATAATCACTGCACCAGCCAACAAGGATGCACTCTCTCGATAGACTACCTCATGCAAATCATGGTAGAGTTGTGCAAGGATGCATGAACCCCAATCGAAGCATTGAGGATGAGCAAGTAAATCCTCCAATATCCTACCCCATCTGATGAAAAAACCATGACCTCGCCGGTCGAGAAGAAGCAAACCACCAATCAATGCACCAAATATTGTTGGCAATGTAGGAAAGGAAGCAAACTGAGGCCAGGTGATCATATCATCATCAATAGAATTGTCCTTGAACACTCATTGATAGATAGTAGAATCATATATGGAATCATAATACACTACCTCCCCTCTGCATGGGATACGTAGTAATCTATACACGTCCTCAGGCATGATAGTCATCTCTCCATAAGGAAAATGAAATGTATTGTGGTTGAAGTGCCATCGCTCCACCATTGCAGTTAGTAAACCATGGTTCAGCTAGAACTGTGGAAGATCAAGAAGGAAGCTCAAACTGCACAACTCAATCACATGGAATTCGACATCTATAAGCGTCTAGCCCAAATCAATGACCCAAGAAGCCACTATCCGAATGTATAGAGTAGGAAAGTTTTCCTGTTGGCAAAGCAAAGGAATCATATCAGTATACCATATCAAGGAATTATCTCAAGTTAATCAAGTCTATCAAAAGTATCAAGAAATCACACCAAGTACCATTTGTTCCTGTCTCTGTGTCCTGAAAATGAAGTAGCAGTATCAAATCATATTGGTTTTCACACTACTTGATTTATCCTATCAATATACTATCCTAATCAGATTGACACATCACATTTTTTGGTAACACTATCCTGATATCATTAATCCATTTGTTTTGTTGAACACAATAGACCTAATCTAATCATTCGACTTGAGCATCAGAAGTCATCAAATTTTTCATCAGACACAATCAAGTACAAGTGTGAAACAAAAAGAAGAAAAATTTTCAAAAGTTTGCAGCAGTGATTTTAATCATCCCAGGTGACATTTCTCTTAAGCAATAACAAAAAGTTGTGAAGCGACATTATTCAGGTGTTACGTGATAGATCTCCCGCTATGCGATAGTAAATCATGGTAGGCGACAAGGAAATGTGGCCTAGGTGACAGTCAATTTGTTAGGGTTTCCTACGTGATAGAATATATGAAAATGGGCATTTTGACCTAGCTATACGCATGAGTATCCTATTCTTAGGTGAGGATGAAATTTTCTTAAGCGACATCAAACTATACGGAAGTGTGAAAGAAAAGTGTGGATGTGATAGTAAAAGGGTCTAGGCGATAGTGAAATTTTCCTAGGTGTGATTTCACATATTAAAGGCAACGATGAAATGGGAAATTGCAATAAATGCTAATAAATGTGCAATAAATGCAAATAAAAGGTTTGAAATAACTTACTGGA
Source organism: Chamaecyparis obtusa (assembly GCA_027943335.1). Taxonomy (NCBI): domain Eukaryota; kingdom Viridiplantae; phylum Streptophyta; class Pinopsida; order Cupressales; family Cupressaceae; genus Chamaecyparis; species Chamaecyparis obtusa. The sequence goes on from BSBK01003499.1 coordinate 133,322, forward strand.
GGTCCATAGTTAGGTGGCCTTGCATATCTTTGACACCTCTCGAATTGATACTTTCGAATAGGGACAACCATCTTGAAATTCACTGCAAGATCAAAGAAAAATCACCAAAGACAAAAGTGAAAATGAATAGAAAATCAAGGTTTTTAAACCTATTTAAGCTATTTTAACCTAATTTTGGAGGTGAAATTTGGCTTAGACCTATATGGGCCTATCAAATTAATCGGGGCATCCTTGAATCATGGCATATCGTCGATTTTTTTAGAAATGAAAACATATTCAATTAACATCAACATCATTAAATTTTTCAAATCAAATTATCAATATGTTTTAATTTTTGAGGGGGCATCAGGGTATCAAATTGAAATTGAAATCAAACATCAATGGAATTAGTGGGGCATCCAAAATTTTTGTATCATTAGTATCATCAATCATATCATATCAGAGGCATATCAGTGAATCAACAATCAAGACCTAAAAATGATCAGGACTCAAAAGAATCTTTGAATCAATGTTCTTCGCACATCAATTCAAAGAGGGGCATTTGTAGACACGCAAAAATGGACAAAGTGCTTTTAAATTGCAAAAATCAATAAAATGGCTTAAAATCATCAAAATGCACTAATTCAATCAGAAAGGGATCAAATAAATTAAAATGGACATAATTAAATAAAGTTGGACAAAATCAATAAAAGCAAAGGAAAAATCAAATAATTAGGTTAAATAATTAAATCAAAGCTTAAAGGGGTGAAAAATAATACATAATTGATTTTAATCAATTAGTTGTATAGTTGTTTAAATCAAAAATCAAAATGAACCTATTACCCTTACATGGCTAAATTTAATTAATTAATTGAATTTAATAATTCCTAATATCTTTCAACAAAGTTGAGAAACCAATAAGAATTCAGGACAAAAAGACACAAATCACTCAAAAAGGATGAATCTCAATCACTCATTTGAAAGTTTCAATCTCAACCACTCAATCTTGTCCTTTTGTCCAAAGCTTTGAAACAAACCTTTAAATTGTCCCCCCATTTATGAACAAAGCAAAGTATTTGACTCAACCTAAGGTAAATCATGATTACTTCACTCCACCCCCTACCCTTGGGAATTTACTATAAATATGAAGCATTTTGAGAGCAATTGATATCTTAGAAATTCATTTGCAAAGCATTGTTACTATAGGCATTTGAAGAACATTCTAAGAGCAATTAAGAGCATTTAGAGTAATTTGCATTATACTTTTGTCAATTTGAGCTAGAATCATCATCATAGAAGCATTGTAGAAGCATAGCAGCATACATTCTCATTTTAGAAGTGTCACTAGTGGATATTTGAGTTGAGAGCTTCACTTACCACCTCTTTCTAGAGAGCCATGAGATGTTATTTATCTTAGTTTCATTTTTAAATAGATTTGTATTGTATTTACTTTAGAATTGTTGCTAATTTGATCTTAATCTCATGAAGGTGATTATCATCATCACACAGTGAGATATGCACATGTGAGCCTATGTCAGATGATGATAATGAGTACTCACCATCTGCTAGTAGCTCAAGTAACAAGTGTTATGGAATTATCCACAGAGCAATGTGAAATGAAGCCTCAAATTGGTTTAGCAGGCAAAGAATTTGCTCATGCACTTCATTCTAGCACCACAAATATTTCTATTAGAAATGCCTATTCGTCAATGACCTTGCATTTACGAGTCTTGGGAAACCAAGTTACTCATGTTGGGCATTATCCCTCAAATGTAAGTTCATTGCCACCTTTGGCAAGGTAGTCTCACTCCTCATTTTACAACAAAGGGCAGCCATCTATGGTCCAAGGTTTTAATTCAGCTGACAAGTGGAGAGCTTCTCAAGGTACTGATCTCTTTCATAGAGAAGTTCTTGATTCATCTCAAGGTTCTTTTTTAGGTGACCAACACCTTGGAGGTCCACAAATAGACCCATTGATTTCCCAAATTGGTAAAAGGGTAGATGCAATTTTGGAAAGACTATCCCAATTGAAGAGAAATGGAAATTCCAGTGAGCATAAAGTTATTGCAGATCCAATAGGTGTATCTCCTCCACTGAAAAATATAACTACTTCCAGAGACTTGAGTTTAAATGGAGATTGTCTATTCCCAAACATACCCCAGTCGAGAAGATGAACCAGATATTGCTTGAGTAAAGAAGATAGTAGTTTATTAAAGCATCTGCATTATCTGAATTCAAGCCTTAAATTGGTTTAGCAGGCAAAGAATTTGGTCATGTGTTTCATTCTAGCACCACAAATATTTCTATTAGAAATGCCTATTTGTCAATGGCCTTGCATTTACGGGACTTGGGAAACAAGGTTACTCATGTTGGGCATTATCCCTCAAATGTAAGTTCATTGCCACCTTTGGCAAGACAGGACAGTCTCACTCCTCATTTTACAACAAAGGGTAGCCATCTATGGTCCAAGGTTTTAATTCAGCTGACAAGTGGAGAGCTTCTCAAGGTACTGATCTCTTTCGTAGAGAAGTTCCTGATTCATCTCAAGGTTCTCATTTAGGTGACCAACACCTTGGAGGTCCACAAATAGACCCATTGATTTCCCAAATTGGTAAAAGGGTAGATGCAATTTTGGAAAGAGTATCCCAATTGAAGAGAAATGGAAATTCTAGTGAGCATAAAGTTATTGCAGATCCAATGGGTGTATCTCCTCCACTGAAAAATATAACTGCTTCCAGAGACTTGAGTTTAAATGGAGACTGTTTGTTCCCAAACATGCCCCAATCGAGCAAATGAACCAGATGTTGCTTGAGTAAAGAAGATAGTGGTTTATTAAAGCATCTGCATTATCCCACTTGCTATCAGTTACTACTTTTTGAGCGGCTTGCCAGATGCATCTGTGCAGGATTTCTGTAATATATAATGTCCTCATGCAAGTACATGATAGTTTTTGTAAACATTTTCTGTTGTAAAGGGTTAGTGAGCAATATCAAAGAAAAGGTTCTTGCATGTATTATTTAGACACATATCAATTAGGAAACCATTTTTCTCCCATTACATGACAGAAATACCTAGATTCACTTTGTGGGTATCAATAGACAGCAAGATGAGGGAAGAAATATTTGAGAAGAGGAAGTACAAATGTTACTATCCAAAACCATTTGGACAGTAATATTCTTCTCCTAATTGTAATAAGAAACTCAAAATGCAGAAGACAACAAATAGCTAGGGCATTTATTTCCTAAGATCTATGTCAATTTCAGTTCAATTCCTATTGGTGATATTCTCAATGTGTAAAAATAAACTGATGTGTTATTTTAAAATGGTGTTGACTGAAATTTATGAACATATGTCAAATATCCATTTTTTCCAGAATTTGAAATAGAACTAGTGGTAATATAATCAAATTTGTGAATTTCACATCCAATCATTGGATGTTAATCAAAAGTACAACATAGTAATATTTTTGAATCGATAAACAATCTTAGACTTACTTCAAACCTACTCCCGTGTATATGGGTTCTTGGAGGTATCTACTGAGCAATGTGTTGATCTGTAATGTCCCTATCCAGGACCTTACTCACTTTTCTTAAAACTCGTAATTAGAATTTGGATTTCTAATGCCTGATGTGATATTATTTAAGTTTGCCTTACTCCTTACTGATTAATATTGTAATGAATTGGTTATCCTTCCCCTTCTCTCTCTCTCTCCTACTCTCTCCCCTTCCCATTCCTCTCTCTCTCTCTCTCTCTCTCTCTCTCTCTCTATATATATATATATATATATATATATATATATATATATCCTTCTCACCTTCTCACTCTCTCTCTTCCTCAATGGCCACCAATGAATTTTTTAAATGGCTGATTGATTTCCTTTGCTTCTTTCAATGGCCATCCATGATTTTTCTACAATCTTCCAACCTTTCGTACATAGTTGTAAAATACATATTAATATATATTATATACATATAAAATAATATGTAATATATGATATATAATGTAACATTTAATATTAATATATATTAATAATAATATTTAATGTAAAATGTATATTATATAATATTTACTATATAATTGATATTATATAATATTTAATATATAATTGATATTATATAATATTTAATATATAATATATAATCTAATATATATCTAATATATAGTTTTTGATATATAATATATAATCTAATATATAATATAATCTAATATAGGATGGAGAAATGGGAGGGAGAAGGGGGAGGGAAAAGTGAAAAATCAAAATTATGCTAGCCTTTTTGGGTACCTGAAAATATTGGGTACACAAAATATCGAGTACCTGATTAGGCTCGGTATTGCTTTGTGCACCAAACCTACATGGTCAACTATTGAAATGTCTCAAAAACGTGTTTTTCCCCTATATCTCTGAGTTCCAGAATTTGACCATGTAGCTGACGACTTTTTTTTCACCCGAATTTGATGAAATGAAAAAGGTATCTTAAGGAGATTATCAGCTTTCTATCGATATAATTGCTGTCAAATTTTGAATTCGGTAAGTAATTATTAGTTATTTTCTCATTGAGTTACCTCTAAAGTGCTGATTTATATACTAATTGAAAAATGACTATAACTTTCAGACGGTATAACATTTTTGAAATCCAAAAAATGTGTCACATTCTATGCTTCCCCTACTATAAGGAAAAAAAGTAAATTTGAATTTTGTAAAGTTTTTAATGAGTTAAGGTGGTTAGACACGGGAGTTTTTTTATTCTGAAAATGTTGTAGCAAAAAATTCATAATTAATTATTTTTTTGGAATAAAATTACAAAAAAATATGCATCACATCTGAACATGAGTCTACTACTTATATATAAAATCTTATAATAAAATATTATCATTTGATTATGATTAAGGTGGTCAGACATACACCTACTTCTTATTTTTTTCTAGAAATTTTTGTACTGCTGCATTGAAATCTATACTTTTCACCAATCATACTAACTTTTTTTCAAAAGAGGCCTAGTAGTTTAGAAACTACATTCAATTTTCTACAGATTCTATTCTTACAACTTTTTGATATTAGGTTGATAGCTAGTTGAAATTTTCACGTCAAGTTGACTAACCCTGATTTGCTGATTTTTCATTGCCACTTAAGGGCATAGTTTGGCCCCTCATGATCTTGCACATACCCTTACAACTTATTTTATTAAGCAAAATCAATGTGTATAAACTATCATAAAAAACAAAATTGTCGACTTGTAACTATTCAAAAAATAATAACTGCCTCAAAGAATGATAACTAACAATGGATGTGACCTTTAACTGTATCAAAGAATGATATCAAACCCATGTGAAACAAATGCTTTAAAAAAATTTCCTATTCCAAGCCACTAACACCCAAAATAAATAATCATAAAGAATGTGCTCTTTATATTCAAAGCCACATCATTCTTTTAATCATCTGTTGTTGAAACTAAAAGAAAGACTCAAGATTTTGTCTTTTGAAGAAGAATGATATTTATTTCAAACCCTAGACATTTTTTCATATTACCTTTTTGTTCACGTTTTTCACCTTACCTTGTTGTTCGAAAAACCAAAATGAAAAACTCTTTTTAAATCTTCAACACATAGGCATTTCAAGTAATATGTATTGACATTTAAACATAGATTCCACAATAGAAGAACAAACTTCTTCTTTCTAATCCATAGGTAACCTTACATACCTGATATATTTAAAAAAATATAGATACCTTTATTTGCTACTACCATTCAAGAAAACACTCCTTTTTATGTACACACTCCGCATATGTTTTTTTTCAAATCAAAACACAATAAATAAATCTTGTATTAGAACCATAATATAAAAAATCTATGAAAGATATGAACAAAAATATACAAAGAAATCTTGTTCCTATTTGTGCATATGAAATCTTCACAATACCTTATTAACAATTTTGTGCATCTTATCAAAAATGGCATCAAATGAAACTTCTAAGAAAGCTTTGTCACATACTAAAAACCCAAAACATGTTGCCAAGTACAAAAACTTCAAGAACTATGAAATATCAATCATAGCGGTGGGCAGAGGATAGGGTTTTGTTTTTAGAAACATAACAAAACCAAATGAAGTCTTTTTCGTATCCTTTTGAACATAATCCTTAGCAATATTTCGTAATTACTTTACATCCACCATAGAATGATTACACGTGGATTCATAACATCCAAGTGACACAAACCAAAGAGTTAACCAAAGCCAACCCATGTTACACATGAGTTAACAAGTTTACATCATTGTCAAAGATAATTATGCCACACAAAAGACTTAATTAAAATTGCCATAAGTGCCACTTCATTGGTTGTTTTAACTTTTGTCAACATTATGTGCCACCATTTTATCAATATATATATTTTTCATCGATGGACAATAATATCAAAAAACTCCCCCATTATCCTTGAGGCAAAATCATTTTCTTTTTCTCATATATCATAATATATGAAAATATAAATTAATGTTTCAGAATCACAATCACATACACAAATAAGTATATATGTATAAATGCATGAATTTAACATATACATATTTGTCAATATGATAACCATCCATTTACATTTGCAAGTAGTGATTATGGCATATAAAGTATAGCTAATGAAATGCCATATATAAAAATACATAAATACCTGTTCAAATTAGTTACTTGTTATGTTGAACTTGTCCATATCAATACTTGTCATGTTGAACCTATCAGTAATACTGAACCAAACTGAAATCACAACTATATTAATACGAAAATCACAATAAAATTGTTGAATTCTGAATCATCTAAAATCACACTGAATATATCAAAATATATCACTGAATAAGAACAATAAGAACCAATAAGAAAATATAATTTCTCCCCCATTTTGCATCAAGGATAGAACAATAATGTCATCTGCTTTTATAAAAAGAAAAAAATGATGAATGTTTGTAGGAGCAAGAACCTACAAAATAGACTCCCCCACATTGAAGAATAATTATTATAGCAAGGATTGGGATATGACTCCCAATCGTGTGTGAAAACGTTCAAAGGTTTCTCTAGGTAGAGATTTTATGAAAATATCAACCACTTGAGCTTGAGTAGGGACACAACCCTATTGAAATTCATTTTCAAGTACCTTATCTCTAAGAAAATAAAGCTTTATAGCAATATGCTTAGTTCTAGAGTGCAGAACTGGATTCTTACTCAACTGAATAGCACTAGTGTTATAACACATAATTGAAATAGGCTTTGATACCTAAATATCCAAGTCTAATAACTTATATGCCATCCATATCATTTGAGTACTGTGTGATCAAAATTGTGACACACTTCTATGAACCATTACTCTTGATAGAAACCCATGGAAGAGGATATCCCAAGAAGCGGCTCATAGCTTCCTAGTTGAAGCTAGTTTAATCCTTCTCATGATGCTCATCGAATTGGTATGAAGGGTTAGTGACTTGACTACTCCAAAATGGAAGATTCAAAGTGCAAGAATGAAGCTAAGATGCAAGGTATGTGCAAGATCATGGGGGGCCAAAAAGTGGCGATGTTAGTTCAAAACTTTGACAATGTAGCTGACGACTTTTTTTTCACCCAAATTCGATAAAATGAAAAGGGTATCTTAAGGAGATTATTGGATTTCTATCGATATAATTGTTGTCAAATTTTGAATTCAGTAAGTAATTATTAGTTATTTTCTAATTGAGCTACCTCTAAAGTGCTAATTTATATACTGATTGAAAAATGATTAACTTTCAGACGGTATAACATTTTTGAAATCTGAAAAATGCGTCACATTCTATGCTTCACCTACTATAAGGAAAAAAATTTTAAAAATGAATTTTGTAAAGTTTTGAATGAGTTAAGGTGGTCAGACACGGGAGTTTTTTTATTCTGAAAACTTTGTAGCAAAAAATTCATAATTAATTGTTTTTTTGGAATAAAATTACAAAAAAATATGCGTCACATCTGGGCATGAGTCTACTACTTATACATAAAATCTTATAATAAAATATTATCATTTGATTATGATTAAGGTGGTCAGACATACACCTACTTATTTTTTTCCTGAAATTTTTGTACTGCTGCATTGAAATCTATACTTTTCACCAATCATACTAACTTTTTCTCAATAAAGGCCTAGCAGTTTAGAAACTACATTCAATTTTCTATAGATTCTATTCTTACAACTTTTTGATATTAGGTTCATAGCTAGTTGAAATTTTCACGTCAAGTTGACTAACCTTGATTTGTTGACTTTTAATTGCCACTTAAGGGCATAGTTTGGGCCCTCATGATCTTGCACATACCCTACAAGAATGCAAGCTAATAAAGTGAGAAATTAAGCTAGGACGTATGCAAACAACTAGTAATCTAAGAATGAGATGCAAGAAAAATGTAAGAGAGAAGCTAGATTAGCAATGTAATATTAAGCTAGAGATGAAGCTAAGATGAGAATGAAAATGACAAGATTGCAAGAAAGCTAGAATGCAAGATGCTTAAGATAACAATAGTCTAAGATTAAGATTAGAGCTAGGAGGAAAAAAGAATTAGGGGACCCTTGAGAAAGGGAAGAGCTTCCTTTTAAAGGAATTTCCTAAAGAATGGAGGGTGAAGATTAAGAAGGAAAAGAATGAGTGGATGAGATGAAGAGGAAAAAGTAGATGAAAGGAGATGAAAGGTTAGGTAGAAACAAGTGGTGAGGATTAAGAGGCAAAAGGGAAATGTTAGGTAGAATAAAGAAAAAATAGCATTTGAAAGCACAAATCCCTTTTAATTGCTAATTAATCAAGATTAAGTGGGTACACACATGTGAATGTGTTCTTTTAATAAAAGTGCAGGAACTTTATATTAAAACTAAGGTTTTAGCAATTAAATAAATATGCAAGCTCTATAAATCAGACCATAGTGTAAGCTTGCTATAAGATTTTTTGATTTAATTATGCAAAGGGGATTTTGATCAAAAGGGGGATCAAGTTCTACTAGACCAATTTTAGGTGATTACATTTGCCCCTCTTTGACTAATGTGTGAGCGATTTGGGAACACATTGAGCCAAAGAATGATGATGTCAAGGATAGTTGATAGAGATCAGCCTCCAAACATAATTGAACGAAGACCGATAAGCAAGATGAGAGTATCCATCCTGATATGAAGTGATGAGATTGAATATTTGTCCAAGGAGATTGAGATACCTAGTCATCTGAGAGACAATACTAGATTGATATGGGTCCTGATGAACCTGATATGCCCCGAGAGATCAAAAGATGTATGTCCGAGTGAACTGATATGAAGAATGAGAACACTCTTTCAAAAAGGAGATATGGAGAATCTCAACTTGATATGAAGTGATGAAGCTGAGATGCCACAAGCAATGATGTTAAGTCCTAGTTGAATTGATCGATTTAAGATTTGGTTCAATTACTAGATTTGCAGATTAGGATATTTGACCGACAAAAAGATTTGCTATGTTGTTATGCCCCTTCTGGATCAAAATAGAAATGAGGTACAAGGGGCAAAGGTAAGCCTCATAAGTCCAGAAGGAAAGACAAAACAAAGTAAGAAGTGATAGCATCAGCAATCAAATGCATTAGAATATTTGGAATTTCAATTTTGATCCCCAAAAATAGGATCAAAATAAGGAGTTTGCAGTCAAGTACCTTAGTGGAGAGAAAGGAAAGATGAAAAGAAAGCATAGCTCAAGGAAACCAGAAATGCAAAGCTAAATGTAGGCCTAGAATGAAATGCAGCCTAAGACTTTTGGAGTAGTCTAGTCACGATCTTGTAGACCATTAATTTTCATCATTTGAACATTTGGGACATCAGAGGTTAGTACAACCGTCACTAGTACGAGAGTGACCATGAAGATATGAATACAACTGTATTGGATGAGATGTAGAAAATACACATAAGCATCAAGACATAGGCATTGAGATGACCTGAACATGGTTTCCAAGTTAATATTGTAAGATAGCAAAAGAAATAGACAAGGAGATAATTCCAACCTCACCTAAGTGTCCAAATAAAGATGGTTGAGGTATGTGTGGCATTCCAATTGTGATGGAGGCTCTTATCACATATGCCCATTTTATTAGATAGCATAGGATCATTGAAGTTACACCACTAGTAGAAATCAAAGAAAAAGAATGTTATGCCCCTAGTTGTGAATCTCTAGTCAAGTAGACATCATCTGGCGACCTTAGAAGACATAGCAAGAGAAAATCAATGATAGAAAAAAATACACACAAAAATATTTCAGCATATCTCAATCATTTTCAGTTTGCTAGGATGTAAGTTGGTGTCGGGTGTTAAGGAAACACCTTTGTGCTAGTGTCAAAGTGAAAATGCACAGTGAATAGTGCAAGATCTGATATGTGTTAAGAAACACAATGAAGCCCAGGTAGGTAGTGTTGAGAAACACTAAAGAATTGGGGTGTTGAAAAACACCAAGTAATGTTAGTGAGAAGATTTCCAACAAGAAGAACTGATAACTAACTCAAGTTAAGCGCAAGATGCCAACCAAGAGGTAAAGCATGAGTAGCTCAGATAGATTTACGATTGCTCCTAGACAGCAAACATGAACCAAAGACAAGAAAAAGACAAGTTCTAGTCCAAGACAACACAAGGGAATATAAAGCAAGATGGATGAAAGGAGACAAGAGCTTAGCTACACGTTGATAAATAGAGTGTTGATTGCAAGATTTCACCACTTGGGAGATTTTCTACTTTTTCTACTTTTTCTGATTTTTAAATTTTTTTTGGATATTTGATATTTTTGTATATTTTTTAGGACATTATATATATATTTTTAGCATTTTTTCAAGATCATAGATTGTTGTATAAGAGAAAAAGCTTAGTTACAAAACCGCTGAAGAGGAAGAGCGTTGAGAGGCTCTTTGAGAACACCGCCATTTGTAGTAGTGACTAGATGAGAAGTTTAAAAGTAGAACCAGATGTTGTAGTATTGATAGGAGGATCCAACTAGTAGTGTCCACTTGTCAAGAGTCACGTAATCAAGGAAAGATCATTTAGGTGTGATCCACCAATATCCCCATGGACTTGCCTTAACTCTTTGTCAGATTTCCCATATTCTAAATGCTTAGGGAGAGTACATCCTACATTTCTCTTAGTCATTTCATTAGCAATGGGGAGATGTTGATATGCACTCTTGGCAAGGGGAAAATGGAGTGGAGAGTGGGAAGTATGAGAGGAAATGATGGTGGAATGAAGTGGGTTAGGAGAATTTGGAAGCTTGAATGGCGACTTTGATTTTCCTTTTATATCCAAGTCTTTTAGCTTGGGGATCCACATAGATTTTTATTTTATTTTTTCTTTGGACCACTTTTGATAATTCTTTTATGATGGATTTCAAGATCTATTTTCGCTTTGATTTTATTTTTCTCTTTGAGGACCTTTACATGGTCTTTTGAATGTTTCTTTTTTCTTTGTAGTCACATGTCGATTATATGGGACATGGTGAGTTTTATATATGAGTGGATCTTGTGTTTTGTATTGCACATCCAAGTTACTTCCAGAAGACTTGGGAATTGTGGATGAGTGAGGCCGATATGCCTAGTTTATATCGAGGGGTGGATGAGAAGCAGGTAAGCCACTTAGTTTAGGAGGGGAGGGAGAAAAGGGGTCAATGGGCTCAAGTGAAAAGATACGAGTATCATCCTCATCATGTTCATGAATGAGTCACATAGATCAAGAAAGTTATCTTCCATACAAAGTTGTCGATTGCGAGTTATCCTCGAAGAGTCAGATGAGTTAAGGGATTATTATGTGAGTCTGACCGAGATGATCTATTCTGATAACTAGGTCCTTCTTCAAGTGGTAAGAGTGCATGAATAGGAACCATTTCAATTCTATATCTTCCTATAATTCATGAAGCTGTGACCGGATGGGGTCTTGTATACCCATGATTTACTAGAGAAATTGTAGTGTTTCTTTGAGTAGGAATGACTTCCATGAAAGGGTGGAAAGGATCATCATCAAATTCTTGATCTTGAGAATTATAACTCTCTCCTCTTTTAAAGTTGGTAGGAGGAGCATATCTATGTAGAACATAAATTGGAATTTTTTAAGTAGCATCTGATAAGGAATCCCACTCGTATTCATTTGAGTCTGTCTCATTGTTGCGATATTGTTTGATGTAGTCAGCTAGAGACATAGTAGTAGGTAAGTTCTCTTTATCACTATCATCTCTTATGGAAGGAGAATTGGTAGGAGCTTGTTCAGTAGAAGGAGTAGCAGAGTAGTTTAGAATAGGAATACCTCGAGGCATATACAATATGTGGGAGACATCAACTAATTTCCCCCAATTAGGATCAGTAGTATGTTTAGTAGTAGTAGGTTGTTCAGTAGTTCCAGAGCTATATTTTCCTTTGTAGGACCAGGATCATGTTCTTGAGGTACCTGAGTAGGTAAGTGAGACTCTCCTTGATAATCTGGATTATAATTCCAAATGTATAGGAGCCTTTCATAAGTCAGTGGTTGGATTTATGTTTCATCCTCATCATCCAAGTCCTCATATGCGTTGGTACTACTGCTAGGTTTACTAAGCTTGTGTTTGAGATAACCAACACCAGTTTTGTCCTTAGGATTTCAAAATTCAACATGTATAGGTTCAAGAAGACCTTTTCCTTTTCCCAAGGAAATTTTTCCATCATGTCCCATATTTTGCATAAGATGATAGCCCATACCATATTTTAAAGGTGAGAGTTCAGCATGGTTATCTTTTAGTTCAAACTCTTTGTTCTTGAAGAGTGAGGTAGCACTTTCATCCCTTTCCAGTTCTAGGGGAATTGTAGCCTTGATCATCCTATTTCCCTTATGAATAACATATGTTCAAGTTGATGGAGATGATTTTCCATGTGATTCTAGGAAAGTGTCCACCCAATAGGTTCCCATGTCAATAGGTTTGACAAGTATTCTTTTTCCATAATCTGATAGGGATTCTGTTTTAGGTGGTGGTCCATCTTTTTTGTGGGGAACCATATGGTCTGATTGTTTAGGACTATTAGGAGCACATGTCAAGTCTGCGGGAATTATGATCTCGATTCCATCATGAGGAAATTTGATGCAATGATGGTATGTTCAAGGAACTACTTGCATAGCATGGATCCAAGGGCGACCCAAGAGTATGTTGTATGCCAAATGAATATCTAGGACTTTCTAGATAACATCCTTCTGAACAAGACCTACTTTGATTGGTAAGACTACCATGCCTTTAGAAGAGCATTCATCTTCATCATATCCTTTGATTTTTATTTTCCATCTAGGATCGACAACATGTTTAGAAAACCCAAGAGCTTTAACTAGATAAAAAGTACAAATGCTTAAACATGTGCCTCCATCTATCAACACACACTTGACTCTAAATTGTTGAATGAAGACTTTGATGTGAAGGGGCTGATTTTGAGGATAATTGATAGAAGTGTCATATTTTTCTGAGAAAGTGAGAGAAGGAGGTGAAGTGATGTGTCCAACCATGGACTGGAACTTGTTAATGTCTAGGTCCCTAGGGATGTTTTCTGCAAGAAGGGCTTGATTAAGAACATTCTTGTGAGCAGGAGAGATGTCAAGAAGTTCAAGCATTGAAATCTGAGTTTTAGTTTATAGTGTAGATGGTTGAGTTGAAATATGCTTAGAAGTAGAGGAGGAAGGTGACCCTTCTCCTGATGAAGCTTGAGAGTTAGTTGCCATGTTAGGTGATTCAACTTTAGCATTTCCTTTAGCATGATTAGAAGATTCAATCATGTTGATTACATTATCATTGTTAGAATAAGTGTGGGAAACATTGTTATCCTTTTCTTTAGAAGATTCTCCTTTTTCAAATTTAGGAAAAGGCTCCTTGAAAGCCTTACAATCATTGTTTTCTTACGGGGAGTCAACCACAATAGTCTCATTGTCAATTAGGTCCTGAATGAGATTTTTAAGTTTCATACATTCATTGGTTTTATGGCCTTTGTTGCGATGATAATCACAATAGTCGTTGTCATTCCACCATTTAGGCTTGACTTCAGGATCATAAGGTCATAAATTATCAGGAATTTAGTAATGATCTTATTAGTGAGAATAGTTTTCAAAGCATTCTCAAGTGATTCTCCAAGAGGAGTGAAGTTTCTTTTAGGATTAGGAGCCCAAGGCTTGTCATTTTTAGCCTTCATAGTAGTAGAGAGATTAAATGCTGGCTCTTTAACAGATTGTGAAGTTGAAGCTATGATTTTGTCATTGACGATATCCTTTGTTTTGTTCTAGAACTTGTTTTTGTCTTTGTTGGACTGGTTGTTGGAAGAGTATTTAGATTGAATAATGACATTGCCCTTACAAAAAAGAACATCGTCTATGTGAATAAATGTTTCAACCATATTATCAAATGAAGCATGGGTTTGCATTTGTAATGCATAGCTCATTTTAGGAACCAAAGAGTTAATAAATATGTCAATCATTTCAGTCTCAGGAATCTGTCGAGGATAGCATGAGTATAGCTTACTCCATCATTGGAGAAAGACCACAAAGGATTCACCTTGACATTGTTTTATGTTGTAAAGATCAAGCATGGTGATAGCATGTTGAATGTTATAGTAATATTGTTGGATGAACCGTTGCACTAGTTGGTCAAATGATTTAAGAGGGGGAGATAGTTTGGTGAACCACTACATAGCTTGACCACTAAGACTTCTAGGAAAGAGCCTCATTAGATAAGTTGGTTCATGCAAGAACTCCATGCTAAGTGCACAAAATTCTCTAATGTGATCATAAGGATCTTTGCTACCATCATATTTCTCATATTTAGGAAGTTTAACTTTGCGAGGAAAAGGAGGCATATATAGGTCTTTGTCAAAAGGAAATGAACAAATAGCCTCAAGAGAGAAAGACGTGCTTGGTTGTTCTTTCTCTTTTTCCAAGTGTTGCATATGTTTCATCGTGTCTTCCTTCTGTCTCCTCGGGATTTCCATTTTAGATGGTTCTTCCATTTTTATTAGGTTATCAATGTCAAAGTTGTGAGGTAATTTAACTCCACGAGAGGCCAAGTGCAAGAAGTATTGGTATTTGTTTTGACTTAGAGTCAACTTCATGAGCTTTTGTAGGCGTTCATCTTACTGAAACTATAAGATATCTTCCTCAGTTATTTCATTATCTGAATCACCACCTTGCGAGCCATGTGATCCATGTCTAGTGTGTTGGGAGCCTTGTTGAGAACCATGCCTAGAGTTAGGAAATTCTTGGTTTTCTTGTCCAAAGTTTTTTTCACCAAGTTGTTTTAGGAACTCTCCAATCCTTTTACTTTGTTCGTCCATGGTTGGAGTGTAAGAAACCCTATGTGCCAAATTAGGAGAGGATAGAGTAGATTCACCAAAGATGTTAGCAAAGGTTTTGAAACCCCAAGGTACATGACCTTCTTTAGTTGAGCCATCAAAGATCTAGCTTCGGGTTGTTTTCCCTCATGGATCTGATATCTAGTTATGAATGACATGGAAGAAAGTTGTCAAAAGACAAATAGGATGACTTATGACAACTTGATGTTCAAGCTAGGTAAGTAAAGATGTTCACTTGTCCAAAGTTTAATAGTATAAAGAGATATAGAGAAAAGATAACTTGTCACAAGGTGCCCAAGCCACAGGGAGATCCCTATGTATGACACTTGTGAACAATAAAGAGGTTGGATAGAGCATCCAATAGAGTTTACCAAAGAGATGGTGGAGAAGTGAGTATTCTACTAACCAAGTATGTAGTCAAGAGATCAAAGTAATCTTTTCTAGCTAAGGGAAATTCCTATCATGATGGAATGTACCAAATACAAAGATGAGTTAAGGATAGCAATGGAGAAGTAATTTTGACAAAGTTTAAGCTTAGTCCAAGAGTTCAAGCTCAATGAGTTGTAAAGTGATTAACAAGATAAAAGTGTTTCCTAGGAAGGGTTTGTTTTGAAAGAACATGTAATGTGAAAAAGAAATAGTCTCAAGACAATCCAACAAGGGATGAAACAACCTTGTGGATACAATCATATGTGAAGTCTTAGTAAGGTGTCACATATACCAATTGTATCCTGTGTATGTTAAACAAATGTTTGCACAAGTCTTGGCACAAGAAGACACATCAAGGAAGCTACCTAAGGTCAAGCGGGTAGTGTTGCAACCTTTTCCCATAACTTGGTACCCCTTTGCCTCACACAAAGTGATGTTGGCTTTGTCATGGATTTTCATCCAAGGGAGTACATATGGTGAGTGTCTTGAGGTGATCCAGGTAGTCCACTTGGATCAATCCTTGCACAAAGGAAACAACATGGCCAAAAAGGATAGCTTCTACGTCCTAAAAATTTTAGTAAGGGCCTCCATTCATAGCACCCCTTGTAGTTCTGCAAGTGGAATTTAGACCTTTAGCCATACAAGAAAGAAACCATGTCTTCTCTCTCTTTGGATTGAAAGAAGATTTTGATTATAGTGGGGTGGAGTAGCTAGATTTTCTTGTTCCCCACTTGGGTTGTTCCCAAAAGATTTATCTCTTGGTAGGCCCTCTAAAGGTAAATGCAAGAAAAGAAATTAGATGGAGCTAGTGGAGGTCTAGATTTATGATTTTCCCATAAGGAAAAGAGCATAGTCTCCTACTCCATAGTTTCTCCCAAACACATCAAGCACATGTTCATTTACCCAAGATAAATTGCAAGTGACTAACCAAGTTGGTCTAGATTTATGATTTTCCAAGAGGAAAAGAGAATACTTTCCTACTACTTGTAATACCCCAAAATTGGCACCTATTTAATTTCATCAATTTTGGTGCATTATCTCGATTTTACATCACCAAAGTCCTAGTTCCCTAGGCAATTTTCTCTCTCCTACCTGACTTAATTTGACTTGATGTCAATTGCAAAGACCATAAATTGCAATAATCAAACGCTAAATTAATTCTTAAAGTCTTAGACTTAATTAGCTAAATTACCCCTATGATAAATTAATTTAATTATAAAGTCCTAAGTGCTTTCTAATTAAATTAAAATCTACCCTCTTTAGCTAATTACCCATAAAAAGGAATTAATTAATTGCTTGTTATTTGAATGGACACCTTTTCTTGAATTAATAATTTGAGATATTCGAAAGGTCCTCATGTGGCATTTTCCATTCTTTTTATTAAGTAATTCATGCTTATTTGTCCCAAAATGGATATGAAGGGTCAGGAGTTTCGAATCAAGAAACTCTTCCTCCTCCTCTTGGCTCTTCTATTTATTTGGGCTCTTTTTCTTCATTAGGGAGGGCAATTTTTGAGAGCATCTACACTATAGGAATTTTTTAGTCTCATTTGATTCATTGTTTTCAAAGCTTTGTATTGCATTTATTAGATTAATATCTCATTATTAGTATAATCTTTGCATCACATTTTAGACTAAATTTGCTTATTTGTTCTTAGTTTAATATCATATTTGTTTCAAGTTCTTAGATTAAGTTGCATCTCATCTTTATTTTCAAGCTCTTAGATTAATTGCATCCTCATTCTTAGATTAAATTGCACTTCATTCTTAGCTTAGTTTCATTTTGCTCATATTTTCTTTCAAATCCTCCATTTTTGAATTGGTCTCTCGGCTGTTGGCTCTCGTTCTTAGAGTATTCAAACACCCCATTCACATAGGAGGCAACAGGTTGCCTCACCATGGAATTTGGATTGAGTTCTTCATACTCTCTCCCGAATTCTATCAAGTGAATAATGACCATGTTGTGTTGTGTCTGATTTAGAGGTCACATTTAGTCACATACATTTTTGGCGCCCACCATGGGGCAGAAAAGATCAATTTCTTGCCTCATTTTTTATTGGTTTTTCAATTTTAGTGTTGGTTCCAAGCCTTTTACGGCCATGTACAGCCTAAAAACTTTTTAATATAGTAATGGATGGATAGAATGATGAATCCTCTTTCTCATTCTTTTGGTTTGGTTCATTTTTATAAACAAATGAATAAGTTATGATCATTTTGGTGAAATTGGGTATTTGCAGATTTGAGATTCTCTAAATACAGTCAAATTGAAACATCTAGTACAGACAAAATATGAAGAATCAGGATCTATAATGATATTCACTGGAAAGATAAATGAATTAGCTTTTATTTCCTTTTGGTTTAAGTCATTTTTACGCAGAGTTGTGAAAGTTATGGGCGTTTGAGTGAAAACTGGTTTTTAACAATCTATATTGAAGTTGCAGGCAATGATTTGCTCACAGAAAATGATTTATAAATGGGAAAAATAAATGGCTTAGATATTTGGAAACTAGATTCATGAATAGTTAATGTAAAATTAGTTTGGTTTCATTTGGATTCATTTTGAGAAAGATATGTGATTCCCTAGGCAGAGTTTGGTGTTTTAAATCTGATTTATGACAGAAAAATTGCAATCTGAAAAGTTTATTGGTTGAGGAACCAAATGGAATCATAAGACCTTGTAATTTTTGGAAATGGTAGTTTTTGATGTTGGCTAAAAACTTCATTTTTTCCAAAAATTTTAATATTGTGATTTTATGGGTCAAATAAATCAATCTTTAAAGACTGTCTTGAAGACAGCAATATTACATATCTTACGGTTTGCCATTGATTTGTCTTGATTCTGTACTTTGAAATGTGTGCTAAATGATGGATTGCAGATCTTTGGACCTAAGGTGAGTTCTTAAAATCTCTAAAACATTTGGAAACCTCTCATGTGTTTGGCTTGAGTGTTTACATGCTTTCATAAAACATATTTTTGATGCTCTTATGGGAAATGAATGAACATAGATTTTCTTTCATACAAGTTTGTGTTTAAGTGAATGCTTGTGTTTAAACATTAAGTAATTTTTGGTTTCAAATATCAAAAAATCTCATTGAGTAATCTAGGGCATGGATTCATTCCTAGTTTACATGAAGAGTTAAATGCCACCACTTTGTGGACTCACTTCATGTTTACTTGGAAAGTTAAATATTCCATGATTCAAACCCTCTTGCACTTATGAGTAGTAATTGATTTAGTAGTCTTAGATTATTGTGATTGATCTAGATTGCTATCTTGGTTATTGGACTCGCTAATCCGCCGGCCCCCTCATTTCCGCCCTGTGGTTGCAATCTCAGCGCCACATTAAAGGGAGGGGTCCATAGGAAAGAAGCGTTAATTGTTTCACTAGGCAACCCTTTTGTGGCTTTTTGGAACTCACTTGTTTTCTAGGTTGTGGATTCATTGTAGCTTATGTGGGGTGTTAAGTGTTCCACCTTGTGGACTCACCTCATATTTTCTTTAAGCGTTAAGTGTTCCACCTTTAGTGCTTTTCAATACTTTTTGATAGAGGAATTACATACTTTTTTATTTTTAGAAGGCCTGCTTTGGGATTTCATCACCTCAAGGGATGACCTTAACTCCCATGTTCCGGCGGAGTATAAATATCGGGAGGTGAATCCAAAGACACCTCTCTTGGGAATGAGTTAGATTTCACTCTTGGCTAAGCCTCAAAGAACTTTATACCTTTGAGAAGTGAAGGAGGAGATTTGGGGTTAACCGTCTCCCCCGACTGTGTGATTTCAGATTCTTCTCATCTACGGATTTGGGCCTCACGTACCTTGTGTATATCGAGGACTCCCTTTAGAAAATCCATGTATATCCTTGTAGACAACTTGCTAGGATGTTGTTGTGTTTTAAGTGCCTGCTAAAACATTTTCAAGATCATACACAAGTAGAGTCCTTAGGGAGTAGAAATACTAAGTCACTATTCTTGGTCATGTGCAAGGTTGGCTTTGTCCCCTTGCCCATTGCTTGAAGACTGTTTGCTTGAACTCCTTGATTGCTGTCTTATGTGCTTGATCAATGACATAAATCTGATCTGCCTTTTTGTCCATGATTTGTTTTTCTATTTTTCCTATCGTTCACCGTTAGAAACTAGTTGTCTTGAGTTAGGAATCGATCGATCTTTTCTTTGACTCGTATTGTCTCTCATTAGTCCTACCTTATCTCATTGTGCTCTTGTACCTTGTGTTGCAATTGTCTTATCTTGGCTGTTCTAGCCATCTCTGTTTTGACAATTCGTACCAGGTTCATCTTGCATCTTGGCTGTTCTAGCCATTTTATCTCCTTTTCGTTATCTTTAAGACAGTGTCTAGCTTTATCCCGAATTCTTTACTCATTACATCTTCTTTATGACTGTCACGACTCAAATTGGCAAGACTTATCCCATTCAGAATACTGATCAAGATCAAAGTAAACCTCATAATCAAGACATAAATCATTCTGAATCCATTGCAAAATCTAAACTTCTTGAGGAATCCTCACATTCCTCCTCATTCCAAGAGTATTACAATCCTTGTTTCAGATACAGTCTGACTTACTATTTCAAGAATATTATAACCCATTGTTTGAAGACCAGCAAGACTCTGAAGGGTCACTTTCTAAAAATTAAACCTATTGATCCTTTTGAACCTATCATATCTTTCACGATCTCTCATAATACTACCAATAAGATGGGAGATCCAAAACTTTCAAAGTTGGTTTTCAATCTCAGCTCTAACATGCCAAAACCTTCAAAGTTGGTTTTCAATCTTAGCTCTAGCATGCAAACAGTCAAAGCCACTGAGAAAGCTATAATAGAAGCTCAACCCGCCTTCTAGATTTGCTAGAAACAAACCTTGGAACTCCCACTGTGACCATGATCATTGCTCCAAGGAGCAAGGATACTCCTAAAACACAAAACTCCCTTTGTCTTGAGAGGCCCTGCATCTCCCTCTTATAACTCCACATAGTCTCCAGCTTGTGTGAATGCTATCACTCGATCTCGTGCAAAGATTGTTCTCAAAGGTCCCGAACCTTCGACATCCAGACCAAACTATCTATGGATAAAGCCCTCACTAAGGAAGACATCCCCAAAGATCTCGATCTCAATCAGTTCCAATCTATGGTGGGTCATTTAACTTCGCCTCACTATTTGTGCTTTTCCAAAGAAGATGATCATTCCTTAAGCCACCCACATAATGCTTCCCTGCACATTGAAGTTATGGAAGGTCCCGAGCATATCCCCCGCGTCCTCATTAACAATAGTGCTAGCCTAAATAATTTCTCTGCTAAGATGCTTACCCAAACAACAGACAGCTTTGTTCCTACCAATAGAGAGTCCATTGAGTTCTATGATGCTAAGCTCAAAGAAATAGAAAAGACCTTGAAGATCAAAGATATTGGCATGGGGGGAATATCAAATTGAGTCCATCTTGTCACTGACAGCTCTCCCCATATCTCCACATTCCTATGAAGAACCCTCTGAAGATAGATTTGGTATTGGCTATCAGAGCCGATGAGCTTGACCAACCTAGCTACAGCTTTCACTCATGCAAGGATTCAGATAATGAAGAAACACAGATTCATCCTATGACACATGAAAGATCTTTAAATGTTCAACAATTCTAATTCAGACTACCAGAAAGAGGTCTTATCTACCTTCTCAAGTGCTTCAGGAACATGATTTTGGTCCTCACCAGGAGGATTTTATACACTCTACTGAATAGATTTCTACTACTGCAGCTACTACTGATTATGTCACTGGCTCTAATGGCACACATACTGATTGGGAGCAACTATTGGATGCTTCCCTTATCTTTGGTATGCCTCAAGGTATGCCTATTCTAGATTGTTCTACCACTTCTACTATTGAACAAAAATCCTACTACTGTCGATTCCAATGATACACTAACTGATTGGGAGCAACTGCTAGATGCTTCCCTTATCTTGGATATGCCCTGGGGTATGCCCTACTCTAGATTGTTCCACCACTTCTGCTATTGAACAGAGTCCTACTATTGCCAACTCCAATGGCACACATACTGATTGGGAGCAACTATTGGATGCTTCCCTCCTCTTGGGTATGCCTCAAGGTATGCCTATTCCAGATTACTCTACTGCTTCTACTACTGAACAAGATCCTGCTATTGAAGAAACATTTCCTTTTGACAGATGATAGTGATGAAGAAATTCTACCTCCGACTATGTCTCTAGCTGAATCAGACTCCATATCAGATGTTACTACAAAAATACTAGTTGATGCTATGCACCTATATGCTAGTCTTAACAACTCAGAAAGAGGAGAAAGTTATGATCCTCCAGATCAAGCTATTGATGACGATCCTTTCCACCCTTCTGTGGAGATCATTCCTATGGCTCCTAGGCCATCTACTCCAAGCTATACTCCTACTACTCCAGCAAATCATGGGTATGTAAGACCCCATTCTGTTATAGCTTCATGGAATATTGGAAGATCCAAAATTGAAATGGTTCCTATTCGTGCACTCTTACCACCTGAAAGGGGACCTGACTCTTGGAATAGGACCATCTTGGTTAGGCTCACGTATATTCCTCCAAACTTATCTGACTCTTCTAAGATGACTCACAATCAACAACGCTCTATGGAAGATTACTTTCTTGATCTACCTGATGCATTCATGAATGATGAGGATGATACTAATATATTTGCACTTGAGCCCATCCCCATCGATTTCTCTTCCCTCTTCATCTCCCAGAAAAGTGGCCTTTCCACTTCCATCTCCACCTCTCCACCTGAACCAGTCATATAAGCCTCTTTCATCCATCATTCCTAAGTCTTTTGAAGTAACTTGGATGTACAACATAAAAGAAAAAATAATAAGAATCCACTTATATCTCAAGGTCACCATGTCCCATCTAATCAACATGTGACTCCGAAGAAAGAAAAAAGCAATAAAGGTGTTGAAAAGACCGCAAAGGTCCTCAAAGAGAAGAAGACAATCAAAAGCCAGAAAATAAATAAAAAATGGATCTCGAAATCCATCTTACAGGTGTTGTCATCAAAAGCACCTCAAAGTAAAGAAAAAAAAGTTCAAAAGCTATGTGGATTCCAAAAAAAGAAAAATCAAGTTGCCATTCAAGCTTCCAAAATTCTCATGCTTCCCTCCATTCCATCACCCTTGCCTCTCATACTTTACCCTCTTCACTCCATCTTGCCTTGTCCCAAAAGTGCATATCAGCATCTCCTCATTGCTAATGACATGACTAAGAGAAATGTAGAATGTACTCTCCCTAAGCATTTAGAGCGTGGGAATCTGATAAAGCATTAAGATGTGTCCATGAGGATGTTTGTGGGTCTCACTTAAGTGATCTTTCCTTGACTATGGATCTCTTGACTGTTGGACACTACTGGTTGGATCTCCTGTTACTGCTACAACATCTGGTTCTAATTCTACAACTTCTCAGTTGCCTACTGCTACAAATACTACATTCTCAGAGATCACTACTTAAGGAGAGAAACTCAAAGAGCCTATCAATGCTCTTCATTTGAAAAATTTCTACAGCTGATATTCTCTATGTGCTCATGTACATACTTATTGGTCCTGAAAAAATCCTAAAAATGGTATATTGCAAAAATCCTAAAAATTACAAAATGTCCTGAAAAAATGATCATCTTAGTGAAAACCTGGCAAATAGGCGCTTTGATGTATCTATTATCCTGGTGAAAACTTGGTAAACAGGCACCTTGATATTACAAAAAAAATAGAAAATTTGAAAAAATACAAAAAAAATACAAAAATACAAAAATACAAAAAAAATGAGATATTCAAAAAATATAAAAAAATAAAAAAAAAGAGAAAAGTACAAAAAAATTGAAAAGAGAAAAATATGCCATTGATGAAAACCTGGTAAACAGGCATCATGGTAGCAAAAATAGAATCTCTGCCAAGATGGTGAAAAACCTGGTAAACAGGCACCTCTTGTTTTCCTGAAGTAACATCTCATCTCAGCATCGCTTGGCTCTTAGATTCCCGCTTTAGTCTCTTTGCAATCTAACCCCGATTCTGGGGGCAATCTAACCCCGATTCTGGTTCTCTTCTAAGACCGTTGTCTTCACAATCTAACTTAGACTTTGGAAATTCTCATCATCTGTCACTTCAGACTATTCTTTGAATCAACGTGCTATTCGCACATCAATTCAAAGAGGGGCAAATGTAATACCCCAAAATTGGCACCTATTTAATTTCATCAATTTTGGTGCATTATCTCGATTTTACATCACTAAAGTCCTAGTTCCCTAGGCAATTTTCTCTCTCCTACCTGACTTAATTTGACTTGATGTCAATTGCAAAGACAATAAATTGCAATAATCAAACGCTAAATTAATTCCTAAAGTCTTAGACTTAATTGGCTAAATTACCCCTATGATAAATTAATTTAATTATAAAGTCCTAAGTGCTTTCTAATTAAATTAAAATCTACCCTCTTTAGCTAATTACCCATAAAAAGGAATTAATTAATTGCTTGTTATTTGAATGGACACCTTTTCTTGAATTAATAATTTGAGATATTTGAAAGGTCCTCATGTGCATTTTCCATTCTTTTTATTAAGTAATTCATGCTTATTTGTCCCAAAAGGGATATGAAGGGTTAGGAGTTTCGAATCAAGAAACTCTTCCTCCTCCTCTTGGCTCTTCTATTTATTTGGGCTCTTTTTCTTCATTAGGGAGGGCAATTTTTGAGAGCATCTACACTATAGGCATTTTTTTAGTCTCATTTGATTCATTGTTTTCAAAGCTTTTTATTACATTTATTAGATTAATATCTCATTATTAGTATAATCTTGCATCACATTTTAGACTAAATTTGCTTATTTGTTCTTAGTTTAATATCATATTTGTTTCAAGTTCTTAGATTAAGTTGCATCTCATCTTTATTTTCAACCTCTTAGATTAATTGCATCCTCATTCTTAGATTAAATTGCACTTCATTCTTAGCTTAGTTTCATTTTGCTCATATTTTCTTTCAAATCCTCCATTGTTGAATTGGTCTCTCGGCTGTTGGTTCTCGTTCTGAGAGTATTCAAACACCCCATTCACATAGGAGGCAACAGGTCGCCTCACCATGGAATTTGGATTGAGTTCTTCATACTCTCTCCCAAATTCTATCAAGTGAATAATGACCATGTTGTGTTGTGTCTAATTTAGAGGTCACATTCAGTCACATACACTACTCAACCAATCACAAAACAATAAGACTTCTAGTTATGCTAGGAGCCTAGAAATCAAATGTAAACAAGCACATAGTTTTATTTGTATCTCCAAGGAAACCTACAAGATAAAGCATTAGTAGTTTTCAAGATAGAGCCTTTGCCAAGAGAATCCTACATAACAAAACATTAGTAGGCATGAAGATATTAAGCTCTTTCAATAGGAAAGACCTACAAAAGCACAAGTTAGATAATAAAAAACATTTAAAATAAAGCAATAACCCTACAAGATCATTGATTAACCACTATTAGAAGACCAAATAATAAAAAAATGCCAAAAAAATAAAAAATCTCCTCCAAAACGTGGACTGTTATAGAGATAAATTATGGGTGACATTTAATCAGTCTATCAGAAAATCGTATGGCAGACCTCACAGATGTTGTGCGACATTCCAGATGGGTGTGACATTCGTTATAAAGGCAATGTGACATCTCCTAGCAAGGCCATGTGACACTTCTCTCTATGTCAGAATGATACTTTAATAGATATGAAATTTCACACAGTAGTATAATGAAGTATTGCCCGGGTATTGTAAGAAATGTCATACAATCTTTTAGCCTATAAAAATAAAATATACGAACTTGCAATAACAAGAAACTAAAAGCACAAGAAATGGATCTAGAAATGGATACTCAGCCCCACTATGGGCACCAAAGATGTGTGATCAAAAGTGTGACTCACTTCTATGAACCATTACTCTTGAGAGAAACCCATGTAAGAGGATATCCCAAGAAGCGGCCCATAGCTTCCTAGTTGAAGTGAGTTTAATCCTTCTCATGATGCTCATCAAATTGGTATGAAAGGTTAGTGACTTGACTACTCCAAAATGGAAGATTCAAAGTGCAAGAATGAAGCTAAGATGCAAGAATGCAAGCTAAGAAAATGAGAAATTAAGCTAGGATGTATGCAAACAACTAGTAATCTAAGAATGAGATGCAAGAACAATGTAAGAGAGAAGCTAGATTAGCAACGTACTATTAAGCTAGAGATGAAGCTAAGCTAAGAATGAAAATGACAAGATCACAAGAAAGCTAGAATACAAGATACTTAAGATAACAATATTTTAATATTAAGATTAGAGCTAGGAGGACAAAAGTATTAGGGGACCCTTGAGCAAGGGAAGAGCTTCCTTTTAAAGGAATTGCCTCAAGAATGAAGGGCAGAGATTAAGAGGCAAAATAATGAGTGGATGAGATGAAGAGGCGAAAGGAGATGCAAGGAGATGCAAGGTTAGGTAGAAAAGAGTTGTGAGGATGAAGAGGAAAAAGGGAAATGTTAGGTAGAATAAGACAAAATAGCATTTGAAAGCACAAATACCTTTTAATTTCTAATGAGTCAAGATTAAGTGGGTGCAAATATGTGAATGTGTTCTTTTATCAAAAGTACAGGAACTTTATATTAAAGTAAAGTTTTAGCAATTAAATAAATATGCAAGCTCTAGAAATTAGACCATAATGTAAGCTTGATATAAGATGTTTTGATTTAATTATGCAAAAGGGATTTTGATCAAAAGGGGGCTCAAGTTCTAGTAGACCAATTTTAGGTGATTAAAAGTACAACATGTTGTTGCAACAATGTATTCAAATTCACATGTTGATAATGTAACACATTCTTTCTTTTTATTATGCCAAGCAACCAACCTGTCACCAAGAAAAAATGGAACACCACTGGTGCTCTTCTTGTCATCAGAACCTCCCCAATTTTCATCTAGATATCCAATCATAGAAAAATCATTACCATGTGGATACCATAAACCATAAGGGTATGTGCAAGATCGTGAGGGGAAAAACTATGCTCTTAAGTGGCAATGAAAAATCAGCAAATCAGGGTTAGTCAAGTTGACGTGAAAATTTGAACTAGCTATCAACCTAATTCAAAAAATTTGTAAGAATAGAATCTGTAGGAAATTGAATGTAGTTTCTAAACTACTAGGCCTTTTCTATAAATAAAAAATATAATTGGTGAAAAGTATAGATTTCAATGCAGTAGTACAAAAATTTTAGGAAAAAAATAAGAAGTAGGTGTATGTCTGACCATCTTAATCATGATCAAATGATAATATTTTTTTATAAGATTTTATATATAAGTAGTAGACTTATGCCCAGATGTGATGCATATTTTTTTGTAATTTTATTCCAAAAAAAAAAAAATTATGAATTTTCTGCTACAACATTTTCAGAATAAAAAAACTCTCGTGTCTGACCACCTTAACTCATTCAAAACTTTACAAAATTCAAAACAAAAAAAATTTCCTTATAGTAGGCGAAGCATAGAATGTGACGCATTTTTTGGATTTAAAAAATGTTATACCATCTAAAAGTTATAGTCATTTTTCAATCAGTATATAAATCAGCACTTTAGAGGTAACTCAATTAGAAAATAACTAATAATTACTTACCGAATTCAAAATTTGATAGCAATTATATCGATAGAAAGCTGATAATCTCCTTAAGATACCTTGTTCATTTCATCAAATTCAGGTGAAAAAAAATTATCAGCTACATTTTCGAAGTCTGGAACTCGGAGAAATAGGGGGAAAACACTCTTTTGTGACATTTGAATAGTTGACCAAGTAGGTTTGGTGCACAAAGCAATACCGAGCCTAATCGGGTACCCGATATTTTTGAGTACTCAAAAATCCCGGCAGAATTTTGAATTTTAAATTTTCCCTGCCCTTTCTCCCTCTTAATTTATTTCCAACCCCTTTCTCCCTCCAATTTCTCCATACTTCAATATATTATATATCAAAAATTATATATTAGATTATATATTATATATATATTAAATATTACATAATATCTATTATATATTAAATATTATATAATATAAATTTTACATTAAATATTATATAATATATATTAATATTAAATGTTACATTATACATGTCATATATTATATATTATAGATTAATATGTATTTTACAATATATCACATGATATCTTCATATTTAAATTGTATGTAATATATATTTTATATTATAATATATATATATATATATATATATATATATATATATATATATATATATATATATATATATATATATATATATATATATATATATATATATATAAGTATAGTATATATATAATATATATATTATATATGACATATTAATACATAGGTTAATTACACCACTATAAGGAATCCAAAAGGGTCATAGAGGGTTCGTAAGGGTCCTAACGCTTGAGAAAGTGTACTAGGACCGCTTAGGTCCTTGTGTAACCCCCGACAACATATTAGAGCACTCAATTGTGTCCCAAGGGGTCGTACGACCCCTTGGGACATACTTTAGTGTTGAAATGTGTCAAAAGGGGTCATGGGGACTTCCTAGGGGTCCTAGTATGCCTTATCATGTGTTAGGACCCCTAGGAAGTCCCCATGACCCCTTTTAACACATTTCAACACTTAAGTCTATCACAAGAGGCTGTATGACCCCTTAGGACACACTTGAGTGTTCTTATGTGTTGAAAGGGGTCAGCGGGACTTCCTACGGGTCCTAGTATGCCATATCACGCATTAGGACCCCTAGGAAGTCCCAATGACTCCTTTTGACACATTTCAACACTCGAGTGTGACCCAAAGGGTTGTATGACCCCTTATGACACACTTGAGAGTTCTAATGTTTCAAAAGGGGTCATGGGGACTTCCTAGGGGTCCTAACATGTGATAAGGCGTACTAGGACCCCTAGCAAGTCTCCATGACCCCTTTTGACACATTTCAACACTCAAGTGTGTCCCAAGGGGTCGTACGACCCCTTAGGACACACTTGAGTGTTCTAATATGTTGAAAGGGGTCATGGGCACTTCCTAGGGGTCCTAGTATGCCTTATAACATGTTAGGACCCCTAGGAAGTCCCGATGACCCCTTTTGACACATTTCAACACTCAAGTGTGTCCCAAGGGATCATATGACACCTTAGGACACACTTGAGAGTTCTGTTATGTCGAAAGGGGTCATGGGGACTTCCTAGGGGTCCTAATGCATACTAGGACCCGTAGGAAGTCCTCATGACCCCTTTTGAAACATTTCAACACTCAAGTGTGTCCCAAGGGGTTGTATGACCCCTTTGGACACACTTGAGTGTTTTTTTTGTGTCAAAAGGGGTCATGGGCACTTCCTAGGGATCCTAGTACACCTTATCACGCATTAGGACCCCTACGAAGTCCCCATGACCCCTTTTGACACATTTCAACACTCAAGTGTGTCCCAAGGGTTCATATGACCCCTTAGGACACACTTGAGTGTTTTCATGTGTCAAAAGGGGTCATGTGGACTTCCTAGGCGTCCTAGTATGCCTTATC
This sequence comes from Chamaecyparis obtusa, assembly GCA_027943335.1. Lineage (NCBI taxonomy): Eukaryota > Viridiplantae > Streptophyta > Pinopsida > Cupressales > Cupressaceae > Chamaecyparis > Chamaecyparis obtusa. The sequence goes on from BSBK01003499.1 coordinate 162,624, forward strand.
ATGTGTTAGAACCCCTAGGAAGTATCAATGACCCCTTTTGACACATTTCAACACTCAATTATGTCCCAAGGGGTCATATGACCCCTTGGGACACACTTGAGAGTTCTAATGTGTCGAAAGGGGTCATGGAGACTTCCTAGGGGTGGTGCATTTTTCCTTGGGAAAAAGTTGGTTTCTTGGCCAAGTAAGAAACAAGATTGTATAGCACAATCTACTGCTAAATCATAATATGTTTCTACTGCTATAAATTGCACTCAAATTGTTTGGATGAAACAAATGCTGACAAACATTGGAATAACTTTTAATGAGCATGTGGTTATCCATTGTGATAACACCAGCACAGTAAACATGTCAAAGAATCTGGTGATGCACTCTAAAACTAAACACATTTCTATCAAATATCACTTCTTAAGAGACAAGGTGGCAGAAAAAGAAATCAAGCTTAAATATATCAGTACAAAAGAGTAGATTGCAGACATCTTTACAAAGCCACTACCAAAAGATACCTTTGAATATCTCAAAGGTATGTTAGGGGTTTAGGCCCATCCTAGTTAGAACTAAATGATGTAGAGATGCATCAGTCCAGAAGTGCTTAGAGCCTCATCATTTTCTGGACTAGATGTAGGGATCTACTCCTCAGGGAGAGTGATTGTGGAAGAAAGTTTATATGTGATGGAAGTTGGCACCCTTTTCCATTGTTGTCAAAGGGGTAGTGTTGTTATGAGAAAATCCTCACTGTTTGGGGAGATTGTTCAGTTGAAGGACTTTTGGGTTGATACAACTTTGGGATAAGATTTTCCCATATGTTGACATCAATGCCAAAGGGGGAGATTGTTGGATATTGCTAATGCATGGGTGGTGATTGAGACATTTAATATGTTTAATCACTACATTACTGAATGGGCACTCATACTGTTGTCATTTGTGTTTTGTCACTGATGTCAACATATGCTTCTATGAAGGAACCATACTGGTAATCACATTGTACGGAAGGTATACAGATGTTTCAGATGTTGCAAAATTAGATGAGAGTTGAGATGTATGTTGTGATATTATATCTGAGATCACATCATTAATGGATGCATATTAAGGAAGATACAACTATTTTGGTAAAGACTGGTCACTGGACTGTGACAGTGAGAATTGACAGAGTTAGTCTCTGAGTTTCTGGTATAGATTTTAGAGGGATTGGATTCAAGGTATGAGATCTTGAAGGATGATGGAAGAGGTATTGATGATGTTCATTGGTTAGCACAAGGTACGGAATGATTGGTGACATCATCTATGGCATGTGCTCTGGTGATGGCTTATCAGGAAGCCGACTCAGGGAATAAAGCGTGTGTTTTGTTTTTCAAGCATAATTCAAAGATGTCGGTCCTTAATTGTTGTAATGTAATCATTGTAAAAAAATTTATGATACCATGTGTATCTTAGCAAGGGCCTATGTAATTGTTTGTAATTAGGAAAGCCTTGTGGGCCAACCTATTCTTGGTAAAATGTAATAAGGTATAAATAAAAGGTCTTTTCTTTGGAAGAGACATGGATGTGATAAGTGTGATATAAGGAGGTTGCAAACTTGTGTTTGTTGTATATAGAGCAGAGGATTATTGGTGGACTTCATTGGAACTGATCAAGCAAAGATAGTTGCGAGCGAACAGTTCAAAAGATTGTGTATTTCTTCATACACACTTGTTGCGAACTAGTGAGTTCAGAAGGTGGACTTAACCTTCTTTGGGCAGTGAGCCCTCTTTTGTTCTTGACTCCTAACAGGGTATGCTCTCTAACAAGGACTATGTAATGTAATGTTTCAATAAGCTCCTAACAAGGATATATCTTCTAACAAGGATTACTATACTGTTAGGAATAAGGTGTCTCAACCTTGGATAATTCCTATTCTTATTATTTGTTTTGTAAAATGTATTTCTTGCAAATAATGTAATTAAGTGTGAGTGTACATGTCTAGTTGGCATGTTTATATGTCACTCCACTTGATGTGTCAGCATCTTGAATTGTGTGTAAGGAGATCGTGGCTGAAACGGTTATGACAGATTCCTATGACACGTAAGAGCTATGTCTGGAAGATTCAATGACAGGTGAAGACATGTGGCAACTGATAAAATTGAGTATTGTACACTCTTCCCCAATCGTGGGGTTTGGGTTCCTATTTTCTCAGAGAATGGTAAAACCCTAATACAACTATCTTTGGAAGTTGCCCTAAAAAGGGAAGCGCATGATATAAGCATTTTTAGGGTTGCGAAGATAGGAGAAGTAAGTTTATTGTTGAAAAATTTTAGGCTTTCGTGATTTGTCTTCAAGAGTTGGAAAAATCTTCTGAAAGAACTTGCATTGCAAGTGTATTCTAAATTGTAATAGTTTTGATTACTACACTGTGCAGTTTTTGGAGTGCTAGGGTTTTTACCGAAAGGTTTCCCTAGGGTAAATCATTGTGTCATTCTCTATTTTTTGTATGCATGGTATATGGCTGCAATATCATTGTTAAAGTAGTTAATGAATCTAAAATTGTAAGGATTTAAAATAATTTGCACAATACTTTCCTTTAGAGATTAGTGTAGGAAGTTGTTTCCGCACCTGAGTTTCCTTACAAGTGGTATCAGAGCCTGATCAACTTTTGATCCTAGTTGTTGGGTAGGGTTTTTTGAGCTAATCTCAAGTTGAGTGGGAGTTTTGTGCAGAGCATTCTGAATCTTATTTGTAGATTAAGATGGCAAGTTTCTCATACAGTAGAATGGAGGTGGAGAAATTTAATGGCACTAATTTCGAGTTGTGGAAACTTAAGATGGAAGACATGCTTGAAGACCACGATCTATGGGAGGCTACTTCACCTGATTTGAAACCTGTAGTGATATCTCAATTAGATTGGGAGATCAAGGATCAGAAGGCTAAGGGTCTCATCAGACTCTGTCTAGCAAATGTCATTCTTATGAATGTTCTTGATGAGACTACTGCAAATTCTTTGTGGAAACGGCTTGGGTCTATGTATCAGGCCAAATCTCTGGTGAATAAGTTGTTCCTGAGAAAGAATTTGTATTCTTTAAGAATGGAGGAAGGTGGATCTGTAACTGATCATCTCAATGCATTCAATTTATTGATTGCATAGTTGGCATCATCTGGTGTCAAGATCGAGGAGGAGGATCATTGTATGACCCTTCTTTGTTCCTTGTCAGATTCATGGGACCATCTGGTGATGGCTCTCGGAAGTACTATAGTCACATTCCGTATGGATGATGTGGTGTCTTCGCTGCTATCTGAGGAGATGCAAAGAAAGACTTCAGATTTGTCTAAGGAAGCCCTTGCTATTCACGGGAGATCCAACGACAAAGGAAAGAAAAATGACAACAAGTCAAAGAAGGGAAGATCTAAATCTCATCGGAGTTCTAAGACTCATGGAAAGTCCAAGGCAAAATGTTGGAACTGTGGGCACTTCCGGAAGGACTGCAAAGGACCAAAGAAGAAGAAGAAAGGCTCAGATTCAACTTTTGAAAAATCTCAAGAAGATGGAGATGCTTGTATTGTAGCTTTGGCAGCCCATGCATCTGATGATGTGTGGTTGGTAGAATCAGGTGCTTCTTTTCACATGACCTCTCATCGAAACTGGTTCTCAAAATATGAAGAGTTCGATGGTGGAAAGGTGTACTTGGGTGATGATTCTCACCTAAAGATAGTTGGATGTGGAAGGGTCACTATCAGATTTCCTGATGGATGAGTAAAGGGAATCAACAGAGTTATGCACATTCTGGATTTGGCACAAAACCTATTATCTGTAAGTATGTTGAATGATGTAGGTGTGCAGGTTGTTTTTTCGAAAGAAGGATGCAAGATGATGAGAGGATCGATAGTGCTTGCGAGGGGTACTAGGAGAGGTACCTTATTTCAACTAGATACATGTATTCCTTTATGTAATAGTTCTTCATCCTCACCATCTGAACGAGCAGTGATGAAGTCTGTGGTTATTGGTTCTGATGGAAGTGAAAACACTTTGGAAGGTAAGCTTCCTGTAGAAAAGACAATGTGGTGGCATATGAGATTTGGACACATTGGTGAAAAGGGTCTCAAAACCCTAAAAAATAAAAACCTCGTTGAGGGGTTAAATGATTGCAATCTCAAGTTTGACTTATGCGAACATTGTGTCTATGGTAAACAAAATCATGTTCAATTTTACTCTAGTTCTCACAAATCTTCTGATGTTTTGGATCTTATTCATTCTGATGTATTTGGTCCTATAAAAGTTCCTTCAATCTCCAAGTCTATATTTTTTGTATATTTCATAGATGATTACAGTAGGACTTGGATTTACTTCCTTAAAAGTAAGACACAAGTCTTTAGTTGGTTCAAAGAATTTAAAGCTCTTGTAGAGAATCAGACTAGTAAGAAGATTAAGTGTGTGACAACTGACAATGGTGGTGAGTTTTGCTCAGCAGAGTTTGAACAATTCTATAAAGAACAAGGTATCGAGAGGCATAAGACAACTCCTTATGCCCCATAGAAAAATGGAGTTACAGAGAGAATGAACAGGAGATTGATGGAGAAGGCTAGGAGTATGCTTAGTGGAGCTAGTTTAGAACAAAGGTTTTGGGGTGAAGCTGTGGCCACTACTTGCTATCTAGTTAACAGATCTCCTACATCAGCTCTTGTTGGTAAGACACCCATGGAGGTGTGGTCTGGTAAGAAGCCTTCAATTAGACATCTTCATGTTTTTGGTTGTGAAGCTTATGCACATGTTCCAAAGGAGAAAAGATATAAGTTGGAAAACAAAGCTATCAAATGTATTTTCATCGGATACAGTGTTGGTGTGAAAGGATACAAGCTTTGGGATCCTGTGACTAGTAAGGTGTTGTATAGTAGAAATGTTATTTTTAGAGAGCTAACATCTTCTCCTATTGTGCTACAACTAGATGAAAAAGAAAAGGAAAAAGATGTTGTTCAGTTGCCTCCTACCCCTAAAAAGACTGAACAAAGAGACCATGTTGGGCCAAATGATGAGGAGAGCTCTAGCAACTCTGATAGTTCAGAAGAAGAGGAAGAACAACCTCAACCTCATCCCTTGAGGAGATCCACGAGAGAAAGAAAGAAACCAAAAATGTTTGGTTATTCTATGTTAGATTCCAGTTGTTCTTTTGCTTTGATTACTAACATCAATGAGCCTACATCTATGAAAGAGGCTTTGGGCATGGAAGATGCAGGTTCTTGGATTGAGGCTATGGATGATGAGATGGCTTCATTGGAGAAAAAAAAAACTTGGGACTTTGTACCTTTGCCTAAAGGGAGAAAATCTATTGGCTATAAATGGGTGTTCAAGAAGAAATTCTGTGCAGATGGCAGTGTTGAAAGGTACAAAGTTAGATTGGTTGCAAAGGGGTATTCACAGGTAGAGGGAATAGATTATGCTGAAATATTCTCTCCTGTTGCAAAGTTGACATCCATTAGATTTTTGTTATCTCTTGCTGCATCATATGATTTAGAGATAGAATAGATGGATGTGAAGACAACTTTCCTTCATGGTGATTTGGAGGAAGAGATCTATATGTCACAGCCTGAGCACTACATTGTTAAAGGTAAAGAATCCTTAGTTTGCAGATTAAAGAAATCTCTATATGGTTTGAAATAATCTCCTAGGATGTGGTACCTTAAGTTTGATGCCTTTTTGTTGTCAATTGGATTTGTAAGATCGAAATCAAATCATTGTGTTTATTTCAGAGTTGAAAATGATCACCTTCTTATTGTTGCATTATATGTTGATGATATGTTGTTGTTTGGGAAGGGTAAGGGTATGATTTCTGATTTTAAATCTTAGTTGTTAGCATAGTTTGAGATGAAAGATCTTGGGGAAGCAAGGTACATCTTGGGTATGGAAATCAGTAGAGATAGGTCTAACAGAAAACTTTGGTTGAGTCAGAGTAACTATGCGAAGCCTGTGTTGGACAAGTTCAGCATGGCAGATTGTAGACCACTATGTGTTCCTATTTCTATGGGAACAAAGTTATCTATAGATGATTGTCCAAAATCTCCTAGTGAGGTGGAGGACATGAGTAGAGTACCTTATGTTAGTGCAGTTGGCAGTCTTATGTATGCTATGGTCTGTACTAGACCAGACATTGCCCAAGCAGTGGGAGTCCTGAGTCAGTTTATGGCTAACCCTGGACGGGTACATTGGGATGCAGTTAAGTGAGTATTCAGATATTTGAGGGGTACATCAGATTACTCCATATGTTACCATGGTAACTCTTTTGAATCTTCACATTCAGTTTGTATTCATGGGTTTGTGGATTCAGATTGGGCAGGTGATATTGACAGTAGGAGATCGACCAGTGCTTATGTGTTCACTATGTTTGGTGGTGCTATCAGTTGGATGAGTAAGCAACAACTTGTGGTTTCTTTATCCACTATAGAAGCTGAGTACATGGCTACTACTCATGCTTGTAAGGAAGCCATTTGGCTTAGGAGATTGTGTTCTGATGTTGGTGTTGATGCAGAATAGATTACTATTTGGTGTGATAGTCAGAGCGCTATTTGCCTTGCGAAAAATCCAACTTTTCATGCCAGAATGAAGCACATTGATGTGTAGTTTCACTTTGTGAGAGATATGGTGGAAGATGGAAAGGTAAATTTGGAGAAGGTAGATACTGTGAAGAATGTTGTAGATGCATTAACAAAACCAGTGGGCACTGAGAAGTTCAGATGGTGTTCGGAGTCTATGGGCCTTTTGGCCTATAGCGGTTAGTTCTTGTTATGTTCCTGTTGCTCTTCAAGGTGTTTGACAAGTGGGAGAATGTTAGGAATAAGGTGTCTCAACCTTGGATAATTCCTATTCTTATTATTTGTTTTGTAAAATGTATTTCTTGCAAATAATGTAATTAAGTGTGAGTGTACATGTCTAGTTGGCATGTTGATGTGTCACTCCACTTGATATGTCGGCATCTTGAATTGTGTGTAAGGAGATCGTGGCTGAAATGATTATGACGAATTCCTATGACACATAAGAGCTATGTCTGGAAGATTCAATGATAGGTGAAGACATGTGGCAACTGATAAAATTGAGTACTATACACTCTTCCCCAATCGTGGGGTTCGGGTTCCTATTTTCTCGAAGAATGGTAAAACTGTAATACAGCTATCTTTGGAAGTTGCCCTAAAAAGGGAAGTGCATGATATAAGAATTTTTAGGGTTTCAAAGATAGGAGAAGTAAGTGTATTGTTGAAACATTTTAGGCTGTCATGATTTGTCTTCAAGAGTTGGAAAAATCTTCTGAAAGAACTTGCATTGCAAGTGTATTGTAAACTGTAATAGTTTTGATTAATACATTGTGCAGGTTTTGGAGTGCTGGGGTTTTTACCGAAAGGTTTCCCTAGGGTAAATCATTGTGTCATTATCTATTTTCTATATGCATGGTATATGGTTTCAATATCATTATTAAAGTAGTTAATGAATATAAAATTGTAAGGATTTAAAAGAATTTGCACAATACTTTCCTTTAAAGATTAGTGTAGGAAGTTGTTTCTGCACCTGAGTTTCCTTACATATACTCTGAGTACATCATTAGTGGGTGCTAATTCCCACCAGAGTTTTTACCTTTAACAGAGTTTCCCCATAACCAAAATATTATGTTATTGTGTTGGCATTCATTATGTTCTTTGGATCTGATATTGATAAGCTTAAAGTTTAAAGTTTAATATTTTGTCATACAACTGATTCAACCCCCCCTCTCAGTTGTATTGTGGATTGTTAATCCTAATAGTAGGACCCCTTCGGACACACTTGAGGGTTCAAATGTGTTCAAAGGGGTCATGGGGACTTCATAGGGGTCCTAGTATGCCTTATCATGCATTAAGACCCCTAAGAAGTCCCCATGACCCCTTTTGACACATTGGAATACTCAAGTGCTACCACCCCTTCGAACACACTCGAGCATTCCAATGTGTCAAAAGGGGACATGGGGACTTCCTAGGGGTCCTAACATGTGATAAGGTGTACTAGGACCCCTAGGAAGTCCTCATGAACAATTTTGACATATTTGAACCCTCAAGTGTGTTCAAAGGGATCCTACGACCCCTTAGGACACACTTGAGGGTTCTAATGTGTCAAAAAGAGTCATGGGGACTCCCTAGGGGTCCTAACGCTTGATAAGGTGTACTAGGACCCCTACAAAGTCCCCATGACCCCTTTTGACACATTTCAACACTCAAGTGTGTCCTAAGGGGTCATATGACCCCTTATGACACACTTGAGTGTTCTCATGTGTCAAAAGGGGTCATGGGACTTCCTAGGGGTCCTAGTATGTCTTATCACGTGTTAGGACCCCTAGGAAGTCCCCATGACCCCTATTGACACATTGGAATGATCAAGTGTGTCCTAAGGAGTCCTATGACTCCTTCCGACACACTTGAGCATTCAAATGTTTCAAAAGGGGTCATGGGGACTTCCTAGGGGTACTAGTATGCCTTATCGCATGTTAGGACCCCTAGGAAGTCCCCATGACCCCTATTGACACATTGGAATGCTCAAGTGTGTCTTAAGCAGTCCTACGACCCCTTCAGACATATTTGTGCATTCAAATATTTCAAAAGGGGTCATGAGGACTTCCTAGGGGTCGTAGTATGCCTTATCATGCGCTAGGACCCCTAGGAAGTCCCCATGACCCCTTTAGACACATTAGAACCCTTAAGTGTGTCCTAAGGGATCCTATGACCCCTTTGGACACACTTGAGGGTTCAAATGTGTCAAAAGGGGTCATAGGGACTTCCTAGGGGTCCATCCATTAGGACACACTTGAGGGTTCTAATGTGTCAAAAGGGGTCATGGGGACTTCCTAGCGGTCCTAGTATGCCTTATCATGCATTAGGACCCCTAGGAAGTCCCCATGACTCCTTTTGACACATTAGAAATCTCATGTGTGTTCCAAGGGGTCATAGGACCCCCTTCAAACACACTTGAGCGTTCAAATGTGTCAAAAGGGGTCATGAGGACTTTCTAGGGGTCCACCCCTTATGATGAGGGTTCTAATGTGTTAAAAGGGGTCATGGGGAATTCTTAGGGGTCCTAGTACGCCTTATCACTTGTTAGGACCCCTAGGAAGTCCCCATGACTCCTTTTGGTCCACATTAGAACCCTCAAGTGTGTTCCAAGGGGTTGTAGGACCCTTTCAGACACACTTGAGGGTTCAAATGTGTCAAAAGGGGTCATGGGGACTTTCTAGGGGTCCTAGCATGCCTTATCACACGTTAGGATCCCTAGGAAGTCCCCATGACCCCTTTTGACACATTTGAACCCTCAAGTGTGTCCTAAGGGGTCATAGGACCCCTTCGGACACACTTGAGGGTTCAAATGTGTCAAAAGGGGTCATGGGGACTTCATAGGGGTCCTAGTATGCTTTATCACGCATTTGGACCCCTAGGAAGTCCCCATGACCCCTTTTGACACATTAGAATGCTCGAGTGCTACCACCCCTTCAGACACAGTCGAGCATTCCAATGTGTCAAAAGGGGTCATGGGGACTTCCTAGGGGTCCTAACACATGATAAGGCATACTAGGACCCCTAGGAAGTCCCCATGAACCATTTTGACATATTTTAACCCTCAAGTGTGTCCGAAGGGGTCCTACGACCCCTTAGGACACACTTGAGGGTTCTAATGTGTCAAAAGGAGTCATGGGGACTTCCTAGGGGTCCTAACACATGATAAGGCATACTAGGATCCCTACAATGTCCCCATGACCCCTTTTGACACATTTGAACCCTCAAATGTTTCCGAAGGGGTAGGACCCCTTCGGACACACTTGAGGGTTCAAATGTGTCAAAAGGGGTAATGGGGACTTCGTAGGGACCCCTTCGGACACACTTGAGGGTTCAAATATGTCAAAAGGGGTCATGGGGACTTCGTAGGGATCCTAGTATGCCTTATCACATGTTAGGACCCCTAGGAAGTCCCATGACCCCTTTTGACACATTGGAATGCTCGAGTGTGTCCAAAGGGGTACAGACCCCTAGGAAGTCCCCATGACCCCTTTTGACACATTGGAATGCTCGAGTGTGTCTAAAGGGGTCGTACCCCTTGGGACACATTCGAGCATTCCAATGTGTCAAAAGGGGTCATGGGGACTTCCTAGGGGTCCTAACGCATGATAAGGCATCCTAGGACCCCTAGGGAGTCTCGGTAACCCCTTTCAACATACAATTTAAATATTATGATCTATAAAGTTTATATATTAATATTTATATATATAAGATATTATTATATAAAATATTTACATAATACCCCTTAAATGTTATATATATATATATATATATATATATATATATATATATATATATATATATATATATATATATATATATATATATATATATATATATATATATAATTTGTACATATAAATATAATATAAGTTTGTTAAATATATTTATATACAATAAATATTAATATATAAAAAATATATTAATATAAAATATATATGACATACAATTTATATATTCTTAGATATTATAATATTAAATATTTTAATACAAAATATATATTAATATATAATTATATATAATATATATTAAAAAATATATTAAAATATTTACATAATACCCCTTAAACGTTATATATATATATATATAATATATATAATTTGTACATATATTTATATAATATAATTATATACAATAGATATTAATATATAAAAAATATATTAATTTATAAAATATTTAATATAAAATATATATGACATACAATTTAAAACCCCTAAGATATTATAATATAAAATATATAAATTAATATATAATTATATATATAATACATATTTAAACATTATATATAAAAGTTTAATTTTTTCATTTACTCCCGTCGTGTTTTCACGTACTCAGAAAAATTGGGTACCCGATTAGGCTTGTGCTTTGGTGTTAGGTTTGCCCAGGTGTACTGACACCCAGGCCCACTAAAAAGTCAACATACATTTTCATGTGCTTTTGGACGACTGAAAAGTGGATTTTTTTACATCGCCACTTTTTGGCCCCTCATGATCTTGCACATACCCATAATCAAATGTTCCTTGAATATATTTGAAGATTCTTCTAACAACATTGAGATGGGACTGCCTAGGTGCAGATTGAAACCAAGAGATCATACACACAACTTGCATTATATCAGGTCTTGAAGCTATTAAATATAGAAAATTGGTAATCATTGACCAGTATTCAATGACTAGCTATTGGAGAATCATCATTTTAAACTAGTTTACAACCAGTTTCCATAGGTGTATCAACTGGTTTACAGTTAGTCATATCAAACTTTTTCAACATTTCTTTGACATATTTTGTTTGTGATACGAATAGGCCATGTTCAAGTTGTGATCTTTGGGCTTTTCTTCGGGAAATGTATGGAGATCCACATGTTCCTCCACTCCCAAAAGATATAAAACCTCCATTTGTAGCTCCTACGTCTCTTATTGAGACTACTACTATTGTTCCTGATGATATTTTCCTTCATACAACTATGGGTTCTTGTGATTTAGTACAATAGGATATTCATTGTCTTCCAGTTTCAATTCATTGGGATGACTACTTGACAGATTTTGTAGGCTTGTTTGTGGAGTCCTACGTTGAAGATTTGGGAGATATCATGATGAAAGTCATCTTCTCTTTGTTGAAGATGAGCCTTATTCAGTTGTTGCAAGGGAACACTCTGACCCTCATCTTCATTCTTCACTTGATCATTCTTTCAAGTTTGACATTATTGTGGATCCTTTGATAAAACACTTGGAGGAGGTTTATTTTTATTTTTAGAGAAGACAGTTGAGTCTTTGGAGATTGGTTTTCATGATTCTCAAACTTCACTTGAGATGTCACATTGCATGGTTGATCATTCTTATGTGTTGGAGATTTCTATTCATTTTCTTGAGACATCATACATTTTGAGGATTCTTCCTAGATATTGAGGAGGATTCATTGATGCACTTATGGAATTGTTTCTTCCTAAGGGGAAGAACATCATTCAGTATTCTTGGTGAGATTTATACATTGATCCAAGAGCATCTATCATGGGTGTACATTCTACATTGAGGGGGGGATTCTTTGCTTCTCTTCCTAATTTCTATTTTGAGGAGACATGCTTGTCTTTGGAGTTTGATCCATATTCTTACATGGATCAATTACCATCGGTTCTGTGCTTGTCACCTTCTATTGGGAATCTTCCTAATTATTTTGTGAAATCGTCATCAACCAAGGACATGGGGATACATGATCACACTTCAGAGATATCTTCATACTTCATTTAGATTCCCCCACCTTCTTCCTATCCACAATGAGAAGCATTCTTGCATTTGTACTTGGTGTATCTTCTTCCTAACGGGAAAAATGTTGTTTGTAGGCATTGGACTATGTTTTGCCTTCAAATACTCACTGTCCTTGGATAAGATTATTCATTATGGTTGGGATATCATGTCTCCTTATTTCCTTCCTATGGGGGGATTCATGATTGTATATACATGATGTATGTCATAATGAGGGGGTCTTGTTTAGTCAATCCATCCATGTATACATCTTAAATTTTTCATCTCTCCTTTTGGGGGAGGGTTTTTCCCATGAGGTTTTCTCTCTTTCTTTGCTTTATGAGAGATTTCATTGCTTAACTTGCATATTGTACATGGGTACCTAACATGGCCTAGTAGTCTGGACCCATCATGCATTGTCATCTAACTTTGTGAGCTTAAGTGCATTCCCCTAAGTTGCACTTAAGGGGGGTGTTGGTGTAATTAAATATTCATAATTACACTTTACTTAAGTTTACTTAGGATAATGCATTACATAGTAGTTTTTCATTGAGACGCCTAGGAGTAAGCATTTCATTTTATCACATGGTGTAGGAGAATTTTCACTTTATGTGTGAGATCCACCTTTAATGCTCTTATCACATTATCATCCTCTCATTGTTGCACATAATTTTTTGTACAATGGAGGATTATCCACCTTTGGTGGACACATGCATGATTACACATAGTATGATTGATATGTTATCACTTGCACATCTCCTAGTTATCACGTATTTCCTATATATTTAAGAACATATAATCAATTGGGCATCTTATTCATTGTATCTCTTATTATTTGATCAATATTGAATCAATCATTTGATCATACCATTTTTCCTATCTCTCTTGTGCTATCAATTAAGCTTCTAGATTTTGACATTTTCATTCTTTGCCTTAGGAAAATTCTTACATAGCATCCGAGTGATATCAAAATTCTTACACTAGTTCTAGTTGGAGGGAAAAAGTAGGCATGAAGTATGTGATATGAGGTATTGAAATACTTTGATAACTCCTCCACTTGGGGTAGCCTATGAAGGTAAAATAGAAGTATGTTTATGACCATTGTTGGTAATTTCTTTCAAAGGTATGTATTCCTTTGTCTATCCTTCTTGCACATTCAAACCTAGCTTGGAAACACATTTTCATTAAAAACATCTTGACTTCTTATTATTTTATTATTAATATGTTCCCATACTTAAAAACCAAAATGATCATTGCCATAGCCCATAAAGATACATTTCTAAGATTTGGGATCCAACTTATTCCTTTTTTTTTTCTTTAGGAAAATGTGCATAACCTTCACATCCAAATACCTGGATGTGAGAATAAGAAATCCTCTTTCTTAGCCATTCGTCTTTTGGAATACCAAAATTCAAGCAAGATGAAGGGCTATGGTTGATCAAATACACAGTTGTATTGCAGGCTTCCATCCAAAATTATTTACCTAAATCTACATTTGAAAGATTACATTATGCCTTCTCCAAAATAGTTCTATTTAACCTCTCTACAACTCTAGTTCCTTGAGGTGTAAAAGTAATGATTTTAATTCTACAAATACCATTATCAACACAAAAAGTATCAAATTTCAAAGAAAAAAAATTCACCACCATTATTAGTTTTCAACCATTTGATCTTATGCCCAATCTGATTTTCAACTGAGGCTTTAAAAAGTTTAAATCTACAAAATACTTCAGATTTCCTATGAAGCATATAAATCCACACTTTTCTTGTGCAATCATCAAGAAATGTAACAAATTAGTTAGCTCCTCCAATGGAAGTTACCTTAGTGGGTCTGAAGACGTCAGAACAAACTAGTGTTAATGGTGTGCTCTTCTTTTCATGTTTTGGTCTTCAGAAGATGACGCGCTTTTGTTTTCCATAAAGTCAATGTTGGAAAAATTCTAAATCAACTAATTTGAGGCCCGATAGTTGTTCCCCTTTTTACATAACATCAAGGCCCTTCTTGCTCGTGTGATTGAGTAGTTGATGCCAAAGTTCCAAGTTGTTGTCCACAACTGTCATAGAAGCTCCCACGTCACCAAGATTTTCTACAATATATAAACTACTAATTTTATCACCTTTTGCAATAACCATGGAACCTTTTGTGACTTTCCTGCAAAGAAGAAGGTATGAAAAAATTGTGTGTAGAGTTGACTTATTAAAATCAAATTTCTTTTTTAATTTGGAAACATGGTGTACATCTTTTAGCAATCATTTACCACCTCTTTTTAATGACAACAATATGTCTCCTTTACTAATAATTTCACAAGCTTTATTATCTCCTAAATATACTTCTCCAAACTCACCTTCTTGGTAATTTGTGAAGTATTTCATACATGAGGATGCATGAAAGGAAGCACCAGAATCCAAGATCCAAGAGTCTAAAGTAGTCTCACTTGTTGACAATATTAAAACACCATTATCCTTATCATAGGTTGTGTTTGCTTCGTTATTCCACACTCTTTCTTGTGTTTTTTGTAATTTGTACAATCCTTTTTCACATGACTAGATTTACTGCAAAACTAACAATCACCATTTCTTCCTCTAGACTAAAATCTCCTAGTTGATTTGGATCTTGTATGATGATTATTTATGCCTCTATTGTGGCTCCTTCCTCTATTTTTGGTGCTTATGACTGTTAAGACTTCACCGGATGAGGATTTTTGGTTCTTTCTTCTCATGTCTTTGCTGAGAAGAGTAGTTGCTACATCAAAAACCAGCTTGTTCTTGTTGGATACCGAAGTGCTAACTGATGTTACATCTCCATCTCAGCTACTTGGTAAAGAGCACAAGAGAATGGATTTGTTCTCATCATCTTGTGTAATACCAAGTGAATTTGCTTGGCTGATTAGAGTCTTAAACTCATTGATATGGTTTGCCACGATACCTCCTTCCTTCAACTTGAGTTTTTATAACTTCTTCATGATGAATACTTTATTTGTAGCAGATGTCATTGCATACACGGTTGTAAGTTTGTCCCATGCCGCTTTCATTGTTGTTTCAACTGTAACATTAAAGAGGAAATTTTAGATAGCAAAAGAAATACAGTTTCTCTTGCCTTCTTCTCAAGGGTTTTGCAATCTTCGTCCTTCATTGAAGCTAGCTTCTTCGATTTCCCCTCAAGTGCAAGTGAGTGGTCTTTCTTTATCAGCAAAAACTTCATCTATACTTTGCACAAACCCTAACTCTATCCAAAAAATTTATCTACCTTCGCTTCTTCCATGATTCTGGAATTTCAAGCACTGAAATCTCAACCAGCAATCCTACCTTGCTCTGATACCAATTGTGAAGTAAATGGAAGTGCACATTAAATGAAAGAAAGATACAAAAATCTGAAAATAAGAAATAAGACAAAAGACTCAACACCGAGATTTACAATGGTTCACCAATTTGGCTACATCCACTTTCAGCAGGGGAAAATCTCTTATTAATATTTCTATTTCTAGTTACACATCACAGCAGTATGTCAATTACACTCAACTCTTAAAAAACTTTTAAAAGAGAAATGAAAAATCATAATATTGAAGGAAAATAATAAAATGACCGGTGAGCATCATACACCCAACAGTTGCTACAGTGTTAGAAATCAAGCACTTAGTGAGATCTACAATGCACCCAACAAGGCATTGATACTAGACAGCCTTGATTATTCAATGCGAAGATTCTAAACCATTACTGCTTTTCTACTTAAAGAAAATATCGAAGCATATGAGCAATCAATTGCTTTTTTGGGGGGGTGGGGAGGAGAATTCGACATTGAACTAAATTCCTCCATTACGATAAAGTTAATCAATTTTTATTTTTTATTTTTTTGATTCAGCTAAGGTCTTTGTCATTTTGAATTCTTTTGAAATGATTGTAATTGATACAGGGAAACCCACTTCATAAAATCTCTTCCATCTCTCTCTCTCGCGAAATTTCAAACTTCTTGTTGGTTATTGCTATAACCTTTACTTTCTCTCGTTGAAAGGTTCAAGGCATAGCTCGGGTGTTTATGTGTGGAAACGAACTTGATTTCTCATAAGCACGCCAGGATTCTTTACACGTCAATGGATACATAAGGATCTTGACCACTTGAGAAGGTAAAGCAGAACAGCAACTCTATTATGTAAACCTTTCAATGGCCACTAGCTATGGTAATAACCATTGGTTTGGTATACATAAGTTGGGAGCCCTTTGTTTAAAGCCACGCATTTGTTCTTTCGAATAAGAAATTTAGTGATTGATAGACGAAAACGCAGATGACCTCAGATATTTTGGGCCCAACTTTCATAACAAGATAAATGGAGAATAATTTGGGCCCAACTTTGTATGAAAAAGTGCCGGCACGGGATTGTTAATAATTGTTGATAATGGAAATACTATTCACCGCGTCTTATCGCTCTACTTATTCGATGCAACAGTGACGTTTCCATGATAAGTTTTCTGCAGCAGTAATAATAGCTTAACATTCATTACAGCAAATACAAATTCACGTTGGTAGTAATAATAGCTTGACATTTATTACATCAAATACAAATTCACGTTGGTAGATTGTTTGGGGCGGTTGAAGACGGACAAAGAGGTGGAAGGATATCTCTCGCATCAGATGTCCCTCGTTTGATGTAAACAAGTTGACACAACTTTTTGCCTCGAATAGATTGCCATTGCACTATTCTTGATAAAGCAGGTCACTGTCAGGGAACAACAGTCGCGATTTAACTTTTATTGTGAGGCATTCAGATATAGATATGGAAAGGAAAAAGAGAGACATGGATTTTAGTTTAAATTCATATGGTTTGTATTCTGTAAACTCGTATGTTTTATATTCAGATATTTTGAGTCGAAATTTTATCCTAACGTGAGCAGGAGGACTCTAAAGCGGATGTTTTCACGCGTTGAAGGTGTGATACCCCCAATTGTCGGACAGCCCCCCACATATCATAACTGAGCTATTTTCTAGGACGAATAAGTGTTCATATAATTCCATGACAACGAAGAAACTTCTGGAAACTTGGTAATTTTCAACCATTTTTTTTTTAAGAATACTAAGTCTGTGTTTTAAAATGTGTATTGTAAAAGTTATATATGTTGGTGAATTTTATTATATTCAAGAATTACATTTATAGTAATGTATTTGATTTGAATTATTTATGTAATACTATATTTTTAGTCTAACAAATTATTCAATTTATTATTTCTTAATCTACATTTGTAAGACAAACTTTTTGTTGAACTAAAATAGTATTTTTGTATTGTACCTATTATTTATGACATCTTGTAATTTTTTTAATATTTCATGACTGAATACATGGAGTAGAACTCTTCCCATCCAGTAATTCACTTTTTCGTTTCTAAAATTAAGTACTCTTGGTCTACCCAATCAATGGTTAAACTCATTTCTTAGTTTCTCTTCAACTCTCTTGAATTCTACTTATTTGTACCAACCATAGTTTCTGTCTACCATCAACTTTAGAGTTACTTGAGATACTTAATTAGAAAATCTTGTTATCTACTAAAGAATATTTCAAGAAGAGAAAATTAAGACAACATATTATGGTCCACCAATGACATCATATATATATATATAACTTTTGTTTAATAATATAAAAAACTGTTTGAGATAATTTTAGTTTATCACATCACCTTATCTTGATTTTATTATTATAAATGTATAATACTTGCTGATATCTTTTTCTTCGTTAGTTTACAATCAATTAGTTTACCCACTTGCTAACATATTGGTATGCACATTTGCCCACTGTCTGTCTTGCTGGTTTATGTATAAAAGCTAAACTTCTCTACCCATTAAGCTTTCAGTACCTCTTTTCTGAATGTTGATGTACATATGGAATTTTCCCAACCCCTAACTGCCTTCATCTTCAATGTGAAATTAATTCTTGGGATTTGGAGAATGATGCGCTTCACTCACTCAATGTTTGCAGACGTAATTTTTCCAAGGTTTCATCCACTTTTCGTCAGACCTAAATTGTGTTTTGTTCATTACAGTTTTTCCATAAATTTTCTTTGACTAATGTTTTCTTGTTCCTTTTGTTCTTAAGATGGACTGATTCTATTTGGTCTTGTTCGGATTGTAATTTGCTTCTATTGATTCCTCCGCTTTTTGCTCATTTAACGTTCAACTCATAGATCTTTGCATGCCTTGGATGTTCTTTGGTGGATTCAGCTGTTTGAACAGCCTTCACTTGAAGTGAAACACACCGAAAATCAGATGGGCTGCTTATTGGTTTAGGAAGTTACATTTATGGTGATGGGCTGCTCATGTTAGAGCAAACACTTGTAGGTGATGCAGGAGCATTGATGGTCAATGGCATTTTTTTTCGTACTGTTTCAATTTTTTATTTCCCAAGGAACATAGTTGGCTTGCAGCTAATTTACATCTTGATTCAAGTAGGAGAAAATGGTGTGATAATTATTGCTGGTGGTTATAGCTGGCAACAGTTTTCTATTTATTTGCAAGGTATATTATGAATGGGTATAAAATGTTCATTCCAGTAACGGTATAGACCTGACTGGAACATTAAGTTAACATCGCAACTGACGCCAGTATTAGAAGCAGAACATTCTGTTTGTAATGGAAGAAAATAAATATTGCTGGTTTATCTGACTGGAACATGCAAGAAGAATGCCCATGAATGTAATTCTGCCCTAGTAAAACTGATAAATATGAAATCCAGTAATCATTTAAAAGTATGTAGGCAGCTTCTACCAAATGAAATTTGTCTGTCTTAATTGTTATCAATTTTCTGTCGTAGTTTCAACTTTTAAACAAGATGAAAGGGCGTGGAAATGGCTATTTAAGATTTATCTCAAATACTGGGGACATTAGAATTTTCTTATTTTATTTTTTTTGCTCAGTTTGCATTTCTGTCTGTGTTTGTTGAATTTATATAGAATGTTTTATTATTTGGTTAAATTACAGTTTACTATGTTATTCCATGATTGTAGCTATCTATTGAAGTCTTAATTTCACTTTCAGATTTAAAGTTTACAATCATGAATTTTCTTCTTTATGCTCTGGTCTAAAAGATATAACAGTTCAACTAACAGGATAAATCTTGCCTTCTTGGTTCTTCTACATTAGCAGATAGAGTGTATAATACGCCTTTCCACCCCACTACATCTTATTGTAGAGTTGTTTTTGTGATTATCATCTCGAAAAATAGCTTTATGACTACCCCTTACTTGATACTACTGTGTAAATGTTTTTGTAGAAATAAATTAGAAACTCAAAGTCCTGGTCATTTCTGTTGTTGAGCGATGGCTTTGACACTAAACTGCAGCTCTTTGACTTTATAAGTTAATATCCTGGTTGCGTAGAAGTTCCAAATATTCATCTTATTCAGTTGAGTGGGTGCAATACATATATGATCAGAGGTGCATTTTCGTTGTGTATTGAAATAGTAACAATTGTAAAATACAGCCTCTTGCAGGAATAATATTGGAATCCTGTTTATATAACCCCCTTTGTTATACTGGACAATACCATATGGATATGCTTTCTCTCTTTGTTAAATGTTAGAAGGTGTAAGAATTGTGATGTGAATGTAAGTCCTCGATGAGATGCAGCTTATTCACACATATGAAGAAACTTTTACTGTTTTGTAGACATGTTGATTCACTCTCAGATGCTTTATAAAATCCATTTTAGTTAGCCCTGCTAGCTTGAGGAGCCTATGAGCGTTGGAATTGTGGAGACATTTCGAATAAACATTTGAAATCCTTTCACTTTGTCAGTCTCATTCAATTCACTTGGAGACCATCTAGTGCTTGTGAGTGTTGGAATTGTGGAGAGATCTATAATAAATATCTGAAATTCTTCGAAGTGTCAGTATTATATTTCAGTTGGAGACCATCTGAAGAAATGGATTTTGAAATACTTAGTGAATCTTTCATAGGTAAAAATATTGTATATAGAAGAGATTCTTGCAGTTTTTCTTTCTTTCTGCCAAGTGGCTATCAATAAATACTAATAGATATATGAATAATTAGGATGATGCTATATAAAGTGGACTTTTTTAAGACGTGTACAGCTTGATATGCAATTTGTATTTCAGAAATATGGTGGACTGTATACTGTTTGATAGATATGAATTTTATAATAAGGATCTGCCCTAAATATGAGTATACTAAAACAACATTTTCTGATGGCCCTTCCTTTGGCG
This sequence comes from Chamaecyparis obtusa, assembly GCA_027943335.1. NCBI lineage: Eukaryota > Viridiplantae > Streptophyta > Pinopsida > Cupressales > Cupressaceae > Chamaecyparis > Chamaecyparis obtusa. Next base: position 183,094 of record BSBK01003499.1, read on the forward strand.
CAATTCTAGGTTCAACATCTTTGTACATAAGAACATGTACACACAAGCACATGTATACAAAGTCATGCATAGGGACACATGCACACACAGAGAGAGCATCCACAAGAACATGCATGGAGTTTACTTTAATCGAGTTTATTGTATTTGGAGTCAAATTTTCCTAAATATTTTAGATCTTGTCCTATAGTGTCTTCAATCAAAGAACTCATTAATATACAACTATAATGACCTTATGTATACATTGAGAGAAAAAGCATGGAGTAGAATATGCCATAAAGCTTTCAATTTAAATATATATTGGTGTATCCTTGCACCTCCTCTGGGTGCAAGTGCTAGTTATTGCTGGTGGTTATAGCTGGCAACACCCCTAAATATCATCAACATCATAAGAATTAATTGATTGCAACTAGTAGAAAAAATTGTTGGCAGAGTAGTGATAAGTTGAAATAATCATTTGTAGCAGTCAGGTCCTTATTGTCGGTGATGTTATTTAAAAGAAACCAATTTGATGACTGAGCATAATGATGACCTCCCAAAACAGGAGTCATTCTGTATAGAGATGGATTGAGGAATTTGATACGGAGAAAGTGGTGGGATGGAAAGTATGGAAGCGGATGGATTTCATTAAGACCATCGAAGGTAATAAAAAGGAATGCATATGGACGCAGAGAAAAATGGGAAGATAGAAGGAAGTTTCATTGGTAATTTTTACAGGTTTGAAGTTGGAGATAGGAGAGCTTAGAGGAAGGCTTTTGAAAAGTCATTTCTTGTTACAAATATATTATTGATGCATGTTTATGATCAGATCCAAATCAGATTGGAATGATGTAATAAGGAGTTAATAGGATTGACATATGGTTTTGTAATCATATTGCAAGTTTTAATGAGAGTTTTCTGTAGATTTTGCTTGCATAAATTTGAAGTTGAATTTGTCTTATTTTCTGTAGTAAATCAGATTGCTTCAGGTGATTATTGCAGAGGTTTACATCTTCACACATTAGTAATCTTTGATGACAGTAGTTTCATGGACAAGCTACTCTTGACCTTAAACAGGCTGGTCCCTTTTTGAACAGACTATATTTTTGCTTTGACCGCCTATCTCAATGTGTAGATGTATAGGCCCTTTGCTTTGGGCAGTATCTTCTCTTTTTGCTAGTTCTTGAATGAAATATATAGGTTCAAGGAATCTTTCACTGTTTTATGAGGACCTCCTCGCTGGAGATTGAACAAGTCACTCCTTGAGAAATCTATGTTTATAATGTTGACATGTTCCTCAACTCGAACTCCAACAGTTAAGGGGCAGTGGTGTTACTTATAAATGGGGGAGTAAGGTATTAAGAATGGTATATAGAATGAATTGGGATTCAATGAGTGAAGTGGGTTTAACAGATAATTTGAGGAGTTCGGTATATTGGTGGCCAATGGGTGCTGAAATATCACTTCTATTAGGCATTTTTTTCTTTGCGCTCTTGTGATCCTCATTGATGTGATATATTACATTTTGTGTATCGCATACGATCCCATGAAGACTTATCCACATATCTTCCATTATTATACACTTGTGTTCTCAAGAATGTATTTCCATACAAGGGAAAAAGTCCACTCTTCTATCTCTCACAAAACAATTTGTATTCGAATAAGCTTGTTAACATTTATGTCAGGTGCAGATGTAGCTTACTTACATCTTTGACCAAATGCAACAAGTCGTGTTGGTAGCGGCTATGCAGCCATGAAAATAGACATCATACCAAGGAGCACTTTTCAGAAAAAAAAACTTAAGTGTACTAAGTGCCCTCTTAGTATGATGTCTATTTTTATGACTGCATAGCCGCTGCCAGCCATGTCGCCAACTTTATCTTTCCACATTTCCTAAGCACATTTAAAGAGTAGTAGAGAAATGTGGTCTCATGGAATGTAATGATTGCATGAATGGATAAGACTTGGAAACACTCCAGCATTTGCAATTGGTGGGTATAAAACTGGAATTTATTACTTTTGCCAGTATGCTTGTAAAATGTAAACTTTGGAAGCTTTGGAATGTTTAGGGATATCTATACGGACATAATAGAAGATTATCACGTGCTTTGGTTGACATGTATAGAAAATGTAGAAGAATAAATAAGACATGTGAATTGTTTGACAAAATATATCAATGAAATGTGGTCTTATGAATAATAATATGGATAATCTATCTAAACATTATTATTGGAGGGTCACTTTAGCAAAGCTTAAAAGCTTCTCCGATCCAAATGGAGGTTTTGCTTTGTTTGGGAATAAAGGCAGGACAAAACCTTTTCGTTTTGAGAACTGTGAACATAATTTACAACAGTCTCCGTTGATTAACATTAAGACGGAGATAAAACCCACTATTATACTTCTAACTTTATTTTTAGCAAACTTTGAATGCCAGAGATTCCATGAGACTGAAATTAAAGACACCACTCTCACAAACCAATCCTCACTGTACTCTGAGACCTCACTATCCCGATCCATCCAATATATAGTCCTTGCACTTAGCCCAACAAAAGAAATCAATCATCAAGCCAACCCAAAGGAGATTGAGCTTCCACAATTTCGACTCTAAGATCAGGGATAGAAAATGTCTTAGCTCGAAGCCACTGATGCCCCACCTTCTCATCGCAGATAACATGTTTCAGTGAGCCTAGTCCACAAATACTTCTGGGCAATGTCCTCAAACTAGAACACTGTCTCATGTTAATCTCTTTCAGTTTCTTCAGTTGACCTATTTCCTCAGGAAGTTCTTTCAAGCCCTCACACAGTGAAATGTCTAGAAATTCAAGCTGCCAAAGTTTTCCAATTGATGACGGAAGCTCTTTCAGCCCTGGTAATGCTGATAATCTTAGCATTCTTAAAGAAGTCAGATTTCCGAGATCATATGGCAACTTTTCAACAAGATGGGGGTTGGTAACAGACCATATCTGAGCAGAGGACATTTGAAAGATGGCAGGGGGCAACTCCTCCAAGTTGCTACAGTGCTCCAGATAAAATCCTTGTAGGTTGGCGTCATTCAATGAGGAAATATTGGCGAAGCCTTCGCTTAAACTCAAAGATAGTCTATCCAAGTTTTGTATTACTTTGCTCTGTTTCGGAGTCGTGGGTGCAACCAGATTCTCCAAGCGAATGCTCCTGAGTTGAGGAAATGAAGACAAAGCACCAAGACCTTTTATTGTGGCCTTTTTAGAACTCAAATTACATACAATTAAAAATTTCAGTTTTTTCATGGTTTTCAGAAATGGAGGAAGAAAGTATTCGCTTGCAGAAAAGAGCAACACTAGAACCTCTGTTTCCTGAAAATTCATCTCAAACCACTGCTTCTCGGCCATAGAACCTGCATAATGATAAGATGAATCACATATGCAATTGAATTTTAACATTTTATAGCGGCACAGAATAACATTTCATGTACTATTTTGATATCGAAGGTATTACTGTTCTTAGCCTATCAGTATGCATGAGAACAATACAACAAAAGCTGAAAAAGTTTGCCACTAAACATGGAGAAAGGGAAAATCCCACCTGTATGAACAGAGACAAGTTGAGCATTAAAGGGCCTATCATTAAGCAACTCCCATTTCCCCGGCAACCTCTGGCCCTTTCGAGGCATGAGTAAACTCTTACTATGGACTAGACTGTCCTTGCTTCCCAAATACATGGCCAAATTTTGCAGTACCCCGTGCTGAGAAAAGTACAGCTCGGATGCATTTCCATAAGAGATAGTTGCTTGGCTCCTGATGATTACAAGCACCATGTCAGCTCAATGTTTGAAAAAATTAACAGCAAAATGTTTAAAGTATTCTAGGGAAATGAATTTACCCTGGATTGCTTATTAAATTCAAGATATTTCTATTTGCAAATTCCAATAGCATGATAAAGGCATCTCGCCACTCCATCTTCCGCACATAAACCCAAATGTCCAGCAGTGCATCAACACAAATTTTCTGATCCTCCGGAAATGAGGCTAAATCTAAGAAACATTTCCTCCCAACATCATCCAAGAAACCAATACTGATCTCCAAGCATCTACGGAGCCCCTGTTTTTGATAGCGAGATATCGGTTCCCCGTTGGAAAGCTTCTTGAGTGCACTCTCCCAGCTAATATGAGGTTCCCATTGCAAAGAGCTTCCAATCACCTTCAGAGCAAGGGGCAAGCCCTTACATTCAGCTTGTACCTGCTATTCATCATATTGATATTAATGATACAGAAGGGAAACATCAAAGATTTATGCAAGTATTTGTAAGTTAAGAAAAGACAATACCTTCATGACTAGATTTGAATCTGCGGTACTTGGAATTGATGTCTTTCCGAAAGCCGAGTAGCAGAAAAGTGAGAGAGCATCCTTCTGGCCCAGCAATGGCAATTGATACAGTCGAGTAGAATGGTTTCTGGGTATTGTAGAACTGTCTCTGCTTGTGATAAGGGTCTTGTATCCTGGCGCTTCAAATAGTAATTTCTCCGAATTAGCCCTAGACCAGACATCATCCAACATCACCAGAGTTCGCTTAGATTGTCTCTGAAGTTGCTGCTGTAGCTGTATACGTGCATTTTCCACATTCTGAAACTCAGGGGCGTCCCTTCCAACAATCTTCTCCCACATCATCTCTAAAATTTGTTTCAGATTTGGGGACTGTGAGACAGTGATGAAAATCACATTTTCAAAATAATCTGATTTTCCACATATCAATTTAGGTTTTAGTTCACTGCAAAAGAAATGCACAACCTTTAACCAGAGCATCCCTTCAACTGATAATTAACATTAAAATACAATTAAATAAATTCATGATTGCAGCATTAGGAGTCTATAAATTCAGAATCTAAAATTCTGGACAAACCCACACAAAGACACACCTAAGTAATGTGGAATATGCAAGGGATGTAACCTAAGAAATGGACCTTTCTTAACCTGCACTTAGCTCAACAATCAAAACACATAATTTTCACTTATTTGACTATTAACAAAACTACATAGCCAATACGGAACACATTACATGAAATGTTACATGTCATAACTTTTGCTTTTCTCTTGTCCGACAATTAACACAATGAAATCTTAAATCAAGGGAATACTACAAATTGCAGAATAATGAAATCGTAAATCAAGGCAATGCTACAAATTACAGAACAATGAAATCTTAAATCAAGGCAATACTACAAATTACAGAACACCCATTTCAAGACAGGAAAACAGTAATGAAATCAAGTAAACTGTAGAAAATTTGCTTTAAAATTGAACACGCATTGAATTATCAAAGAGGGAGACAATCAGCGACAAGAAAAATAATAGTATGCGGCACGATTTTAGCTTTAAATTTAACCCTGCTGTCTTGCGGACCGAAACCTCTTGGCCAAAATCTTCAAACATTGATGAGAAAGTCGAGAAATTTGAGAGTGGCTCCTTAATAAAGCATTAAAACAACAGCAGAAACAGTACGAAAAATAGAAGGAACGAAGACTCACCATTGATATGGGGATCATGACAAAGAGCCAATGCCAAAGTTGTTTTCCCACAACCCTCCATACAGTGCACCCCAACGACCGAAACCTCGCTTTTCAACAAAAGTTCCTTCAAATTCCCAATAGACTTCTCCAAGCCGACATAAAACTGAGATTTCACAGCAACAGTATTATGATAAGAGAGTGTATCAGCAGCCTCTTCAATCTCAGCACTTTCACACAAAGTATCTATACGAATTTGCTTAACCCTCACGGTATTTAAGCAAGCATCATTGGTAAGCATGAAAGCTTGTTTACATATGGACTCATTGAGAGTGCTACAGATATCTGGAGGTTTTAATTCCGTGTATAGATCTTTCAATTCTGCCACAAGCTTTCTCGCATTCAGCAGCAAGTCTTCTGGGATACAACCCACGAAGCCATTGATCTCCTTCTCTAGGTTGAGCATCTTTGACGCATATCTACACTTACCAAATATGTTCAAAGGGCTTATTTTCCCACAGTATTTCACCAAATCTACGCCCCTGGTAAGCGTGCCCAAAAACTGGTGAAAGGCGGGATTTTGTTGATCCTTGTGCAGTTTGAGGTCAGACAGACAAATTTGTTCAATAGATTTGATAAAAGATTTCAGAAGCGCATCGACGCTAGCGAGAACAGCGCTATTGAAACTCTCCATCCTATATTGGCAAAACGAAAACTATTAATGGAAGATTTCATAAACCTTCCAGAAATTGGATGCCTCTTCAACTTGTAAAGTAGTAGCTTTTTATCGGTGTAGCTTTGGTCTCTGTGATTGAGGAGTTTTGAGAGAGAGCTCATCGCGTGTATATAGGCAAAATTATTGGGAGATTCGTCTGACGAGGAATTGCATTTCTAGGAAACCCGCCCACTATTATTGCCTCCGCGTTAAGTGGTGGAGATATTTGCAAAATTCAGTCGCGCGACACTTTAAAAAGCGGTCACGTTCCTCCATCACTTGTGGGGAACAGCGCTCTCGATTTTACTTTAATTGTGAGGCGGTTCAGAAATGTCAAGGAAAGGACACAGAAAGGGAGAGAAAGGGCAAAAGGAATTCAAAAGTCTATCGGCAGCCCAAGGACTGTATTGCTCGAATCTTTTCGAACGCGTCATATCGCATTAATGAAGCGGACGTTTCTGCGTTGGATGAAACTAGAATCATCTCAAAAGATATCAGAATATTGTAGAGAAATAGGGGAGAGGGATCAATAGTCGTGATGGCTAATTTTGTTAATATGTAGTCGTTGTATGGAATATCTTAAGACTTTTGTTTTTTTTAGAAATATAAAATGGACACTTAACTATTTATAACTAAGGTTTGAAGGTGTGGCTCATCACACAATTTGTTAAAATAGCACATTTAGTTAAATATGGACAAAAAATAGCTTATTAAAAATTCGACCAAAACTTAATCTAAAAATATGTAGTAGTTGAATTTAAAAATATCATTTGTTATTAATGGGTGATTGTATTTTTATACAAAATATGACATATATGCAACTTAAATGGACCATATACTTATTAGTAATCATAAATATTTGTTATATCTAATTTTTAAATCCAACACAAAAAAATCAATGCTTCAACACAAAATAATTATATGTTGTTATAAAAATAACACATTTTTATATAAAATATAATTTATATCCAACACAAAAGGACCAATAGTTGAACACTAAAACTTTTTGACAATTTCACACATTTCATGGGAAAATACAAGACATTTAGGTTGTTTCGCTTTTTATATTTGTGATAAAATAAATTATTAATATGAAATATTATAATGCATGTACTTTGCTACCTCAATAGTTGTACACATAAGAATAGTATTTTTGCACTAAGATAACAATACTTGTTTAAGTGGGCATCTTATTTTATTGAGCATATTATTTTTTAAGTGACACACATGATAGATAGTTATGATATTTTATTTGAGACAAAAAGTTATTTATTTCACTTGATAATGTCATTTTAATATAACATTTATAGGTTCTCATGTGTTCAAGTCCATTTTTATCAATATTTAGAATTTTTTTTATTTACATCTAGAGTATTTAATCACAATATATAGTAAAAATGTGGTGTAAGACTGGATAATATATTCACTAGTGAGTGATCGACTATTGGACTCCGCACAACTATTGGTCCCTCGACTCCTATATATATATATATATATATATATATATATATATATATATATATATATATATATATATATATATATATATATATATATATATATATATAACTCATCTTTGGGGCATCCTTTAGGCCCCGTTTGGTTGAGGAATTAGAATTTGACTCAAAATAAGGTTTTGAAAATCCAGTTTTGTGTATTCGGAAGTTAGTTTGGACTGTTTGGTTGACCCAGAAGATGATTGAGACAATCAATCTTCTGCGTTTGGTTGCTATTTTTGAAATTGGAATTAGAACCAAGAAATTCTCATTTCTGTGTTTGGTTCTACAATTTTAAATTGGAATTGGAATAACATTATCCATTTCAATGTTTGGTTCTACATTTTGAATTGGAATTGAAATTTGACAAGAAAAAATTATTTTATAGATTATTAAATGATCATTACATTGTTCGATATCACATCAAAATATAAATAAGTCTTATAGTCCACATATATAACTATTTATGCATAATGACCCAACAAAGTAGTGTCATTGTTGCACAAAGAAAACATCGTAAAAATATGACATCGACTTTATAGGTAGCCTCCGCTTTTCCCATTGATGTACTGTGGGTGGAAATAGCTATCTCGAGCGTCTTGCAAGACTTGCACTCATCATCCACAACATGTATATGTGTAGAAGGTGTAGATGATGTAGACAAAGATGGGGTGTCATTGACCCACCGAAAGTAGTCACATCCACTGCTATCCTACAATATTGATCTAAGTTAGTATTTCTATAATGACTAATATTTATTTTTTGTAAACATTTAAATATTGTACAATTAACAACCTTTTTCTTATTTATGCAAGTCCAAAATTTATGTTGTAGATTAGTATTTGTGTGTGACATCCTCAACACACAGCACACTCCATCACCATAGTCACACATAGGGACATTTATCATAGCCATCACCACTGTATCAAATAATTTTTTGTCCATTCATACTATTGAAGCAACCAAACTTAGTATTGGAGACAGATAGCAACATTCATATAACAACATGACTATTTTCTATCAATACAAAACAAAAAAGTTTCATTTATGTTGATATTACGAATTTATACAAAAATACAATAAAACATCTATAGCATCATATAGAAGATGGGGAAGAACAATATCCATGAACTGAATGGTGGTGTGAAAACACATCGTTAAATAAGAAAACACAAGGAAATCCATGTTCTACGCCTTTATGTCCCACATTTGGCGAGCAACCATCTCATATCCCGCTCATTCTTCTCATTACTATCCGTACTATTAGATGGTCAATCCTACATCTACAAACTAAACATGACAGAAAAACTAAAACTTGTTTATTTTTAAATGGAATACACCAAGGAGTACCATCAGAAATATTGTCCATTTACAAACATGAACAATAAACAATCATCAGATAGCTCATTTTTTTATTGAATCGTATGTGGATATTTTTGGCATCAATGTTTGAAATAGCTTCTGGATTCGATTGTGTAGATATTTTTCGCATCAACATTTTTTATCACACTCTGTGACCCATCATCAGGATGAAAAATTGCAAAATGATTGTAATAGAGAAAAATGATGGACTTTTCTTTCAATCCTTTTGCTCTCTTTCATCCTAATGAAGGATCAGAGTGTGATCAGAAACGTTGATGCTAAAATTATCTACAAAATCGAATCTAGAAGCTATTTCAAACATTTTTAATGTCAGCATTTGTGTATAGTCTCACAATATCATCATATGTGTGGTCTCAAAACTATCCATTTATGTTTCTGTACCTATCATGTGGTTTTGAAAAATGAATGAAATATCAAAAGAAATTCAAGATGAAATAGAGCATTGAACAAAGTAGAATTATTCAACTTAATTTTGTAATGCAACAGTAATAACAAGATGGTTAGGGTATATACATATAAAATGGGACAAAATCATGAACAATACAGTCATCTACCAAAACACATTTATATCACCATCTCTTCTCAAGAACTAGAAATGGACAGTTCTGAGAGTACACATTGACAATGAATTAAATCAAGCATTCATCATACTCCTTGGTGTATTCCACTATTTATATACATTAAAAGAAACAAGACAAGATATATACCACTAAATATGTAAAGATGCTATTATACAATTGATACATATAAGGTTATGAATGCAAATGTCAGTTACTAGATAGATGAGGGACATTTTCATATTATTGTTAAGAGATAGTTTCATAATGTAGTAAACTTTTCACAATAATATGTAGATATATACCATTTTATTACTAGTGGACATAGAGTAAAGACGTGATCCCATCTAGTAGGGCTTGAATTGTGACATTAATAAATCAGCTAGAAAGATATCAAATGTACAAGAAATAGATATAACACTTTCTAGATAGCAAACTTTTCAAAGAAAGAGAAAATGGTAGTGGGTTCCTATATGGACTTGAGGCAACAATCATTGAATAATTGATAAAAATACACATGGACTTGAGTCAACAATCACCGAATAATTGATTTAAATGTCTTCTTGTAATGCAATATGATGTGAATCAAGATTGTCCCCAGATTGATCATTATTCCATACATGTCTATTGTTGCAATTTATAATCTTGATGAACATCATACTGCATTACAGGAAGATTGAAATGCAGTATGATGTTCATCAAGATTGACCTCAGATTGATCATTATTCCATACATGGATACTGTTGCAATTTGTCATCTTGATGAACATCAAAGTGCATTACAATCATATTGTAATGCAGTATGATGTTCATCAAGATTGACCTCAGATTGATCATTATTCCATACATGGCTACTGTTACAATTTGTAATCTTGATGAACATCATACTGCATTATAATCAAATTGTAATGCAGTATGAGATTATAATGCAGTATGAGGTTCATCAAGATTGACCTTAGATTTATCATTATTCCATACATGGCTACTATTGTAATTTGTAATCTTGATGAACATCATGCTACATTACAAGCAAATTGTAATGCAGTATAATGTTCATCAAGATTGACCTCAGATTGATCATTATTCCATACATGGCTACAGTTACAATTTTTAATCTTGATGAACATCATGTACTAGGGTATGTGCAGGATCATGAGGGGCCAAACTATGCCCTTAAGTGGCAATGAAAAATCAGAAAATCAAGATTAGTCAACTTGACGTGAAAAAATGAACTAGTTATCTACCTAATATCAAAAAGTTGTAAGAACATAATTTGTAGGAAATTGAATATAGTTTCTAAACTACTAAGCCTTTTTTGAAAAAAAATTAATATGATTGGTAAAAAGTATAGATTGCAATGCAGCACTACAAACATTTCAGCAAAAAAATAAGAAGTATGTGTATGTCTGACCACCCTAATCAAAAGAAAATGATAATATTTTTTTATAATATTCTATATATAAGTAGTTGACTCATGCCTGGATGTGACGCATATTTTTTGGTATTTTTATTCCAAACAGATAATTAATTATGATTTTTTTGCTACAGCGCTTTCAGAATTTAAAAACTCTCGTGTCTGACCACCTTTACTCATTGAAAACTTATCATAATTCAATTTTTTTTAATTTTTTCTTATACTAGACGAAGCATAGAATGTGAAACATCTTTCGGATTTCAAAAATGTTATACGGTTTGAAAGTTATAGCTATTTTTCCATCAGTATGTCAATCAGGACTTTAGACATAAGTGAACTAGAAAATAATTAATAAATACTTAACGAATTCAAAATCTGACAACACTTATATTGATGGAAAGCTGACAATCATCCAAAGAAACCCTTTTCATTTTATCGAAATCGGGTGGAAAAAAAGTCATCAACCTAATGGTCAAAGTGTCAATATAAGAAAAATAGAGAAAAAACACATTTTTTGCACACCTTCAGCGTTGACCATGGGGCTTTGGTTTCCAAAGCTATTACCAAGCCTAATCGGGTACCCTTTTTTCATCTACTCGATTTTGTTAGAATTTGAATTTTAAAAAGTTTCCCCCTCCCACTCTTTTTTTATTTCCCTTTAATTTTGATATTTTTTTCTTTCACCCTGACAATCAATAATTTATATATTTTATATTTATGTTTTATATTTTATGTTTTATATTTTATATTATATAGTATATATATTATATATATTATTTATTTATATTATATATTCGATAATATCAATTTAAACGACCTAAGTATATAGTCTGTTCAGATTTATATTAAATGCACGTATATAATATAATGTCTAATATATATAATATATAAAATGAATAGGACATTAATATATTGTATATTTGATAATATATATTAAATGTAATATCTAATATATCTTATAATATATATTATATATTTAGTCTATTAAATATTATATTTTTTCAAATATTTTATATATTATTTTAATATTTAATTTAAGTTATAACAGATCCTCTCATGAGACAACAAGTCAAATCGGGGTCGCTAGATGTCTTAAGGGGTAATTAGGGTTTGTGAGGCAACTTTGAATGTACAGTGACCATTTGGAAGGCAATAGGGCATGTCCAAGGACCAATGTACCAAATTTTAATGACTTTTTCCTAGTTAAACTCGAAAAGGGTCCATGGGGTGCTCTCAGGAGACCACATGTCCAATCAGTGTCGTTAGGCATCTTAAGGGGTCATTAGAGCTCGTGAGACAACCTTTGATGCACGGTGACCATTTGGAACGCATTAGGACATGTCAAAGGACCTAACTCCATAATTTAGATGAATTTTGATTAGTCAAACTCGAAAAGGGTCCATGGGGTGCTCTTGGGACACCATTGTGTGATTTAGGGTTGATAGGTGACTTAAGGGGTCATCGGGGTTCCAAATGAAACTTTCGATGAACGGTGATCCTTTGGAATGCATTAGGACATATCAAATGACCTACGTACCAAATTTGGATAACTTTTGCCTAGTAGAACTCGAAAGGGGCCCATGGGGTGCTCTCGGGAGGCCACATGTCGAATCGGGGTCGGTAGGCCTGTTAAGAGGTCATTAGGGTTCCAAATGAAACTTCAATGGAACGGTGACCCTTTGGAATGCATTAGGATATGTCATAGGACCTATGTACCAAATTTGGATGACTTTTGCCTAGTAAAACTTGAAAGGGGTCCATGGTGTGCTCTCAGGAGACCACGTGTCGAAATGGGGTCGGTAGGCCTGTTAAGGGGTCATTAGGGTTCCCAATAAAACTTTGATGGAATGGTGACCCTTTGGAATGCATTAGGACATGTCATAAGATCTACATACCAAATTTGGATGACTTTTTCCTAGTAGAACTCGAAAGGGGTCCATGGGGTGCTCTTAGGAGACCACATGTTGAACCAGGGTCGGTAGGCCTATTAAGGGGTCATTAGGGTTAAAAATGCAACTTGGATGGAATGGTGACCCTTTGGAACACATTAGGACATGTTAGAGGACCTATGTACCAAATTTGTATGACTTTTTCCTAGTAGAACTCAAAAAGGGTCCATGGGGTTCTCTAAGGAGACCACATGTCGAATCAGGGTCGGTAAGCCTGTTAAGTGGTCATTAGGGTTCCAAATGGGACTTTGATGGAATGGTGACCCTTTGGAATGCATTAGGACATGTTAGAGGACCTACGTACCAAATTTGGATAACTTTTTTCTAGTAGAACTCAAAAGGGGTCCATGGGGTGGTCTCGGGAGACCAAATGTCAAATCATGGTGTGTAGGCCTATTAAGGGGAAATTAGGGTTCTAAATGCAACTTCTATGGAATGGTAACCCTTTCAAATTCATTAAGACATGTCAGAGGACCTATGTACCAAATTTGGATGACTTTTTCTTAGGAAAATGCAAAAGGGGTCCATGGGGAGCTCTCGGGAGACCACATGTTGAAATGGGGTCAGTAGGCATGTTAAGGGGTCATTAGGGTTCGAAATGAAACTTTTATGGAACCATGACCCTTTGGAATGCATTAGGACTCCCTAGGGGTCAAAAGGGGGCAGGGGGACTCCCTAGGGGTCCTAACGTGTACTAGGACCCCTAGGGAGTCCCCGTGACCCCTTTTGACACATTGAAATGCTCAAGTGTGTCTTAAGGGGTCCTTTTAACTCCTTAGGGTTCCTAACGTGTGATAAGGCATACTAGGACCCCTAGGGAGTCATCGTGACCCCTTTTGACACATTGGAACGCTCAAGTGTGTCTTAAGGGGTCCTACAACCCCTTAAGACACACTTGAGCGTTCCAATGTGTCAAAAGGGGTCACGATGAATCCCTAGGGGTCCTAGTACGCTTTATCACGCGTTAGGACCCCTAGGGAGTCCCCATGACCCCTTTTGACACATTGGAATGCTCAAGTGTGTCTTAAGGGGTCCTATGACCCCTTATGACATACTAGAGAATTCCAATGTGTCAAAAGGGGTCACAATGATTCCCTAGAGGTCCTAGTATGCTTTATCACATGATAGGACACCTAGGGAGTCCCCGTGACCCCTTTTAACACATTGGAATGCTCTAGTGTGTCTTAAGTGGTTTTTGGACACCTTAAGACACACTTGAGCGTACCAATGTGTCAAAAGAGGTCACGAGGACTCCCTAGGTGTCCTAGTACGCGTTAGGACCCTTAGGGAGTCCCCCTGACCCCTTTTGACACATTGGAATGCTCAAGTGTGCATTAAGGGGTCGTAGGACCCCTTAAGACACACTTGAGCTTTCCAATGTGTCAATAGGGGTCACGGGGACTCCTTAGGGGTCCTAGTATGCTTTATCATGCGTTAGGACACCTAGGGAGTCCCCCTGACCCCTTTTGACACATTGGAACACTCAAGTGTGCATTAAGGGGTCGTAGGACCCCTTAAGGCACACTTGAGTGTTCCAATGTGTCAAAAGGGGTCAGGGGGACTCCCTAGGGGTCCTAACGCGTACTAGGACCCCTAGGGAGTCCCCGTGACCCCTTTTGACACATTGGAATGCTCAAGTGTGTCTTAAGGGGTCCTTTTGACTCCCGAGGGTTCCTAACGCGTGATAAGGCATACTAGGACCCCTAGGGAGTCATCGTGACCCCTTTTGACACATTGCAACGCTCTAGTGTGTCTTAAGGGGTCGTAGGACCCCTTAAGACACACTAGAGCATTCCAATGTGTCAAAAGGGGTCATGGGGACTCCCTAGGTGTCCTACTATGCGTTAGGACCCTTAGGGAGTCCCCCTGACCCCTTTTGACACATTGGAATGCTCAAGTGTGCCTTAAGGGATCGTAGGACCCCTTAAGGTGCACTTGAGCATTCTAATGTGTCAAAAGGGATCACGGGGACTCCCTAGGTGTCCTAATGCATGATAAAGTGTAATAGGACCCCTAAGGAGTCCCCGTGACCCCTTTGGCACATTGGAATGCTCAAGTGTGCCTTAAGGGGTCGTAGGACCCCTTAAGGCACACTTGAGCGTTCCAATGTGCCAAAGGGGTCACAGGGACTCCCTGGGTGTCCTAGTACACATTAGGACCCCTAAGGAGTCCCCCTGACCCTTTTTGACACATTGGAACGCTCAAGGGTGCCTTAAGGGGTCGTAGGACCCCTTAAGACACACTTGAGCATTCCAATGTATGAGAAGGGGTCACGGGGACTCCTTAGGGGTCCTAGTATGCTTTATCACACGTTAGGACACCTAGGGAGTTCCCGTGACCCCTTTTGACACATTGGAATGCTCAAGTGTGCCTTAAGGGGTCATAGGACCCCTTAAGACACACTTGAGCATTCTAATGTGTGAAAAGTGGTCACGGGGACTCCTTAGGGGTCCTAGTATGCTTTATCATGCGTTTGGACACCTAGGGAGTCCCCGTGAGCCCTTTTGACACATTGGAATACTCAAGTGTGCCTTAAGGGGGTCCTTAAGGCACACTTGAGCATTCCAATGTGTCAAAAGGGCTCACGGCGACTCCCTAGGTGTCCAAACACGTGATAAAGTGTACTAGGACCCCTAAGGAGTCCCTGTGACCCCTTTTGACACATTGCAATGCTCGAGTGTGTCTTAAGGTGTTGAAGGACCCCTTAAGACACACTAGAGCATTCCAATGTGTCAAAAGGGGTCACGGGGACTCCCTAGGGAGTCCCCGTGACCCCTTTTGACATATTGGAATGCTCAAGTGTGCCTTAAGGGGTCCTACGACCCTTTAAGGCACACTTGAGCGTTCCAATGTATCAAAAGGGGTCACGAGGACTCCCTAGGTGTCCTAGTATGCGTTAGGACCCCTAAGGAGTCCCCCTAAACCCTTTTGACACATTGGAACACTCAAGGGTGCCTTAAGGGGTCGTAGGACCCCTTAAGACACACTTGAGCGTTCCAATGTGTGAAAAGGGATCATGGGGATAAGACACACTTGAGCGTTCCAATGTGTGAAAAGGGGTCACGGGGACTCCTTAGGGGTCCTAGTACGCTTTATCATGCGTTAGGACACCTAGGGAGTCCCCGTGACCCCTTTTGACACATTGGAATGCTCAAGTGTGCCTTAAGGGGTCGTAGGACCCCTTAAGACACAATTGAGTGTTTGAATGTGTGAAAAGGGGTCACGGGGACTCCTTAGGGGTCCTAGTATGCTTTATCACACGTTAGGACACCTAGGGAGTCCCCGTGACCCCTTTTGACACATTGGAATGCTCAAGTGTGCCTTAAGGGGTCCTACGACCCCTTAAGGCACAGTAGGACCCCTTAAGGCACACTTGAGCATTCCAATGTGTCAAAAGGGGTCACGGGGACTCCCTAGGTGTCCTAACGTGTGATAAAGCATACTAGGACCCCTAAGGAGTCCCCGTGACCCCTTTTGACACATTGCAACGCTCAAGTGTGTCTTAAGGGGTCGAAGGACCCCTTAAGACACACTTGAGTGTTGCAATGTGTCAAAAGGGGTCACGATGACTCCCTAGGGGTCCTAGTACGCTTTATCACGTGTTAGGACCCCTAGGGAGTACCCGTGACCCCTTTTGACACATTGGAATGCTGAAGTGTGTCTTAAGGGGTCCTACGACCCCTTATGACACACTAGAGAATTCTAATGTGTCAAAAGGGGTCACGATGATTCCCTAGGAGTGTTAGTATGCTTTATCACGCGTTAGGACACCTAGGGAGTCCCCGTGACCCCTTTTGACACATTAGAACACTCAAGTGTGCCTTAAGGGGTCGTAGGACCCCTTAAGACACACTTGAGTGTTCCAATGTGTCAAGAGGGGTCATGATGACTCCCTAGGGGTCCTAGTATGATTTATCATGCGTTAGGACCCCTAGGGAGTCCCCCTGATCCCTTTTGACACATTGGAATGCTCAAGTGTGTCTTAAGGGGTCCTACAACCCCTTATGACACACTAGAGCATTCCAATGTGTCAAAAGGGGTCACGATGATTCCCTAGGGGTTCTAGTATAGTTTATCACATGTTAGGACACCTAGGGAGTCCTCGTGACCCCTTTTGACACATTGGAACGCTCAAGCGTGCCTTAAGGGGTCATAGGACCCCTTAAGACACACTTGAGTGTTCCAATGTGTGAAAAGGGGTCATGGGGACTCCCTAGGGGTCCTAGTACGCTTTATCACGCGTTAGGACCCCTAGGGAGTCCCCGTGACCCCTTTTGGCACATTGGAATACTCAAGTGTTCCTTAAGGGGTCGTAGGACCCCTTAAGACACACTTGAGCGTTCTAATGTGTGAAAAAGGGGTCACGGGGACTCGGGGTCGGTAGGCTTGTTAAGGGGTCAATAGGGTTCAAAATGCAACTTCGATGGAATGGTGACCCTTTGGTATGCATTAGATAATGTTAGAGGACCTACATACCAAATTTGGATGACTTTTGCCTAGTAGAACTCGAAAGGGGTCCATGGGCTGCTCTCGGGAGACCACATGTAGAAACAGGGTCCGTAGGCCTGTTGAGGGGTCATTAGGGTTTTAAATGCAACTTCAATGGAACGGTGACCATTTCTAACACATTAGAACATATCAGAGCACCTACTTACCAAATTTGGATGACTTTTTCCTAGTAGAACGCGAAAGGGGTCCACGGGGTGCTCTCATGATACCTCATGTCGTATTGGGGTCGGTAGGCCTGTCAAAGGGTCATTAGGGCTAGAAATGAAACTTTGATGAAACGATGACCCTATGTACCAAATATGGACATCTTTTTCCAAGTAGAACTTAAAAGGGGTCCATGGGGTGGTCTCGAGAGACCACATGTCGAATCGAGGTCGGTAGGCTTGTTAAGGGGTCATTAGGGTTACAAATGCAACTTGGATGGAATGGTGACCCTTTGGAACACATTAGGACATGTTAGAGGACCTATGTACCAAATTTGTATGACTTTTTCCTAGTAGAACTCAAAAAGAGTCCATGGGGTTCTCTATGGAGACCACATGTCGAATAAGGGTCGGTAGGCCTGTTAAGGGGTCATTAGGGTTCCAAATGTGACTTCGATGGAATGGTGACCCTTTGGAATGCATTAAGACATGTCAAAGGACCTATGTACCAAATTTGGATGACTTTTTTCTAGTAGAACTCAAAAGGGGTCCATGGGGTGGTCTCGGGAGACCACATGTCGAATCATGGTGTGTAGGCGTGTTAAGGGGTCATTAGGGTTCTAAATGCAACTTCTATGGAATGGTGACCCTTTCAAATTCATTAAGACATGTCAGAACATCTATGTACCAAATTTGGATGACTTTTTTCTAGTAGAACGCAAAAGGGGTCCATGGGGAGCTCTCGGGAGACCACATGTCGAAATGGGGTCAGTACGCATGTTAAGGGGTCATTAGGGTTCAAAATGCAACTTCTATGGAACCGTGACCCTTTGGAATGCATTAGGACTCCCTAGGGGTCAAAAGGGGTCAAGGGGACTCCCTAGGGGTCCTAACGCGTACTAGGACCCCTAGGGGGTCCCCTTGACCCATTTTGACACATTGAAACACTCAAGTGTGTCTTAAGGGGTCCTTTTGACTCCCTAGGGTTCCTAACACGTGATAAGGCATACTAGGACCCCTAGGGAGTCATCGTGACCCCTTTTGACACATTGGAATGCTCAAGTGTGTCTTAAGGGGTCCTACGACCCCTTATGACACACTAGAGCATTCCAATGTGTCAAAAGGGGTCACGATGATTCCCTAGGGGTCCTAGTACGCTTTATCACACGTTAGGACACCTAGGGAGTTCCTGTGACCCCTTTTGACACATTGGAATGCTCTAGTGTGTCTTAAGGGGTCGTAGGACCCCTTATGACACACTAGAGCATTCCAATGTGTCAAAAGGGGTCACGATGATTCCCTAGGGGTCCTAGGACAGCTAGGGAGTCCCCGTGACCCCTTTTGACACATTGGAACGCTCAAGTGTGCCTTAAGGGGTCGTAGGACCCCTTAAGAAACACTTGAGCATTCCAATGTGTGAAAAGGGGTCACGGGGACTCCTTAGGGGTCCTAGTATGCTTTATCACGCGTTAGGACACCTAGGGAGTCCCTGTGACACCTTTTGACACATTGGAACACTCAAGTGTGCCTTAAGGGGTCCTAACACATGATAAAGCGTACTAGGACCCTTAGGGAATCATCGTGACCTCTTTTGACACATTGGAATGCTCTAGTGCGTCATAAGGGGTTGTAGGACCCTTTAAGACACACTTGAGCATTTCAATGTGTCAAAAGGGGTCACAGGGACTCCCTAGAGGTTCTAACGTGTGATAAGGCGTACTAGGACCCCTAGGGAGTCATCGTGACCCCTTTTGACACATTAGAACACTCAAGTGTGTCTTAAGGGTTCACGATGACTCCCTAGGGGTCCTAGTACACTTTATCACGCGTTAGGAACCCTAGGGAGTCAAAAGGACCCCTTATGACACACTTGAGCGTTCCAATGTGTTAAAAGGGGTCACGAGGACTCCCTAGGTGTCCTAACACGTGATAAAGCATACTAGGACCTCTAGGGAATCATCGTGACCCCTTTTGACACATCGTGACCCCTAGGGAGTCCCCATGACCCCTTAGCACGCATTAGGACCCCTAGGGAGTCTCTCTTTGCCTCTAGTGAACTATTCTTCAAAGCGTCCATTTTTGCATAGCTAGGGTTTACGACGCTTGTAAAAGGCACATTTAATACAAAGATTTAGCCGATGACATTAGTACATATATAATATACATTATATATATCATATGCCTCTTTTTTATATATATTATATACATAAATATATGTAAAAGTTCAATTGTTTTCATTTGCTCCTGCCATTTTTTCATCAGTCAGGGAATATCGGGTACTCGATATTTTTGGGTACTCAATTTTTGCCAGGCAATATTTGATGAAAATATTCCCTGTCCCCACAGAGCAGACAATCATGGGATTTTATACTTTTTTCACGCGTTGCAAAACAAAAAACGTGATTTGGGGCCCATTGTTTGATTTTTGTCGACTTGTGGTTTCACCATGGGAAGCACCAGTCGTCGAAAGGCTAAACGTAAGAGGAAGCTGACAGATGATGAAATTCAGGCATATAGGGAAAAAGATAAGAAAAATCATTAAAAAAGGAGAGAAGGTATGTTAACCATTAATCAAGGTGACCCCGTAAATGTAGTTGTAAGTGAAGAGGATGTTCAATTTGAAAATGCACAGATGGAGATTGAAAATGTAGACTTTGGGAATGAAAATGTTGCACAAGAATGACATGAATGTTATACATCTCCAAATTATATGCGAAATGAAGTCCCTTGTAATAAAGATAATCAATCTTCAAATTCGGGGCTTTCAAAAACACCTAAATGGTTAATTGAAATTGAGGAGAACATTATGAATAATTGGGAAGGAAAGAGGTCACATAAAACCGTTAGGTTGTGGGCTTCAAGACTTTATGATCAATTTTTTTAAAACAAGACATTGGTTGAGAAATGTCAAATTTTTGTGCAGTTGTTAAAGATGCAAAAGATGAGACCTGTGCTTGTGAAATTGAAGATTCGTGTGAACAAAAAAATGGAGAGAAATGCCATTGTTGTGAAAAATATTTTCAATGCTCTCAATAACATTGGGAAGACTAGTAGAGAAAAAGACAAGAGAGTTGCTTGGAGGGTTATTACAACCTCCTTAGTAAGTCATCAGTTGAGAAAGGCTCGTTTGATGAGACAAACTTGTGTTGACTTCAATATAGACCGTAAAACTTTGGGTAGAGCACTTACAAGAAGAGAAAGACTTGATTATTCGCGTCAAATTGATACATGGGCTTATGGTGGGAGACTTCCACATTTCGATAAGAAGCTAACAGACGTTGTCAAGGATGAAATTCAACAATTTTGGGATGCTAACTCAAGAGTGTCACCAAATGTGAAGGATGTCTTGAAGTTGAGAGTTGGCAATCGAGACCACACTCCACATCCTAAACATTATGTGGAGGTAAGTCAAACAATGTTGTATAAAAAATTTTGTGAGACACATCCAACATTGAAAATATCACAAAGGTCTTTTGAATCCGTGAAGCCATTTTATTGTGTACCCCTTAAGATTCGAAATACATGTTGTTGCAAATATCATGTTGAGTTTTCAATGCATCATGAATTATTACGGTCCATTCATTCTAAATTGCATACTAATGAAATGCTAGAGGATTGTGGTGCAAGTGGTCTTCCCAAATCATCAAGAGACTTGCTAGATCAATATTTATGTCATAGAGATGATGGTTGTTTATTTTATAAAAAAAATTGCTTAAATGCCAAGTGCTCAGAATGTGGTGGCTTGTCCAAGTTTAGAACATGTTTTCATGAGGGTTTGGAACACAATTTTGGAAAGACACTCGTCCAAAAAAAGGTATATGAAACAGTGAAATATACATTGAAGAGTGGAGGTGAAGGCTCTAGATGTGAGTTAGTTGCAAAAGAATACAATGTTGCTGATTTTATCTCAGATTTCAAGAAAAATCTTTTTTACAAGTATGCAAGGCATAGTCATAGGTCTCAATGGTTGGATCAACAATTCAGGACATGTAAGGACACTTTCCCCATTGGAACTATTATATCCGTTGTAGACTTTGTAGAGAACTATACATTGCAGCCCCAAAATGAGACTCAAGCTCAATATTACAATTTGATTCAGGTTGCTATTTTTGTACACATCACATATAGACATTCCCCTGATAGCACAAAAGATGAGCGAAAGATAATCAGAGAGTACCATTTTTATATGAGCGACGACAGGTCTCACTCTCATGAGTTTGTTCAACATTATTTCTAGAACTTTTTTGACTTCTTGCAGGAAAATGGTATTGCTATGGATAGGCATCTCATTTGGTTGGATAATTGCACTGGTCAATTTAAGAATGCCAGAATGTTTTATTGGTTGTGTAGAATGCATGTGGAGAGAGGTGTACCTCATATTTAGAGTTTTTTTGAGTTAGGGCATGGGAAAGGGGAGCATGATGAAGCAGGTGCATGTGTCAAGAGAGCTCTAGTTAAGGAGCAATTGAGGATTTCAGGTGCTATACTTCTTGATGCTCGTTCTATTGTTGATTGGTGTACTTTAGCATTGACATAGGGGGGGACTCTTGATTCTACAGTGCGTAGATTCTTTTGGTTGGTTGAGGATGGAACTATAGGAGATAGATTGGATTGTCAAACAGTGAAAGACTCTTCAAAAATGCAATCATTCCAAAGCTCCAATAGTAGTACATGGACCATTTGGACATGAGAGTTGGCTTGTTTTTGCCCCATGTGTTTTTAGTATGATTGGGATCATTGCGAGTCAAGTGAGTGGGTGGATACATGGGTTCCACAGTATCTGACTCCTTTATCTTTGACACTCTCTATAAGAAATGATGACATGGACACTTCAGTTGACTATGACCATCTTTCAGATCTTTTGAAGCCAGGAGATGTTTTTGCATTGGTTGCATCGTAGGGGAATGATGAGAGGTCAGATTATTGGTTAGCACGTTGTGTACAAGGTAAACAAAAGCTTGTACAACCGATGACAGATGGTGATGGGTTCACATATCCTACTGGTTTAGTTGTTGTTGCGGGAACATGGCTGCGAACATACATGATTAGAAAGAATGGAGTTCCCACATTTGAAGACTATGAGAAACACAAAACTATTCTTATGTATTCACACCTTGTTATAGCAACAAATGTCAAGTTGTCAAAGCATCAAGGAAGACCAAAGACAAAAGAACTTTGGACTATTACTACTGCTAATCATGAAGCACTATTGGAGACCCTGAAGCAAAGAGATGACCCTTTAGGAACACTTGACTAGGTAATAAGTTAACTTAGTGCATTATTTTCTAAGTTTGTTAAGCTTAATTTCAATACATTAATTTGACCTTTCTTAGATTGTATTTTGAGTCAATAAACTTGGTTTTGTAATTGGAATGTAACTTGTGCAGGAGCACCTATGAAGATGCCTATGGTCACCATGGATCCAATTAGAGATAGAAGGAAAAAAGGATCCTTAATGGTTAATTGAGATCTTTTGAAGCCTATAATGGCAATTTGTAACAATCAATTTGATTTAAAAGTTAAATGTCCTAAAACTCTTCATAAGGACTTATGACCAAAATCATGTATGGGTGGCCAATAGTGCCAAGAAGAGATCTTACATGTCATATACTTATGTCATTTGCATGGTTTGAATTCTTACATGTTTGATTGTTGTTTGTAATGCTTTAAGGATATTATTTTTTATCAAATTTAACAAGCTTAATCATGATTAATTTCACAGTTCAAATTTCAAACATACCACTAATAGTCAGTTGAAAGCGGCTCGTATCTCAGACCTCATGAGAGGTATTGACAAACTGTCAGGTGCTATGGGATCATGTTTTCGAGATCTAAAATAACCTCTCTCAGTTTTGGGCAATTCGACTTCGTTTGTATTTGGCAAGGCGATCTCAGTCGATGCCAAAACTTGCAGTGAGGGTCAGTTGAAAGTGGCTCAGCAGGGTATCTTTCAAACCATCTGACCTGGCATCGAACCGTTTGCTCCATCAGCTCCAGTTGGCCAGGTAAACACCAATGAAAACCCCATTCTACCCACAAAGTCACGAAAACGCTCGCGACCATGCTCGACCCAAGTGACCCCAAGGTGCACTAAGCACGATTGGGCAGCGATCTTCTGGGGCTCGTATCTTGGACCTCATGAGAGCTATCGACAAACTGTCAAGTGCTACGAGATCGTGTTTTCAAGGTCTACAATAACCTCTCTCAGTTTTGGGTGATTCGACTTCGTTTGCATTTGGCAAGGCAATCTCAGTCGATGCCAAAACTTGCAGTGAGGGTTAGTTGAAAGTGGCTCAGCAGCGTATCTTTCAAACCGTCCGATCTGGCATCGAACCGTCTACTCCATTGGCTCTGGTTGGCTGGGTAAACACCAGTGACAACCCCATTCTACCCACAGAGTCACGAAAATGCTCACAACCACGCTCAACCCAAGTGACCCCAAGGTGCACTAAGCACGATTGGGCAGCGATCTTCTGGGGCTCGTATCTCAGACCTCGTGAGAGCTATCGACAAACTGTCAAGTGCTACGAGATCATGTTTTTGAGTTCTACAATAACCTCTCTTAGTCTTGGGCAATTCGACTTCATTTGCATTTGGCAAGGCGATCTCAGTCGATGCCAAAACTTGCAATGAGGGTCAGTTAAAAGTGGCTCAGCAGCGTATCTTTCAAACTATCTGACCTGGCATCGAACCGTCTGCTCCATTGGCTTTGGTTGGCTGGGTAAACACCAGTGACAACCCCATTCTACCCACAGAGTCATGAAAATGCTTGTGACCATGCTCGACCCAAGTGACCCCAAGGTGCACTAAGCATGATTGGGCAGTGATCTTCTGGGGCTCGTATCTTGGACCTCGTGAGAGCTATCGACAAACTATTAGGTGCTACAAGATCATGTTTTCAAGGTTGACAATAACCTCTCTCAGTTTTGGGCGATTTGACTTCGTCTGCATTTGGCAAGGCGATCTCAGTCGATGCCAAAACTTTCAGTGAGGGTCAGTTGAAAGTGGCTCAGCAACGTATCTTTCAAACCATCCGACCTAGCATCGAACCGTTTGCTCCATCAGCTCTGATTGGCTGGGTAAACACCAGTGACAACCTCATTCTACTCACAGAGTCACGAAAATGCTCGCGACCACACTCGACCCAAGTGACCCCAAGGTGCACTAAGCACGATTGGGCAGCAATCTTTTGGGGCTCGTATCTCGGACCTCGTGAGAGCTATCGATAAAATGTCAAGTGCTACAAGATCATGTTTTCAAGGTCTACAATAACCTCTCTCAGTTTTGGGCTATTCGACTTCATTTGTATTTGGCAAGGTGATCTCAGTCGATGCCAAAACTTACAGTGAGGGTCAGTTGAAAGTGGCTTAGTAGCGTATCTTTCAAACCATCCGACCTGTCATCAAATCGTCTGCTCCATCGGCTCCGATTGGCCAGGTAAACACTAGTGACAACCCCATTCTACCCACAGAGTCACGAAAACACTCGCGACCACGCTCGACCCAAGTGACCCCAAGGTGCACTAAGCACGATTGGGCAGCGATCTTCTGGGGCTCGTATCTCGGACATCGTGAGAGCTATCGACAAAATGTCAAGTGCTACAAGATCATGTTTTCAAGGTCTACAATAACCTCTCTCGATTTTGGGCTATTCGACTTCGTTTGTATTTGGCAAGGTGATCTCAGTCGATGCCAAAACTTGCAGTGAGGGTCAGTTGAAAGTGGCTCAGTAGCGTATCTTTCAAACCATCCGACCTGTCATCAAATCATCTGCTCCATCAGCTCCAATTGGCCAGGTAAACGCTAGTGACAACCCCATTCTACCCACAGAGTCACGAAAACACTCGTGACCACGCTCGACCCAAGTGACCCCAAGGTGCATAAGCACGATTGGGCAGCGATCTTCTAGGGCTCGTATCTCAGACCTTGTGAGAGCTATCAACAAACTGTCAGGTGCTACGAGATTATGTTTTTGAGGTCTACAATAACCTCTCTCGATTTTGGGTGATTCAAATTTGTTTGCATTTGGAAAGGCGATCTCAGTTGATGCCAAAACTTGTAGTGAGGGTCAGTTGAAAGTGGCTCAGTAGCGTATCTTTCAAACCGTCTGATCTGACATCAAAACATCTACTCCATCAGCTCCAGTTGGCCGAGTAAATGCCAGTGACAACCCCATTCTACCCACAGAGTCACGAAAATGCTTGCGACCATGCTCGACCCAAGTGACCCCAAGGTGCACTAAGCACGATTGGGCAGTGATCTTCTAGGGCTCATATCTCGGACCTCATGAGAGCTATCAAAAAATTGTTAGGTCCTACAGGATCATGTTTTTGAGGTATACAATAACCTCTCTTGGTTTTGGGCGATTCGACTTCGTTTGCATTTGGCAAGGCAATCTCAGTCGATGCCAAAACTTGCAGTGAGGGTCAGTTGAAAGTGGCTCAGCAGCGTATCTTTCAAATTGTCTGACCTGGCATCGAACCATCTAATCCATTGGCTCCGGTTGGCCGGGTAAACACCAGTGACAACTCCATTCTACCCACAGAGTCACAAAAATGCTCGCGACCATGCTCGACCCAAGTGACCCCAAGGTGCACTAAGCACGATTGGGTTGTGATCTTCTGGGGCTCATATCTTGGACCTCGTGAGAGCTATTGACAAACTGTTAGGTGCTAAAGGATCATGTTTTTGAGGTCGACAATAACCTCTCTCAGTTTTGGGCGATTCGACTTCGTTTGCATTTGGCAAGGTGATCTCAGTCGATGCCAAAACTTACAGTGAGGGTCAGTTGAAAGTGGCTCAGCAGCGTATCTTTCAAACCGTCTGACCTGGAATCGAACCGTTTACTCCATTGGCTCTGGTTGGCCGGGTAAACACCAATGACAACCCCATTCTACCCACAGAGTCACGAAAATGCTCGCGACCACGCTCGACCCAAGTGACCCCAAGGTGCACTAAGCACAATTGGGCAGCAATCTTCTAGGGCTCGTATCTCAGACCTCGTGAGAGCTATTGAAAAACTGTTAGGTGCTACGGGATCATGTTTTTGAGGTCTATAATAACCTCTCTCAGTTTTGGGCGATTTGACTTTGTTTGCATTTGGCAAGGCGATCTCAATCGATACCAAAACTTGCATTGAGGGTCAGTTTAAAGTGGCTCAGCAGCGTATCTTTCAAATCGTCTGACCTGGCATCAAACCGTCTGCTCCATCGGCTCCAGTTAGCTGGGTAAACGCCAGTGACAACCCCATTCTACCCACAGAGTCAAGAAAATGCTAGCGACCACGCTCGACCCAACTGACCCCAAGGTGCACTAAGCACGATTGGCCAACGATCTTCTGGGGCTCATATCTCGGACCTCATGAGAGCTATCAATAAACTGTTAGGTGCTACAGGATCATGTTTTCAAGGTCTACAATAACCTCTCTCAATTTTGGGTGATTCGACTTTGTTTGCATTTGGCAAGGCAATCTTAGTCGATGCCAAAACTTGTAGTGAGGGTCAGTTGAAAGTGGCTCAGCAACGTATCTTTCAAACCGTCTGACCTGGCATCAAACCATCTACTCCATTGGCTCTGATTGGCCGGGTAAACACTAGTGACAACCCCATTCTACCCACAAAGTCATGAAAACGCTCGCGACCACGCTCGACCCAAGTGACCCCAAGGTGCACTAAGCACGATTGGGCAGCGATCTTCTGGGGCTCGTATCTCGGACCTTGTGAGAGCTATCGACAAACTGTTAGGTGCTACAGGATTATGTTTTCAATGTCTACAATAACCTCTCTCAATTTTGGGCGATTCAACTTCATTTGCATTTGGCAAGGCGATCTTAGTCGATGCCAAAACTTGCAGTGAGGGTCAGTTGAAAGTGGCTCAGCAGCGTATCTTTCAAACCGTTTGACCTGGCATCAAACCGTCTACTCCATCAGCTCCAGTTGGCTGGGTAAACACTAGTGACAACCCCATTCTACCCATAGAGTCACGGAAATGCTCACGACCACACTCGACCCAAGTGACCCCAAGGTGCACTAAGCACGATTGGGCAGCGATCTTCTGGGGCTCGTATCTCAGACCTCGTGAGAGCTATCAACAAACTGTCAGGTGCTACTGGATCATTTTTTTGAGGTCTACAATAACCTCTCTCAATTTTTGGTGATTCGACTTCGTTTGCATTTGGCAAGGCGATCTCAGTCGATGCCAAAACTTGCAGTGAGGGTCAGTTGAAAGTGGCTCAGCAGTGTATCTTTCAAACCGTCTGACCTGGCATCGAACCATCTACTCCATCGGCTCCAGTTGGCTAGGTAAATGCCAGTGACAACCCCATGCTACCCATAGAGTCATGAAAATGCTCGCGACCACGCTCGACCCAAGTGACCCCAAGGTGCACTAAGCATGATTGGGCAGTGATCTTCTGGGGCTCGTATCTCAGACCTCGTGAGAGCTATCAACAAACTGTCAGGTGATATGGGATCATGTTTTTGAGGTCTACAATAACCTCTCTCAATTTTGGGCGATTCGACTTCGTTTGCATTTGGCAAGGCGATCTCAGTCAATGCCAAAACTTGTAGTGAGGGTCAGTTGAAAGTGGCTCAGCAGTGTATCTTTCAAACCGTCTGACCTGGCATCGAACCGTCTGCTCCATCAGCTTTGGTTGGCTGGGTAAACACCAGTGACAACCCCATTCTAGCCACAGAGTCACGAAAATGCTCGCGACCACGCTTGACCCAAGTGACCCCAAGGTGCATTAAGCACGATTGGGCAGCGCTCTTCTGGGGCTTGTATCTCAAACCTCGTGAGAGCTATCGAAAAACTATTAGGTGCTACGGGATCATGTTTTCAAGGTCTACAATAACCTCTCTCAATTTTGGGTGATTCGACTTCGTTTGTATTTGGCAAGGTGATCTCAGTCGATGCCAAAACTTGCAGTGAGGGTCAGTTGAAAGTGGCTTAGCATCGTATCTTTCAAACCGTCTAACCTGGCATCAAACTGTCTGCTCCATTAGCTTCGGTTGGCCAGGTAAACGCCAGTGACAACCCCATTCTACCCATAGAGTCACAGAAATGCTCGCGACCACGCTCAACCCAAGTGACCCCAAGGTGCACTAAGCACGATTGGGCAGTGATCTTTTCGGTTGTTGGATTCATAGAGGACTGGGACTATATCAGTGGGAAACTCACGAGTGATTTTCAATACCAAGCTGATAATGCCTTCATGACACATGATAATGCAGTTCTTTGTGTTGACATCAGTCATGATTCAGAGATGTTGGCTTCAGGTTCACAGGGTGGGAAAATTGAGGAGGACGTGCTCGCAATTGAATCCCAAAATACATATGTATGATGGCTTCCACAAAATATTTATTGGTGTCACTTGCATGAAGCGGTATGTTTGTGGAGAGCCAGAAATGACATGCTCTAGTTATAGCACCAAGCGTCCAATCAAAAAATAGATGCATTAACACTTGTGTTGCAATAAGATCCAGATGGCACTATTTAGTAAATTAGTCCCTTCGTGTCTATCTCATGTTTATGAATAGATGTTTGTAAGCCTTTATTGCTTTCAGGTTAAAAGCATTATCATTTATAGTTTAGTTGACTCATTGTAAATCCTGCACGGGGAGTTGTACTCGGATAATTCAAAGGGCACTTACGCTTCTCAATAGCGAAGTGACCCAACTGTTGGTGTTGGTTGAGTCTTTTTGTTTGTGCTTTAAAGGTCATTTTGTAAGTGTTTCTTTCAAAGACAAATTTGTTCACCAACAAGAAGTTAAACCTCAAACATAATAAGCTCCATGAATAGGGTATTCCAGAGTAAAGAAAAACAAATGTAACTTCAACAAGATATAATTTAAATCATAATGATAATCATAGTCAAGATATAACTTCACCATTCAATTCCACAAACATGAATAATAAATATGTATATACAAAAGATGACGCAAATATAACATATAAATGAATATGTTCTATATATGTATCAAATGTATCAAAAGTATGTCCATATACAAATATGGCACATGCCATTTCAAAATGTCTACAAAATCAATGTTTTAAGGTGTACAATGTGGCATATATGCCATCTCAAAATGTGCCAAGTGTCATCTCTAAATGACCACAAAACTAAAATTGCATTCTATGCTGTAGGAGGATCATCAAAATGTAGCCTCTTTGAAGAAGTGTTGGGCTCTGATTGATCCTACATAAAAAATGAGTTCAAACCAAAGTTAGATTGCTTACTTTATATGATTTGTACATATATATATATATATATATATATATATATATATATATATATATATATATATATATATATATATATATATATATATATATATATATATATATATATATATATATATATATATATATATATATATATATATATATATATATATATATATATATATATATATATAATTCATAATTTTCAAACACTAATTTAATTAAAATTATAACTGAATACAAATAAATTTGTACCTGGTCTCTCGATCGCCTACCATGATCAGGTGTCCTAACATAAGTCCTGAGTAGCGAAGGGACGATGCCAACAATACCAACTCTGACCTATAAATATATATTTGCAATAATGAGATTAGTAGACTGGTGCAACATAGAGTAATAAATCTACAAAATAGGATGATAGCATAATAAAATTACAAATTGATTGAACTAAAATTAAAACTTACATCTGGCGATCCCTCCTTTGGAATAGTGGGCTGGGTCAACAAAGAAATGAAAGATTCTCGTGGGACCTCCCTCACAGTCGGAGTAACCAATGAGAGTAAAAAGATTGTCAATTATATATCAATGTACTTCATCATAGCAACCCTAGTTACAAAATACAAATAACAATATGTAAAAGTCTATGTACAATTGGGCTATCACTCTGAATTGAGACGCCTGTAACCCTACGCCGCCGAACCAGTGTCGGGACATCATCAATAGCCACACCCTATACAATAAAGTGCAAGTAAAATATTTATTACTACACACAAGTGGCATACATATGCATGCATAATTAATCTTAAACAATTAACTACCTTTCCTCTGTCGACACCTGATGAAGGAACCCCCTCATGCCCCCCACTGATGTTGGCTGTAGCTTGCAAGAACACAATAAGATGACAATATATATTAGTAAATGTATGAATTTTATTGCTCTAATTGATAGAGATTTAAGCATGTACACCAAATGATATAAAAAAAAACTAATGGGTTCATAATTTATAATATACCGTATAGGCATCAAGGCCAAATGAAATGGCCGAAAGTGTGGACTCGTCCACCTGTCTCACCTCCTCCTGTGTCATCGACTGAACATAAATGGAAAAAATATATATACATAAGTGCATGCAATCATTAAAACTAATCTAAATAAATAAATTATTTTTAAATTAAATAAGTCATGTGACAAATTTATTTATAATGTTTACTCTTACCATATCAACAGGAGTCAATGGCTCTACGTGCACCTCCTGAGCACTGTCATGAGATGTAGATGCTCCATGAGGTGTTGCAGCCTTTGCAGTAGCCTCTCCTGTATCTCCCTCATCAATATCATGAAACTGATATATATCAGAATCAGTAAGCGGTCTGAGGCACATATGCCTGCACATAATGCACGTATGGGGCTCGCATAAATGTGAACTTCGACAAGATGTCGATGCGCCAGCAGCATCCATAGGAGGCAATACTGACCTAGTCTATGTGATCAACTGATCACTCAGTAAATGAATTGCCCTAATAGTCTGTTCAGCAGCCTCTCTAATGATATCAGGATGCTGCACTAAAGGAGGGGGTGCAACATCAGTGGGGGGGACAAAGGTAGTGGCCTTTTGGCATTGGGAAGATGGCCTAGTCTGAGGAGCTCCTCTGCCTACGCCCATGTTGGGCCTCATACTCCAATAATCAACATGTTGACCAAGCACAAACTCAGCATACAATTTTTTAAGGAAATAAAATGGGACCTCCAAATTGCTACGTGGTGGTTTATCAAAAACCATCCACCAACGATCCCAAAAGTTTGTGCGCATTGCTTCATTTATGCACCATTTTATTGATAATTTGGGCTTTTTGGGGTCAACTGGTATTCTGGTTTTAGGATCGACAAAAAGGGCAGCTATATCTTCCTTAGTTATATTAAGGGTTGCAATCCCATCATGGTCAAGCCCGTCATCAAATTGGTCGTGCATATCATCACGCCAATGAAGAGCAGCATTATGTTGCTATGTGAGTGTGTCAATATTTCCAACAATTGTATTTAGTGTGGTAAGCATGGGAGCTAATGTAGGTATATTTTGATACGTGTTTTGGAAACCTCGTATTGTGTTCAAATTTTCTTCTATCAAATCTTGTAAAGATTTAGGGTTTAGATATGGGGGATTGTTTTCGGGATTGTTATTTGGAGGGTTATTTTCTTCATTGTTGTCAGCCATGCTGATTAAATAAAAAAAAAATCTAAGTTTCAAATATTATTACAAATATAAATACAAAACCCTATTTAAAAAAAAACACTACATTTACAATGAAAATGAAATAAATTAATAAAAATATACAATTAACTACTTACCAAATATGCTTGAAGTTGAATTTGACGTTTTGAATATCAGGTATTCGAAAATATATCGGGTATTAGAAAACCGCGGCTAGAAAATGATAAAATCACGCTAGGAAATGAAGAATAGGGCTCGCGGGTGCGGGATATATGCCACAGTTATCGGGTACCCGAAAATATCGGGTACCCGATATTTTCAAGTACCTGATTAGGAATGTGCTTTGGTGGCAGGCTTGCCCAGGTGTACTGACACCCAGGCCTACTAAAAAGTCAACAAGCACTTTCATGCGCTTTTGGACAAGTGAAAAGTGAATATTTTTCACATCGCCACTTTTTGGCCCCTCATCTTCTTGCACATACCCATTTGTTAATGAAAACATCATTGAATCCCAATCTTGTATTTTGTGTATGTCTTCTTGCTTGTCTCTGAGCTCATATATGTTAATATCACAAAGTGTGTTAATGTATGGTAAAAAAAGAGTATTTTGAATTCATCTCTGAGTTTCTAACAAAGTTAGGATTAAAGCCTTTTAGGTGAATTCAGTGAGTTTGCAGCCAGGTATAGAATTTGATGTCCTTGTGCTTGAGGGAAAGGGGTAATAGGCAAAACACTTACCCTGGGTTCCATTGTGTTTGACTTAAGGTATTTAGTAGAGGTATATAGTTGGGTGACTCTATAGCCCTGGGATAAGGCACTGGTCTTTTCTCTTAAAGTTTCATGGTTAACAACCACACAAACACAAACATCATTTGATAAATCTTTAACAATCTTATATGAGATATAATGGAATATTGTTTTAGACTCCTTTAGAGAAGTGAGTCAAGGGTACACCCACCTGAGCACTGAAGTTCAAAGTGTAGAAGGATCCTTTGATCCTTGTCAGTTGGCCCTCTTCCTTGTGGACTTTGGGGTGGTGATAGAGTCAGGAGTTTTATTTGAATTATCCATCAAAGTGTAAATCTGCAAGTTGAAGATCAAAGGGAATAATCCACAACCAACCAACAGGTTCCATTATTTGCATCAAAGAATACTCTTGCAAGAAACTGCACAATTACATGTATGCCAATTATTTGATTATATTTTATTGTACTTATGAAAATTCCATTATAAAACTTTATTAAATATCTATTTTCTTTCTACTTGCAGGGCTATCCTAATTGATAATTTGATATAGTGTCAAATAATGGAGACATTATTGGATCTCTAGTACCTATAGTACAAGGTACTAAATAGATAACATCATCTAGCAGTCATGGAGTTTTATATGCTTCTTCATGCAACATAATTCCCATAAAACTCCTGACCTCATACCACAAGTTATGGACTATTGAGGGTCGTGCTTTACAAAAATCACCTATCCATTGTTTCAAAAAAGGGTCTAAAGAGGGTAAAGTATTTGGATTTGAATTTATAGACAAACAAGGAACTGGTACACATATAACTTGTTTAAATGAATTGGGTGATAATTTTTATGAAATTATTCAATCAAATAATCTTTATTTGATTTCTAATGGTTCAATAAAAGTTGCAAATACAAAATTCAATAGTTCAACCAATCCATATGAAATAGTTCTTCAACAATCATACCTTCCACATGTGTTCAATCTGCAACTCCTGAACATGATTACCATATCAAAAGAATTGAATCTCTTGAAACTTTTCCTGTTAATTCACTAGTAGATGTGATTGGAATTGTTGTTTCTATCAATATGTCAAGTACCATTAGAAAAAAAATGGTACAAAAATAAAAAAAATGTAATACACGTATCAAAGATATCTCTGGGTACTCTATTGAAGTGACTCTATGGGGACATCATTGTGAGAATGAAGGACAACAAACTCTCAATTTGTTCAGGGAGAGTAAAACTATTGTTCTTTTAATTAAATCTGCTCGTTTTCTTTCATGGTCTGGTAAGTCATTGGATACTATTTTTTCAACCAATGTTCTTATCAATCCAAATTTGACTGAGACTACTGCTCTGTTGACATGGTGTATAGGAATAGGAGAAGATCAATCTTCTATTACCTTGACCAAAGAGCCAACAGTACTTGTTATATTTACAAATCGACAGACAATGTCTACCATTTGTAAAAAAGATTTCCATTCCATGATTCCTGTTTGCGTAAAAACACAAATTAGTAGACTTGATTTGGATAAATTTTATTATCTCTCATGTCCATGAATCGTGGATAGCAAAAAATGTAAAAAAAAAGTTATTTAGAATCATACTGGGACATATGAATGTCCTAAATGTTGTCTTCATATTCCAATATGTGATTTCACCTACATGCTTAATATGGATTTACAAAATCCATTAGGTGAACTTCACAATGTTACTACCTTTGAAGGCCCTGCAAATGCTTTATTGGGTGTGGATGTAGAAGATTTTCAGCTACTGCTAGCTGAACCCAGTGTAGATAAACAACTTTTGGATAATCTATATGATTCTAAGTTTGTATTTGATCTAACTATCAAGACATCTTCTTTCGCTGGGCAAGAAACTCAAAGCATCATTATTCTGGCTTTGAATCTTACTTAAGATAGTAGTTTACTTGTAATATTGAATGTATCTAATAATATGTTTGTGTATATATGTTTATTCAACAATAAACTGTATCATGTTAATGTTATGTCATTTCAGATTTTGGGAAATATATAAATGTTTTTAGATCCTTTAAAACTATGTCGTACTGATATACTGAATTTCTTTAAATCTTTATATAATTTACTTTAACATTACTATATGTCTACATTTTACATTATTATTCTATTTTGTCTAATAACTTCCCATTTACTTTCTGTGAATACAATATGCATAGATGTTATAAAGAATCAATATTTCCAAATTTACCATGTTTATTTTTAGATTACATTTAAATATTTTAGTATTGTTTTCAAATTTACGATTTTCAATTATTACAGATATAAATGATAATTATATATGCACTCCATAGAACTTATAAAGAACCAATATTTCCAAATTTACCATGATTATTTTTTAATTACATTTCTATATCTCATTATTATTTTTAATTTTACGATTTTCAATTATTACAGATATAAGAGACAATTATAAATGCAGTCATGGATAATGCAAATAATGAAAGAGAAGCTAAGTGCAATCACAGAAATCAAATGCAGAGAGCTAGATATGATGCCAAAAAAATTGTTATTAACAAAAGAAGACGAGAAACCTTTCAAAATATTGAACTTGTAATTTCTACTTCAGATTTACATTGTTCAAACACATCACCACATTTAGAACCACTTGAATTTCCAAATTCATATCCTCTACCAAATTCTATTATTCAAAATCCTTCCTTGCTAGAAGTTCAAATACTTGTTTGTATTGAGGATCATACAACTTCCAAGAATACAACTGACCATATTCTTAGTTCACCTTTCTCTGAAAATTATTACAGTGCCAGAAAAGAATTCTGTAGAAAGATAGATGGTATTTCAAACTATACAAAGTGTTCTATTTGTATGGAAAGATATCCTGGAATAAAAATGGGCATGTCAAATGACACTTTAATATGCTACAGATGCAATTCAAAAAAAGATGGCCATCAGTTCTCAAAGTGGAACAATATGGATCCAGGTGGACAACCATTGTGTTTTAAAATATTAACACAAATTGAACAAATGCTGATAGAAAAAATAAGTCCTATTTTGCAAGTTACATATGCAAAAGGTGGTCAACATAAATATAGTGGTCATACTATTTGTTTTCCTCAAAACATTTCCAGTATCACAACATTGTTGCCAAGATGATTGGATACATTAGATATAATCATTGTTAACAAAGAGAGTATAGGAATTAAAAAATATAGTTTTTATGTTAGTAGATCCCATGTTTATGAAGCATTGAAATAAAAAACATTGAATGACTCATACTATAGGGATGTACAAATACATGAAAATGCATTAGCATCATTGCCTTTACAGTCTACTGATATTTCAGACCTAATTTGTAATGCAATGGAAAATAGTCATCCTATTGAAGATAACTCATCCATGTTAGATGAGATAGAAGAAAATGAGTTTGATGAAAGTCTAGAATTTAACAACTCATTTGTTTGTAATGTACTTGCTCCATGTAGAGAAACAAAAGAAATGTGTTCTTTGTTGCATTTAGGTGAAGGTCGAACAACATAATCTATTAGATGGCCTCCTATCGTGCCTTTTCCTATAAATGAATACACAACTGAAGGTTTATTTGTTATGGCATTTCCAAATTTGTTTCCCAATGGAATGGCTGCATTCAAACAACCACGTATCAAAGAAGTCAAACTCCATGATTATGCTCTTCACCTTCTACGGTACTATGATAACAGATTTGGGCAACATTCAAGATTTCGATACTTTATATTGAATATTATCATGCATCATCGAAGCCAGGCCACATCATCTGTGTTTGTTGACAAATAATTGGATGGATCTTTACCTGTAACAATTGCAGAGCTTCATCAAAAGCTATGGGATGTACTTGATGATAAATTGGTAGATCAGCTGATGAGATTTGGCTCTTCTATATGTGGCACTAGATCTTTTTAGAATCAACTAAGAGCATAACTGATAGACATGGTTATTCAAATTGGTTGTCCTACACTTTTCTTTACCCTGAGTGCTGCAGATACCAAATAGCCTGATTTACACAATATCATGCCATCCACCACACCAACGAATCCATCTATGGCTACAAGATGGAAAATACAAAATATTATTGAAAATCCTCATTTGATAGCTTTATATATGCATCATAGATTCATTGCATTTCGAGAGGAAGTCTTGGAGAAACTACTTGGCGCAACTGACTATTAGTATAGGTAAACAACCTATTCAAATGTTGTTAATTCCTATGCAATTACATGTTTATTTACTAACTAAAATTTATAACAGGTCTGAATGGAAAAATAGAGGTTCTCCACATATT
This sequence comes from Chamaecyparis obtusa, assembly GCA_027943335.1. Classification (NCBI taxonomy): domain Eukaryota; kingdom Viridiplantae; phylum Streptophyta; class Pinopsida; order Cupressales; family Cupressaceae; genus Chamaecyparis; species Chamaecyparis obtusa. The sequence goes on from BSBK01003499.1 coordinate 220,205, forward strand.
CATGGGTTTATTTGGTTGCCAAATGCACCAGGTATTAAAAATTTAGAATGGAATAATGATCTATCAGTGCAGAGAGCTTTAGATTACATATACTAGAATGTATTTGCATGGAATCCACAAAGCATACAACAAAGAAATCAAGGGATATTTTCCAAATCTCTTCATGATCCTTGTCTGATGACTACACAGATGATATATGCAACAAATGTAACTTTTGATTACAGTTAATCATATTCAACGTCACACAAAATGTTCTCTGGATACATGTTTAAGAAGAAAAGGTGATGCTATTTCATGCCATTATAAAGCTCCATGGGCCACAGAAGAAAAATATGAATTAACACTCATAGATAAAGCTGAACCTAAACATACAACAACACACAATGATGATCAACTAAACTTGCATAACATGCAAATCCTTTCCATTTGGAGAGGTAATATAGATTGTCAACCTATTCTTTCAATTGATGCAATTATCAAGTATATAGAAAAATATGTAGCTAAAGCAGAACAAAAATTAGAAACATATCGTGCAATGTTAAGTAGAATATCATCAACTTTGAATGGTACAATGCCTGCACTAGCTGCACTTCAGAGAATGCTTCTTGAAAATCTTGTTGACCATGATATAAGTGCCCAAGAAACCTACCATATTCTACAAAAGCTTCCCTTATCCCTGTGTAGTAGACAATTTATATCTTTGAATGTGAACCAAAAAAATATTCGTCTACCTATATTAGACATGCTTCCTCCAGTTAAAGATATTCCAATGTATGCTTCATATTCATATGGTGGACAATTATGGAAATCATTCAGAAAAGTAATCACTTTAGAGGCTAACTTTTGCCAAATTGGTAACACAGATGTTCAGGTACAATTTCATTCTCTTCTTAAAAATGTAAGAAATGCAGAACCAACAATTGAAGATTGGACTCTACTCATGTCACAGACAAGTACTGCTCTTAGTAAAGAGGAACAAGAGGATTTTCATTCTAAAGTACACCTTTTTGCAACTAATGAAATGGTAGCTTTTCATAATAAGCGTATGTTATTATCTCTACATCAACCTATGACTCTTTCAATAGCAGAACAACAAAAAGATTTTGAGAGCTCGAATGCAGATGAAGAACAACTTCAATCTCACATTCTTTTATGTATAGGGCAACAAGTTATGCTATGTAAAAATTTATGTGTCCAAACATGGCTAATTAGTGGTGCAATAGGACAAATCAAAGCTATTGTATATACCGATGGTGAAAAGCCTCCTCAGCTGCTATTGATAGTTGTGGTTCAATTTTTTAACTACATTGGTCCAGCTTGGGATGATACTAATCCAAAGAATATTCCTATCACACCAATTAAAAGGGGTTGCCACTGTCAAATACCTCTGTGAATGTCATGGGATTTAAAAATACACAAATCATAGGGTTCATCACTTGTAAAAGCAATAATTGACATTGGAAGCACAAAATGACAAGGATTAATCTTTACAGCTCTTTCAAGAGTTCATGAACTTTCAGGACTTTGTATTCATCTAGCTTTTAGTTTTGGAAGATATTCATGCATGCAACAAAATGAAAATGTTACAAGGTGAAAAGAAGAAGAAAGACACTTAAACATACTAATAGAATATTAACACATTTGTGTGTCCTTATTGTATATTCTTCATTGAAATCACAAATATGTATACATGATTCTCAGATTTTGAACTCTAAAGTCATAGAACATACAGTTTGTTGAAACTTAGTTACTGTAGCCTATTTTGTTGTTGATGAACAATTATCATATACCACTTTCATTCAAATAGAAATACAATAGATATTTTTATTATCAAAATTGTAATAATTATGTTTAGTCTCTGAAATATCTATACTATACTTTATTGACATGTCAAACAGTTATGTTTGTCTTGTTAATTCACTCAAATTTCTACAGTTATGTTTGGACTTGATTATCCTAGCATGTATTGCATATACTAAAGTCTAATTTCACTTCCTCAAATAACTTTTATTAAATTTATAATTCAATTTATGCTTATCAAGTCCAGTCAATCAAATATTATACATTTGTAAAAGGATAACAAATTATTTTATATATAAGGCTACAAATTTATGGGTCCACACATGTGTAATGAATTATGCAATACCAATAATACAACAGACCAAACTTTGAACAAAGATACATCAACTCAAAGAAATCAACTTATTCAACAAAATATAACATGTTATCAAAATATAGTACCCAAATTTACAAGTTCACTTAAACACATAGAAAGCCCTACAATAGTCAGAATTTTTTTTTATATTGAAAGTTTAAAATTTACATCATCATAAACATTACATGAATAACCAAGTTTCTAACATCATCTTGAATCAAATTATATGATAAAAAATTACACAAACCCAATGCCCTAAATCTAAAACATATCCAAGAAAAACTAGTTTTCATATAATTCCATCAATCATAAACACAGTAACAAGTTTACTAGATAAATCTCACAGAGAAGCAGACCTAAAATGCTGGATTTCAGCTTCATAAATCATGAACAATTCATCAAAGTCAATATTTTGTAAAGAAATAGAGGAGTCATTTAATGAAATCACTTCTTTGATCTCTTCATCTATGATACTTATAAGATCTTTTCATATATATCATTGACACCTCTCCATACTACATTATAGTTCCTATCCACTTCTATAACAATATAATCATACATAAAAATATTCGGTCACTTACCATGACCTAAACAATAATACACATACTAGAATCAATGCAAGATGACAATACCTCCTTCAGGTTTACGCTTCATTATTTCTATCATTGAAAAATGTTAATTTAATGTTTATTTGATTTTTGTCTATAAAAATTTTCTCTTCAACATGTTACAACATTTTTTGACTCTGTGAGTGTACTATTTGATTTTTTTCAAATTACCTGTAACAAATATATATTTAGTCTATGAGATAAAAGAAACATAACCACTAAATAATGTTCAAATACTAGATATACAGCCTTCCATTTCTTTAACACAAGTAAATTATCACTATCCAACCAGTCACAACAAAGATAAACAACTGTAATTTGAACATGGTTGAAATTTTTTTTCCAATTTTTATGGCTTGCAGTTCGGTCAATTTGTTGTGATCAAATATATAGCCAAGTCTTATTTCAACATTTTCATTTTTGAAAAAATTGGTGTCTAAAAAATACCAGTGCAGAAAATAAACATTGATCAGATGAAAGACACCCTTCTACCAAAATGTATAGTTTGAATCAACCAATAAGCAATAATTTCATAACTGGATAATAAAACTTGGTTTCTTTGATAAAAAAAGCATTTGTCCAACAAAATAGACTATATTTGATTTGACGCTTACACAGATTCAAAATATTTCTCATTGCTTGATACAAACTGCACATTTTCGTACAAAAATGTCTCTCACTTAACCAAACTTTGTTTTCTGCACTGATATCTTTCAAATAATTTTTTTTTCTAATAAATGAACCTCAAAATAAAACTTATCTATGTCTCTGATCATCACAAAATCGCTTACTTGAAAGAAATAGAAATTAATACATATTACTCAACCATGCCCAAATTCTAGTTTTTCATTAGCACCCAAGAATTCCACTTCCCATTGTTGCCCATTTCGACCTTGCCACACCATATGTTCATGTTGCTCTGTTATAAACAGTGAAACAAATAAGATATGCCTTGCATTCATGGTTGTCACAAGATCCCAATGAATACATGTTTGCTTTGCAGATTAACAATAACCGTCCGATAAAAAGCAAACTGTCAGCCTTTTTCCATAAAATTAACTGACAATAGTCAACACAATGAAAGTATATCCATGACAAATCCAAGAAAGATTTTGTTAATTAATAATTTTCCAAATTGTATACAAAATCAAATATTTGTATTCAATATAAGCCCTGATTAAATAATCAGGCATGAAAAAACCCTAAGTGCCTTTCCTTTTCAAAGAAAACCCTACATCGCTCTTTTAAAATCTATTTCACCGTTACTTTTACAAAATCAATTAACTTCCTAAAAAGACACATGTTTTAATCCGGCCTATTTTTTATATTCCTAACTCTAAAAACCTAGAGATTTTATTATTTTCTAAAGTTATCTATGAGTTTTGAATCTAACGCGAGATCAAACAGTTGTTGCAAGACCGCAACGGATCTTTTAGGCCTTTGCAATCATGCGAGAGTTGTTGATTTTTTATACAACTTAGCACGCCTGTCAAGTAGGTCCTGGTTATTCTTTTTACACTGATTAGATGTTATTCTTTTTACCTTTGATTTTTTATACTGACAGTTTGCAGAGGATTGAACAGTTTTCGCATGTTCGAAAGAAAGCTTTTACATTTTTGTGTTCATGCGACAACCACCGACTTCTCACGGTTAGAAATTTCATTCAGAGATAACCACAAAATAGTACATTCACCCATTAAATGGTTTTTTTTGGTATATAGAATTTAGCTGTTCATGCCTATTAAATCCAAAACTAATAATTTTCACTTTTTGACACCGTTTTTGTTTTTAAAAATCTATTAATTATACTGTATAAATAACTTAGCGGAATGCCTGTAGTCAAAAAATATGTAAATAGGTTTTCATAAATTATGAGATCCAATGACTATAATAATTATTTCTCTAAATATAACTATAATCGCCTAATCTCTTGATCCATTATACCCTCCCTTCGACAACCTCTCTAGATAGATTCGATATATATGAAAACTTGGTTTGATTACATTTGGAGAACTGGAGATTACCTTGGTCTATGAATCAATTAGTTAAATTGTTAAAATCCTAAAGATCTCGAGAATGGGATAATGTCTTAGTTGCGAATTCTCCCTATTCTTTTCCGGTTAGTATTTTCATTCGGAGATAATGAGAGAAGGGTACAGTTGTCCATTGCATGTTTTTTTGGTTATATCAGAGTTAGTTGTTCATAGCTACCAAATCCAAAATTTAGAATGGTAGATTTCATATTAGACAAAATTGATATAATGTTAAAATTTAATTCACAACAGTCAGAACATTGAATTGACATTCGTGATAAATATAAGAAAGTTTTTGTTGATTAATATGTTTCGTAATCATGTAGAAAATAAAATTTTGCTTTTCAATACAATATTAAAGCATCAAGTTTATATGCCAGCAACAACTGTATCCGACATTGTACTGAGTAGGCACACTTTTCGAATAGAAGGATTTCAGTAAGTCATCAATAGAGCAATGACAATATATTTCATATTTTAATATAATAATAATCACTATATAGTAATATTCTTTAAATTATATTAAATATTTATTTAATATGTAATGTAAAATATTGTTATTAATTCTCATCTATCATATATCATTATATAAATATTATAATAATTAATATTTTTAAAAGAAAATTAAAAATATATAATAAATTTATCAACTATTTAATATTATTTACTATTTTATACTATCTCTAACATTAAATTTCCCGCTCAAATGGCCGCTTCCATTCAAAAAAAGTTCCTGCTCATGCTCATGATTCCGAGAATGCCCTTCCCTGCTCTACAGAAGCCCTCTTCCCTGGTCCTGCACCTGGTTGTCCTGCTCCTGCCTCAGCCATCTTGAATCATGTTCAGGCATGGTTGCCAGCCCCTGCTGCAGCTGGGCTTGCTGGCGACGCTTCGGCCCTACTTTTTGGGCCTGATGCCCCTCCTATGGACGCGCTTGGGCCTTCTTTTGTAGGTGTCGTGGATCTAGGTGCTACTGGAAGCACCGATGCTCCTCCTAGAAGGGTTCGTATAGCGGGTGGGATTGCAGCTCCTGGTGCTACTCGCCTTCCTGGGTCTATCTCAGCTACTCCTAGGTGTTCATCTAAACCCAAGCCTACTACCTCTCGGAAGCCTACTTCTGGTCTCAGAGGTGCTACCCCTCTCTGAGTTTCTAATCCTCTCCTCATTCCTCTGGCAGATGAGGTAGTGAAAGAAATTGATTCTACACCTTTTGTCCTCGTAGATCATGGTTTCATCTGCAAGTTTAAGGGCTTTTGGCTAAGTCTCCCAGATCTGCATTCTTGGATAACAAGCCAGTGGGAACCCATGATTTTAGAAATAGTCTACATATTTCCTCAAGCGAGGGGATTTTTCATAGCCAAGTTTGAGAACCCAGCTAATAGGAAACTGATTCTCTGTGATTGCTTTTTTAGTTGGGATGACAGATTCATGCTCATGGTCAAGCCCTGACACTACAAATTTTATGCCTCTACTAAGACTTTCTCAAAGGTCCCCACATGGGTGAGGCTTCTCAACCTCCCTCTTCACTTCTGGGTTGATTCTCTATTTGAGACTATGGGGGAGGCTCTAGTAGACTTTCTAATAGCTGATGAGGAATTTGATGATATCCTTCACTCAACATATGCTAGAATAATTGTAGATTTGGACTATTCCAAGGGTCTTCCAGAAAAGATAAAGCTAGAACATCCCAAAGGATCCTGGATTCAACCCTTAGATTATGAAGGTCTCCCATTTAGATGTAGGAGATGTTTTAAAACTGGTCACTTAGCAGACCAATGTGAATTGGAAATGGTTAACAAACCCGCTTCTTGGTGGAAGGGAGCCCCCTCTCACTACTACTCTATTGTTAAGGCCTCGACTTCTCGAAGCTTTTCTCAAGTTGTTTCTTCTTCCCAGGGGTCTCCTGAGGCCCCAATGCCTCCTGGTTCTACCTTTGGCTCTCCCTGGAGGGAAGCTCCCTTACCTAGTTCTTTGATTAGTCCTGACTCTGTAACTCAGGTCCCTATTGGTTGTGGGGTGTCTACCCCTCCTACCGATACTGCTCTGCTGGATCATGCTAGTTCTTTGGCTAAAGACTCATCCCACACTGCTATTTCTCTGGTTTCTAGTGGCCTTGTTCTGGGACATTCTCTTGTTGCTCTGGTTTTAGGCGCCACAGATCTTGATTTGATATCTTGGCAGGATTCGGCCAAGATTGCAAATGTTGGGTGGACTTTAGTTAATGGAAAGAAAAGATCTAAACATCTTCCCTCCTTCAACATGTCCCTCCATTCCAAGAAGGGGAAGAAGGGGAAGAAATGATTTATCTCTACAGTTGGTTGGCTCTTTGCCGACCGCTGATAGTCTTAGGGTTGCTGATAAAAACTGAAATATCTTTCAAGCAATAGTTTCTCTAGTTTTGGTCCCAGTCTCTTTTTTCTGGTACCATTCTTTATCCAGGTTGTGGGAACCTATAGAAAAACCCTCGTTGTGGTCTTGATCTATTTCATTTTAGAGTTTTGTAATGAAAATCTTATTTGACCATAATGTACAGGGATTCAGGGCCCCTTCAAAACTTGTTTTACTTAATCAAAAACATTAAATTTTAAAAAAATAATAATTATTAATTATCAATTAATCTTTTATAATACAAATTAAATTAAATCTAAATTTGAAAATTAGATATTCTAAGTATTAGGTATTCTAATAATTAGGTTAACTAATTACAATTTTTCTTGCAAAAGGTGATGACTGCAAACATAGCTGGACTGAAAGAACACTAGTGATGAGTACAGTATGTATCACTTTTTCAAAAACCCGACAATGATATTTTTGGAATTAGTAGTCCCTAGCATAAAATCCCAATGCACGAAAACCTTGTATTGAATACCAATATTTGAGTTTGTATAGGATTTCAAAGACTATTGATTAAAAAAATATTTCTTAGATTTATCACGAATGTGCATTCAATGTTTTGACTGTTGTAAGCTAATTTTATATATAATATTGATGTCATTTGATACGATGTCTTCCATTCTTAATTTGCGCGATAAATCTTGAGATTTCCCAAGTTACTTATATGGAACATTGAAATACTTTAAAAAGTACCTTTTCTATTTCCCACGTGTCATCGGTGATATGCTTGACATGTAAAAAGAATGTATTAAAAATTTATCTTAGCATTAAAGGCTTCATCAAGAGTAACTTTAAACCTATTGTTACATATCATTTATTTAACCCATTAATGATTTATTTAAACTCACCATACTACATAGATAATTGTTGTAAGCCTGGCTCTGGAGAACTCCATCACATCACTTTAATGACATTCCTCAAAATATCATCTCCTGCAATTAATGTTATGAGTGCAAAGCACTCTACAACGCCACCCTGTTCTTTTATAAAGAACCAAATAATATTGGTATTTCAAATACTTGTACATAAACAATTGATAAAACATCAAAACAACATAGAATAACAAGAAACTTGAAGAGAAGCCAAGAATAGAAGAGAAGATGAAGGGAAGTCACAACAATATTTGGTATTTAAACTAACTTATGGCATTTACATTCATTTTTTATCATTCTTAATCTCATTAATTTTTGGCACATTTTCTTTATTTCAATACCTAAAACTATCTAACAAAGTTCATACAGAAAAAAAAATTTGAATAACATAAATAGGTACCAATATGTACAAATCGATTTGAACCAATATAATCTGAAGAAAATGTCTTGCAAGCTAAAAATATCTTGATTTGATAAATATTGGAATCTTACAATCAAGTTAATTGATAGAATAGTAAAACAATTTGATAAGTTGTCTTCAAAATTCTCAAAACGGTAAAACTAGGGTTATAAATCTAATGCTCTACCTTTACCAATATTCTTACTTTTTTTAAGATATATAGAATAAAAAACTCTTTCTGTAATAAACAAGTACAAATAATTTTTTTTTTCATTTTAAATTAGTGATTATTTATACAAAATTTTGTTCTTTGTAAGGCATCACAAAATGATCGAAAATCAAATGGTTTTCATCTCCTTATTAATAATTTATGAACTACATTGTAGAAATGTTGTGATAGAGAACACTTGTCAGTCATGACTTCTTTCAACACATGGACATTCACAGAATACATGAAGAAGATAGAATTTCAGGATTGCTAGCGCAAAGGTTTCTACAACAAAAATGACTAATAACATGTCGTCCAATATCGCAAAGAAATTTTGGCCACTTTTACAGAGATCCATATATTTCAGAATTGGAAACTTGTGACACATGCAATCCAACACAGGTTCATCATGTCCCAAGTGAAACATGGTTTCAACCAACATCAATAGCATCTGAGACTGAATACTCTTCTTTGATAAATGGAACAAGTCAATTATGGATAGAGAAGCTGCTTCGAACTCCACAAACCAATACAACATCTTTACATAAGCTTTGCTATCATGGTCAAATGTATCGCTTGCATTTTGCATCAAGGTCAGACACATTGTGGAACAAATAGGTCATACAAAGATGGGGACCTCAGGGCTGTTACCTATCTATACCTATACATGAACGTATAAAAAGGATTGTAAGGGAACAAATACCTACATGGAGCCAAACCACTTATAAAATCTACCCAAGTATTAATTTTCATACACAGAACTCAGGTGTACCACGTCAAACATCTGAACATCTTTACTGGTTTGATGATTTGAATCCCATGAACAGTCAACCCATGGGTTATGATAATATAATCTAAGACTGTAAGTTTTGTCAGTTTGTAAAATAGTAGATCTCTACTACTTGTATATAAGGATATGGAGGTCTACCTCCTTCAACAAATCCACCATATTAGATTCGAAGCACAATGGTTACGATTTCAATATTCTATACAAAATCAACAACTTTTTACAAATAGATAATCTTTATATCTTTCAATAATTAGTTATACAGATATGTCTACCACCATTTGTTATGCTTAAATATAAATGATTGATTTTATATTATTTATACAGGTAAGGCTTGTAATTTAATGTTTATTCAAATTTGATATTATGGGTTCATAATGATGTATACATAATTTCAAACTCATATTGCAGCCTATTTTTTAGTTATTTAAATATTATTTTAGTTTTCTTTTTGACAATTCAATATTCCATGTTTGATGTTTCATACTTGATGTTTTAACTTAACTTTTTGTAGAGAGATTTAGCCAATACAATGACTCTCTTAATCGCATAGGATGACTTATCCACAATACCCTATTTCATTGTCTCTGATATATTTATCATTTACCGAATTCATTCTGAGTCTCTCAACTAACATTAGATCCTAATCTATCTGTTTTCAACATTGTTACTTGACTTTGTGTTTTACAGCTTTGTCAAGGATATCAATGGCTGTCCTAAATGTGCCACACTGCAAGTGTGATGAAGGAACTTGCATTTTGAAAACCTCAAACACCAAGAAAAACCCTCAAAGAAAATTTTGGACCTATCCACTTAGCAAGAAGGTTAGTGCTTGACATGAATTCTATGTTTACAAAAAATGTACAAACTATACAATATAGTATGTACTAATGTAAAGTTGATATTGCAGGGAAACAATGACTATAGCTACTTTAGGTGGGCAGATGATGTCTCAAATGCATATGTCACACCATTGGCACCAATTGTCAATGAAACTCATCAGTGTAGCTTGTGCTCTCAAGAGGCTGCTATGGCTGATATTGTGTCAATGACAAATGCTGAAATATTTTTTTTACGAAGATTGCACACCATATTAATTGCATTTATTTGTATGTTAATTCTGTTTGTTTGCTGGAACCATATAAAAATATAAACTTCCAATGTATTACAATTTATTTGAAACAAAAACTAGCCATGTAGTTGGTTTCAAATTGAGTAAAATATAAGGGCTAACTTGTTTAAAAATTTGTCATGTCAATACTTATATTTGTGGAAACTTCTTTGTAACGTTGTTATGCAAAATATTAAGTTTCTACTTGAATTTTCCTAACAATACAAAAAATAAAATTAAAATAACAAACAACAAAATTCATTCGAATTTTTAAATTAAAATTTGTAAGAAAATAATTATATATTATAATCTTCATTGTAATAAATTAATAATACATACTTTGATTTCAAAGATAAAAGCCTTTTGGCATGCATAACCAATGTTACATTAACAAGAACATTAGATTCAAACAATTTCTATTTCACTGCCTATGTACAAACATGTTATGAACTTGATAATACTCTTTTGAACTATAGTTTAACTTCTTATATTTCTTAGATGGTTTTGAATGACAATAAAGTTCAAAAACACCAAAGGTCTTGTAGAGTTGTTTAAAGCTTTCTAATAAATTCAGTGACCAATTATATTGCACCTATATATCTAATAATTTAAAAACAAATTAAAAAATTATATTGCATCCTTGCAAAAATTAATACAACACACCTGACAATCATAACTTACTTTCCATTACTGTCAATCATAACATACCTGCATTTACTTTTGTCCAAAGACAACTCTGTAATTCATAATTGGACTTATACATATTCACTATTTTCTCTCACATTATCTCAATTAAGTCGCTAAAATTTTTGAACAACAACCAAATAGTTTATCTAACTTCATATTCTATATTCGTATCAGACCTTGCTCAATCAAATCCATAATATAACAGACAAACTACACATACATTAAGAAATGACAATATAAAATAAACAAGTTTCTAACATCATCTTTAGCCAAATTATATGATAACAATTTACACAAACCAAATGCCTTGAATCTAAGAAATATCCAATTAAAACCAATTTACATATAATTCCATCAACACTATACAGAGTAGCAAGATTACTAAACAGATTTCACAGAAAACCAGTCGTAAAATACTGTATTTCAGCTTCATAAATTTTCAACAATTCATCAAACTCAAATTTTTTCAAACCAATAAAGAAATCATCTACATGAATACACAAGTTTCTAACATCATCATGACCCAAACTATATGACAACAATTTACAAAAACTAGATGTCCTAAATCTAAAATAGATCCAATGAAAATCAGTTTTTGTATAATTCCATCAATACTACGTAGAGTACCAAGTTTACCAAACAAATCTCACAAAAAAGAAAACCTAAAATACTGTATTTCAGCTTCATAAATTATCAAATATTCATCTAACTCAAAAAGTTGCACCAAAAGAGAAATAATTTACATGAATAGACACATTATATGCATAAATAAGTAGGTACAAGTGTTTTAAATAAGACATTACAATTCAAAAATATATAGTTAAAACATTTTTGAATCCTTCTTAGAATAAGATTGTAACAAGCATTGAATATGTTTAGCGCTAAACCTAAAAACAACAAAAAATTTAAAATAATTAAGGCTCTCATGTGATGGAAACACCAAAATTTTTTGCACTCATCTAATTTTCCTTAATTGATAATTGACACCTTTTTCTGGAGATATTTTTGATAACTTCATTGAGTTATTACAAGATATGGTGACCGCCATTTCAGGCTAACCTACACCATTCTTCATAAATAGTTACCATCCCTATGCTCATAGGTCAGGTGTTAGATTTCCCGCTCAGATCTTCATTCTTCATCAAGAATGTCGATGTCATCTGCTAGAGGCCTTTTCTTCTTGACCTTTGTTACTGTTATATTGATCCATTTCTCTAATTACATCAAGCATTTCTCATACCTGTGGTATGATAATATTTTCATTTCTTATAATCGATTATTCAAAATTCCTTTTAATTGTTTTTATTTGTTCACCAATGCTTCATGTGTCTTCATTGAAAGTTGTTAATAACTCTCCAATTGCACTCAATTTGTATATATCTCTTTCCTCATATGCTTCTTTCCTGATAATACTTTCAAGATGCAATTCATAATTTTTTTTCATCATTTCTATATCTAGAGCATCTTCAACATTGACTACATCAATATTGCAACTTATATCACTAAACATCTTTTCCATATGTGTGATGCCCGTCTTGACTATTTCAATTAGATTTTGTACTCCTTCAATAACATCTATGCACATCATTGTTTTGAATTTGATTGAAAAAATCCACTTCTATAGAGGTGTGTCAGTAGATTTGATAATTTTTACATTAAGAGCTTCTTCACTGTCCATATCTTTTACAAATTGCAATACCTTTTCTTGTCTATTATATATTATTTTTTGTTATTCGAGCATCTGCAATTCTGTACACAAAATACCTTTTAGATCAATATATATTTTATAATACCTGCCTACACAGTCAATGAGACACACACCTCTTGAATTTAGATATTGTACCCATTCTCATGAAAGTTGTGCCATTTGTCTATCTTCCTACATCTGCTTGATAATTTGTTCACTTGAATGAAGTGATGGATCAAAAATATCTTCTCTCTGACTTTCTCTTTGAGAAGAGATAGGACCTAACATTTTCTGGATATAATTAGATAGATGCTTGATAGTAGAATTCAGAATGTTCTTTTCATTTTTTATTTTCTCCAATCTCTCTCTTACCTCATGATGTGTGAACTCCCACATATCAACTGTACGATCATGAAATGCAGGTCCTATGTCAATTTCATTTACATCAAAATCTGCTACATTTAGATCAGATAAATTATTGTCTTGTTTTGGTTCTGCAGCTTGTATTATAACATGTCCTGTTTCTTGATATTTTTGAAGAGCAACTAGTTTGCCTCTTTCCTTTTTTTTCCATTGAACCAGTACTTTCATTTATAATTTGAGAAAAAAAATCTTCAGTAAGAATTCTATCCTCTTTTCTTTTTCTTTTTCTTTGTATTGTATCTTCTATCCATGAAGCAATGCTTAGAATTTCTGAGGTAGAGGCTAAACTTTCATTATCAAAAAATTTCCTGACTATTGTAGGGCTTTGTATTTGATGAGCTGAACTTTTAAATTTGGGTACTATATTTTGAATACATGTTACACTACCTTGAATTAAATCTCTTTCTTGATTTAGTGGTTCTTCTTCAAAAGATTGCATTGTTGCATTCTGTTCTGATTGATCTATTTTATCTTCTTGTTCTATTTTTTCTGCTTCCTCTAAACTATATATGTTAATCAATGCAAGTGAGCCACTGCCACAAGTCTTGCTTACAACTATGTCTTTATCCAATGGTTGATCATCCCCTCTTGTCATTTGTTGAATGGACTGAACTGTTGTCAGCATTGTTGGTAAAACTACTTGAACTGAAGCTGTTATTTGAGCTTCTGTTGTTGATTGTCCTTGTGGGTTTGATGTGTCCTTGGTTGTTTTCTTGTACAGAACCCATTTGTTGGTTCTTTTCATTATCTATTCCATTCTCTTTTCAAGATTGTCTAATTCAGGTTCTTCAAATTGTACAGGTTGCAAAGGTATCCCTTTTATTTTGGCCAAATAACGATCATAAAACAATTTAGATTGATCATCATATAAGCCTTTCGCATCTATATCAATATTATAAAGTTGAATCTGTTCAACCATGAGTCAGGACCATGATCTTTCTCTCATTTCAAAGTCATCTTTACAATTGGCCCAGAAATCTTCTAATGAAGGAACGTGATTAAAACTAGGGCCTAGTTGCAGGTTTTGTTTTACACAATTTGAAGGGTCAAAATGATGCCTAATAACATTATATTCATCAAATTTATATCTTTTTCTAGATGATTTGATGACATTCATTGCAGAAGAACTAGAAAAGAACATATAAGCACCTATCGATATTGGAAAATGAATACCTACTTTATGCCGTTCACTGCATCTGTTGTTGACCTCGATAATTTGTCTGCACAACTCTATCAAAGCTATTTTATCATCTAGATATTTAGGCAATTTGTATGGAAACCCATTGAAATATCCAATCCTAATATATGTAAATGTAGGATATTGAGTATAATAGCTACCAAATTGCATTATTGTTTGAGCACCTGCATCTGATAATCTACATTCTAGACAACCCTGGATTTCATGGCATAACTTCATTGAAAAAAATCATTAGCCCTTCTGAAATTTCCATAGTTATTTTCGAGTTGTATCCATGGATAGAAATAAAAAAATAGAATATTTGCATCATATTCAACAACACTAGGAAGGTCGTTCCCTATATGTTCACATGCTAGGGCATAGATGAGGAAAGATGACATTGCAAATTTGTATGAATACTTTGCTGAGACAAGCATTTCAGTAAGTCTATCACTTATGAGTTGTGCTTAATCAATATAAATATTATTTGTACCTATAGATTGCACAAGGAAAAACCACCATTCTTCAAAATTTAGGGCTTGTTCACTCCCTCTAATTCTATGCAGAAGTACTAGAATATCAATAATCTCTTTTTTTAAATCTGTTCCATATAAGGTTTTCGGTAAATTTGAACTGGCTGCTCTAATGGTTTCAAACCATCTATTTAAAATTACACCTCGCCATCGTGACCTTTTTAAGCTAAAATTTGATGTTGACAAAGAGAAATTTCATTCTGAATATTGGTCTCTTGAAGGTAAAACAAAGTACTTTTGTATTGATTCTCTGTTCAAACAAATGACTACTTCATTGTTTTCTTTCTTTATTTCTCTAGTGTGTGGACCAAATCTTTGAATGCATTCCATAATTAGTTCTGGTTCCTGAATAGCAATTGGAATTCCTGAAGCTTCTATTAATCCACTGTCAATGAGCCTTTCTGTAATGGGATGAACTAGTTCTGATTTAATCCTTCTGTGCAGATCATTTAAATTGTAAAAATAAAGGTTTGTATTTGTGGTTTCTTTCCATGCATTTTCTATTCCATCTAGATGATCATAACTATTTATTTTGCTATCCATTCTATACAGGGTTATACATTAATAGCCATTTGCTCTTCAAGATATACGCAATTCAAACAATCAAATGATAGATACTACAAGTTTATTGATTTTATATCATAATTTAATCGACATAAAACACATAAAAGGTAAAATGAATTAATGTTCTTGTTATTTTCAACAATTATTCTTTTCGCTTGCAGTAATCATCAGTATATCTATTGAAAATAGGAAATATTAGTAAAGACACTACATAGAATGACGTATGGCTTTAATTTCTTTAATATCGATTAGTGTGTTTTTCCAACTACTGTCAGAGCAATAAATTTTTTGAGAAACGTTAATCAATTAAGATGTCATGCCCATTAAATATTCTCGAAGAGAAATAACTTTAAAACAAAATTCGCATTTAGCACTCGCTAACAACTAAATCCAAAAGCATTGTGTATGTTTAAAAAATTGAATCATCTAAAATAATTATTGGATTTAGTTGTTACTAACTTTTAAATCTGAATTTTCTATTAGCTAAAACCCTAGAGCACAAAAAATAAAAAATATCTCAAACATCTCCACACTGGCAGCTTTTTGCACATTCTTTGAATTTTTTGCAGATTACAAGGTTCATTCGGAGATAATGAGAAAAGGGTACACTACCCCATTAAATGTTTCTTATGACATATCAGATTAAGCTGTTCATGGCTACTAAATATAAAATTAATTATTTTGAGTTCTTGGTAGGGTTTTTTTTTTAAAAATGTGTTAACTACACTGTATAAACATTTATGAGATCGACTGACTTTAAAATTTTCTTCCCTAAATATAACTATAGTCGGTTAATCTCTTCATTCATTATACCCACACTTAAGAATGGATATATCAAAAATCATTAAGCGACTATGACATAACTACTGTCGTTAGGTCTCCAAAAGTAAGAAAACAACTTTATTTTGCAACACTCACAAAATCTCCTGAAAAGATTAAAATCAAGATTTAGTTCAGAGATTAAGAGATTTCACATAAACCGTCACCTCAAAGTTATAGTCGATGAATACTTATAAAAAGACATAACAAGCTATCAAATTCAGTGACTGTCTTTTCTTCCAATAATCAATAAGTCTTTAAAATCAAAACTACTCAATGACTGTCTCAATAAAATCATGAAAACGTGAAATATTGAGCAACTATCATTCAAACATGACTCGTTAACTCAGCAAATAAATTTTTACTGGCAAATTTATCACTCATTATAAAACACTTTCTTTAGTCACCAAATCGGAATACAAAATTTAAATATACAAACTCTTTTACAGACTACTATAATCTATATATTCACTTGGCATAATCTATATAAATGCAACCAAAAAAAATATCAATGACATTTTATACATATAACTTGGAGAATAAAAGCAAGTTAACATATTTTTCTAAATAAATTAAAGAAAACATATTTTAGAATATCGAAAAAAATATATATGCTATTCAATTACCTATATTTCACTGGAAAAACTGAAGAGCATTTCCACATTTCTAAAAATATACTGATTCTGTATAAAAAATTCATATCCTGAAATGTATTTTCTTTTACAATATCATTTATAAAAAAACTAAATGTAAATCAGATAATTTAACAAGAATGTACTTTACTGAAATATGAACAACCTGCCATATAAAATTAAAAATCTTTTCTCCCGCTTATCTTACTTTCCAAAAGTATAAGCTTTAGTCTCCCTGAATTAAAACATACAAAAAACTGATAAAAATGATGAAAATTAATGTTATGATTTATTAAGTTTAATAAGATATAAATATTATAGTAATTACCTTAGTTTTTGATCAGCTTGCAAAATTTTCAACTATCCTTCATCTTACTTGAAGAAAACAGCGACGACGTTTCAGATAGATGATTGGCATCCTCAATGCAACTTGATTTGCTATAAAATCTTGATAATTCCAATGTTTGCTTTTTATTTGTACACAAATAGAACTTTCATATTGTGGAAAGACAACTGGAAATATTGATGTGGCTTCAAATTGTTTATATTGCCTGATTTCTTTACATAGATTTACCCATTGATTTTTTATATCTTTTTTGTAAATGTCTCTGTCAATTGACATTGGCCATCGCAGAAATGGTAAAATACCTATCTTTTCAATGTCTTATTTGTTTACAAAACACTTACTATACTCAAAACCTTCACCTGGTTGTGCGTATTCTAGCAAAAAATCAACTCCGTCAATCAAATCTTTAGGAAAAAGAGAAACCATAACAAAATGAATAGTCTGAACATTTTCACCTATTTCTAAACCCCAAGCCATTAACATAGCGACAATATCAGCATTTACTTTCCATCGATGAGTAGCATTATGAAATTCTTCACCTAATGTCCATTGAATAGCTTGCACAACAGAATTAGTCTTGCAGAGTAATAATTTTTTTAAATATGTATTTTCTACTCTCCCAAAGAAATCTATTTGCCGTGTTCTTGTTTGAAAAGTAAATGTAGCTTCCATTGCTAATAATTTATAGTAATATATATTATCTACTCTAATGATCTTTACAACGTATTGATTTTCTTGTTCATCCTTTTATAGTAACGTAGGATTTTACACATATATGGCTTTCTATAAGTTTTACAAGATTATTAATTAACAAAATCTTTAGTAGATTTCGTACGACAGTGCTTTAATTGTTAAAGACTGTTGTAACTTAATTTCATGACTTATATCGATGTCATTTTAAGTGAAATCTAACACATTTAAGTTATGTTATATACAAAACACTTCAGATTTAATATCATATATGACATCTTGTAAAATTCCAAAACAAATTTAATATCATTTTAGAACAAAATCTTTATAAGATTTCTTATGGATGTACTTTAAATCTTCTCACTGTTGTCAGTTATTTTTATCTATAATATCAAAGTCATCAAATGAAAATTATAACACACATGACTTAACTAATATCTCATTTCGATCATAATTTGCTAACTAAATTCTAAGAATTCAATATTATTTTAATTTTTGAATTTTGTTTGATTTTAAATGGTTTTAGTTGTGATATCAGAATTCAATGTTGATGACAACTAAATCCAGAATTAATAGTTACTACCATATAAATTCGATTAGGTTGGAATCTTTTCTTGTCTGGTGAATTTAGAATCTCTTCTAGATCCAACGGTTCTCGCAAGACCACAAGGAATCTTTAAGGCCCTTGCGATCATGCACACCCATTGATCTTGTTCACAAGCTAGCGCATGGGCCTAGGCTTTAATGATTTTGATAGCCTGGCAATTCTTTAGGTAATAAATGGTCGTCGTATGTGCGCAAGGAAACTTTTGCACCTTGGCGATCATGTGACAGCCTTCGATCTTAGCTTATTCCCAGGCACTTGCACAAGGTGGGCCCACTACTAGGTGTATACATATGTGCCTTTAAAAGACTATTAATTAACAAA
Organism: Chamaecyparis obtusa; assembly: GCA_027943335.1. Taxonomy (NCBI): domain Eukaryota; kingdom Viridiplantae; phylum Streptophyta; class Pinopsida; order Cupressales; family Cupressaceae; genus Chamaecyparis; species Chamaecyparis obtusa. The sequence continues at coordinate 239,259 of BSBK01003499.1, forward strand.
ATCATTCTTAGCTTTTTCATAGATGTGCATTAAATGTACTGACTCTCCTCAGCTAGTATTATCTAAATATCGATATCGTCTAATGCGAAATCTGCCACTCTTAATTTCTCTCATATATGATACACTTATTAAATTGATAACTTAATTATAAGATTTAAAAAACAATAGAACTTTTCAATTTTTTTTAAATTTAAATAAAGATATAGAATGTATTTGATCATTTAAAAATTAACATGTTGAAACATTATACAACTATATATTCTTACAAATATTACAGTGCAATGCTCTTAGTCCAGATATCGGATGTACATGTTCATGACCTTAAAATTCGTCATTTAATACAATCAGACTTACTAATAACTATCTTCAAAACCCGCTTTCACCCATTAAATTTTCTTTTGGCATTTAGGATTTAGCTGTGCTCAGAAATAACTATGCTCTATAGACGACTTACCAAAATCTTTGGTCACTATAATACTGGTCACTATGTCAAATCTTTGGGGAACATGTTGAAGAGAGAATGCCAGTACATTTTATGTATCAGAAATAACTATGCTCTATAGACGACTTACTGAAATCCTTCTATTCAGAAAGTGTGCCTACTCAGTACAATGTCGGATACAGTTGCTACTGGCATATAAATCCGATGCTTTAATATTGTATTGAAAAGCAAAATTTGATTTTCTATACGATTATGAAACGTATTAATTAACAAAAACTTTCTTAGATTTATCACGAATGTCCATTCAATGTTCTAACTATTGTGAATTAAATTTATATATTATATCGATTTTGTCTAATATGAAATTTGTCATTCTAAATTTCTTTGTTATATAGTACACGCATGTACACCTCATACCAGACCCAACATTTTGAAATGCCTACCAATAAAGTAAAATCAAGGGGTGTCGTACGACCGCAACTAATCACAAGATTCCTTGAGAACATGTGACATCCGTTCGATCATTTGCACAGTTTTCAACTAAAACCATTCCGGTTACTCATTTATACACCATAGTTAACAGATATTGAAACACAAAAAACCAACCGACAAGTGAAATTAATTAATTTTAGATTTAGTAGCTATGAACAGCTAACTTAGATATACCCAAAAAAACATTTAATGGACAACTGTACCCTTCTCTGACTCTCATTATCTCCGAATGAAACTACTAACCGCAAGAAAAATAGGGAGAATGCACGACTAAGGCATTATCCCAATCTTGAGATCTTTAGGATTTTACCGATTTAACTGACCGATTGGTAGACCGAGCTAATCTCCAGTTCTCCAAATGTATTCACTAACCGCCAAACTATTTAGACAATCACTAACTAAACTCATCTCCAGATATCTAAAATTTAAATATACTATACTTAAATTTACAAATTAATAAAGTTATATATATATATATATATATATATATATATATATATATATATATATATATATATATATATATATATATATATATATATATATATATATATACACACATACGTACATATATATATATACATACATACATACATACATACATACATACATATATATATATATATATATATATATATATATATATATATATATATATATATATATATTCATTAAAATATAAATAAAAAATTACACTTTTAAATTAATATTAACAAATATTAATTATATTCAATACATTCATTTTTTGGCTGATTTTTATATTGTTAATATTTTATACTAACAATTTATTATTACAAAATATACTATAGTTAAATTATGAAACTAAATTATATATAAATTTGGAAATTGTCCAATGATTCTCTTTGGTCACTTCGGTCACCTTCCTCCACTAATCATGATTAATTTACTTCTATTTAATAATTAATCATGAACAATCGTATCTACAAAAAATAAAAATAAAAAAATAAAATAACATAACATCTATTCGACGTAAAAATTACAAACCGAATTGCAATTACTAGTTTTATTAATATAAAATAATATATTAAATAAAAATTCAAAATAATAAAATTATTTTTTCCAAACAATTACTACTAAAACAAGAACAATTTAACTAAAATAAAATTATATATTTCATAAAATTGAATAAACAATATTATAGAAACATCTTTCTAAAATAATTTCTTACAGCTACAAATCACCTTCCTGTACTAGCCACGACACACACGTCGCTTTTTATTTGTCCACTAATTACAATGAATATTTCAACTCAAACGACACTAAACGCTTCCTACAACATAATGACATAGATTATGAACCTTGGTTGATTGCAAAGTTTATTCTAACACAATCTAGGAGCATAAATTCCCAAGTGAGAAAATCTGCTCTCAATGCCTATTTATGGTTCTGCAATTCTTTCTGATTTCCCCTTGAGATCCTGTTAGTACGTCTATTTTGCCCATCTGCACCATTGCACCGGCAAACTTCTTACGCCATAATGTTGGGTACCTTGAATTAATCTGCACCAATTTTCGAGTTTCAGAATTTGTGATTAACGTCTGATCAGATGTTAATAGTCCCCTGTTTCTGAGAAGCTCGCTGTAATATACACTGTCCAGCTTGGTTGGTGTAATGCTTTCCAAAGGTACAGTTGGGTTAGAAGTCATTGTACGCGGACATTTAAGCTTGAGGCTCTTGGCCAATTGAGGGTCTAATGAAGGGTCTGCAACGCCTGAGTTGTTGAAGTTGTAAAGCCTATCTTGAAATGCAGAGCAGCGAGAGACACCAATGGAGTGCGCACCTGTGAAAGAACACACCAATATTGATTAAACGTTGGATTTATCAGATAGAATAACTTCTTTCTATATCTAAATTGCGATACATGGTTGTACTTGCCTGATAGAACCACCATTTCTTCTTGAGATAGCCCTTTCTGCTCAAACAAATCTGTTAACTGTTGGAAGTTTGAGAAAGGAGATGGTAAATTGCCAATGATTTCACGTTCTCTTGAAATCGTCCCATCTTTGCGTCCAGCTGAGACATGCCAGCTAATTTTGCCTGCCTGAAAAAAAAATGTAGTTATATGTATGTTATGCACTCTAATAATAATGGGTTACATATAGAATTGTCGGGTTTTTTTTTTCCATCTCTCTTGATTATGTGTTACCTCATATGAACTATCTCGTGCAGCAAATGCAATTATGTCAGCGCACGACACTACTTGAGGACATACTGATTCTAATATCATTTTTGCTTCGTCGAACACTTCAAACCCGCGAAGACTTTTGAAATTTGCAGGTGACTCTTTCTCTGCTTTATTTCCTCGTGTGGAGTCTAGAAGAATTGATCCATCACAACCCTGTACACATAATAACATTAGCATATCACATTTTACTCTTTTTTAAACCTTACATCAAATCAGGTGAATCGAACTACTTACTCTTACAAAGCAATCGTGGAAATGCATCCTTATCATGGCCGCAGCTAAAGTAGGATCCTTCTTTAGAGCTTTTGATACCGTTCTGCTGATAATGGATTCAGCTTGAGGACATCTATGGCTATAATAACCCAACTTCAGTCCTCCATAGCCATCGGTTGGAGCAAACACCGTAAACAGCACTGCCAAAACTGAAAATGCGATTGATTTCTTCATTATTAACTTCTCCACTCTCCACAGGTTACTCTTAAAACTCAAATTCCCTTATAACTTCTCTTTTCTCCACCAGTTTTTCGTTCTGAAGAAATGTTGAATAAATAAAAGGAGAAATTGGTTCTGCAAGATTGAGCTCCTGAAATGATCTATTTATACACGAGAGGTCGCCCTCGATACAAACTAGAAAGTAAAACTACCCAAAAATTCAACGGTGTTTAATTAATTACATATTTGTCAGGCCTTAAATGTTTAGCCACTGTGACGTAGATTAAACAGAAGGCCTGAGTTTTTGAAATGACATTTTACGGGGTTTTGCATCATTGCACATTGTCCCATGCGACCAATGGGTATATGCTTAACTTTTGATGCAGTATAGAAATTTATAGTGAATGTCTTCATTGTAGACATGGATGCCAAATGGGAAGGGCAGAGATATTGATTATGATTGAATGTTGGCTTTACGTGTTTGTTAGGATAAAATGACAAGATTACTTTGTCCAAACCTTGAATACGGTATGAAGAAATTTCTTTTCGTAGCTCACTTGATTACTTATTATAATTTTGAAATGATTGAATTGTTCCATGTTCCTGGTTTCGTTATATATTGATTATGTATCTTGAAGAAACTTCTCCACAGTTGTCTGTCATAACTGTCAAGACAAACAAATACTAATTGCACTATATTTTATATCAACGACAAGTCTTAGATGGACAAAAGTGATCTCCCCCGTTGTGTTACAGCTATTAAATAGTTGGAGACGGACAGCAAATTGAAACTGAAATTGCCAAAAGTCGATAGCAACGATACGAATCTATATATATATATATATCTTTAAAAAGGTGGTAAATAATCAATGATTGTGTGTCATATGGATGCTTATTCATGTCTTATTGGACCTTGTTTGAACTTATGATTATGTCTCATAGTCGCTCTTATTTCTACGAATCTATAAATAAAGGGTTTGAGATGGAATCAAAAGTAATGAGATTTTTTTTTTAGATTATGCTATCAAATTTCCACTAAAGCAAGATAATTTTGAACTTCATGGAGGAAAGGAGTTCATATTTTATAGCAACTAATTATTGTTGCTTAATAATACATTGGCTTAGTGCTTTAGAGGATGTGTGTTTTAACTAAGAGGGTTTTTTTAGAGTATATTGTTTTTACTGTTTATTGTGGTTGATTTCTCTTGTATCTCTCTCATGATTTCTTTTATAAATATTAACTTATGATGGAATGTTTATTTTTTAATAAATTTGATTAATGCGTTAATATACTTGAAGGGTTATGTGAAAGTTCTTGGATTGCTTAATAATTGTAAGGGTCTATCATAATTGATAATGATTTGATGAGTTATTTCCTTAATATTTTCTATTAGACAAGGTAGCTCCATAGTTCATATTTCATTACATGTGGTTGCATGTGAGTTTCATGTTGATTGTATGTATATGCATGTGGTTACAGGTGATGGATCCATGGTACTTGGATCTAAGAATTTCATGGTTGTTTGCAAGAAGTTGAGTCCCTAAAAAGTGCCTTAAGTGAAAGAGGTTTTCCTAATTTTCAAATTTTGTTGAATCGATCTATAAAGTTGGAGCACTTAAAGATTGAATCTTGAAAAAGTTTCGTAATATGAAAAGTGGTTCTCTGAGTCTACTTTTCAAATATTTAATTTAATTTTGTAGCCATATCATACAATTTTTTTTACAATAGACATGTCTACAAACAATTATTTTATTTTAGGACCATAACATACGCACGTACAACTACCATACTTTGATCTAAATAAAGTTTTTTTTCTAAATTTTCTTGAGAAAAGATGTGTAAGACACTGCAAATTGAATGGGATTTTTTTTAATGAAACTTTCCTAAATATTTTTACTAATTTTTCTGGGCCCTCATGGCTAATCTTAAAACTTCTCAGGTGTGTCCATCATAGCTTCATCTAAACTTATCATTTTTTGAATTGTTTTTCATTTTGGGAAGAGTTATTTATAGATTAATATCATTTTTTTTGTTAATAAATGTAAGAAATAAAAATTTATGAAAAATAAAGTCAACTTCATATTTGGAGTCTTTTGGACTAGTTTTATTAATAATTTACTAAAAAATAGTAAAATAATTGAATTGTAAAAAATTAGATATTTAAAATTTTCATAGTACAATCTGTAATGATTTTAAATTTCATCAATAAAACCAGTCAAGAAAGACACTTGACATATGCCTAAAGTTAGAATTATGCATTGTTGTGAACATAGCCTTCAACTTACAGGCCCTAGACTATGGATTGGGCTCACCATGTAGGCTATAACTTATAACTCAATTCTAAGGGTGACTTTAGATTAAAAAATTTCTATATCAGATATGTAGTTTTAAATGAGTACCCATTGTTTAAATGGAACTACTATCCATTCCAAACAAGTACTTGTTACAAACTAGTTAGTTGAATTATGCAATGACCAGGTTATATGAAAAAAAAAGCACCTATTTTATTTGTAAAGCATACCCATCTTCTAATATAGCAATTTCCTATCAATTTTGTTAAAAAGGGATAGAATGAAATGATTATGTAGATCACTGTTCAAATTCGTATGAGTAAAACATGATCTTTTACATTTTTTTAATTTAGTTCATGTCTTATGCTGCATCCTAGCATGTCACATGTCATGGGAGTTTAAAATAAAGCAATTGCAGGAAGAATTTTTAAGGTAGATAGTATATTATGGTTCACTTTGAAGATGGATAAGAAAGTTAACAAGTGGACATAATTTTGTACTCTTGAATTTTTGAAAGAGTTATCGATTGGAGATTAGATTAAATATCATTTTTTAAGAAGATGGTGTTGCAAACATGAGACTAAAACAACAACAAAGAAGGGTATAGGAAGCTCATGAAACCTAAAGAAATTGAAGTAAATAGGAAATAGGAGGCAAATAAATAATGAGATTAAATATCAAATATCTGATCGAAGAATGTTGGAGCATCAAATTCTATGACTATTGAAGATGAAAACATTTTAGAGACCACGATGAATAGGATGAATGTCAATGATGCAAATGTTGAAGAGGGGAATATAGAAGAAAAAAACTTAAAGTTTTTCTTCAGATCTAGCTTTCAAAAATAAAAAGAATGTTACTATAGGTACAAATCTAGGTATGTCTTCAAATCCATGTTTTAGTGGTATTCAATTTGATCATTAAAAAGAAACTAGACATTCCTTGAATTATATCAATTCTATTATTGAAGACATAGAAATAGAAATTGAGAATGAAACACATTGTTAAAATCAAAATCAAAATATTCTAAAAAATTGAAAGTAATATCTTAGATAATCTTCATGGTTTGGTTTTTTAGGCAAAAATTAGAAAACATAGTGTACAAAAAAATAATAGAAATATAGTATTTTAATGTCAACTCATATTACGATTGAGGAAAATATTCAAAGAGATAAAAGTGTGGAAAGTTTTAGGTATTTACATGAAACCAAAAAGATACATGAACCACTTAAACAATTTTATTTCTAACATTTCTAGTTCCATTGATTCAATTAAAAAAAAAGTTGATTTGAAGATAAAATGTTGCATAGTAAGATGAAACACTTCTTTAGTCAATTGAAATATTTTGAATAAAATAATGATAGGTAACATAAATGCATATCTAAATATACATTGTAAAAATTTGATAGGAGTGAAAAATACAAAATTTAATATTGGAAATGATCTAGTCAACCAATGTTGGAGTTTCAATAAAAAACTCTCAAGGTTTAATATGGACAAAGTGATGAAATGAAATATTTGACTAGAAAATATTGACATAATAATACAAGGGTGTCATCTAATGGTAGAGATCCCTTGCAATTAAAGTGAGGTAAAAAATTCATGATTCTCATCTAATTTTTTTTTAAACATGACTCAAATTGATTTATAAATGAACATAGATGATGCAATGTTGGAAACTCTTAGCATTAGTCAAAGATCTTTTGGAAAATATAAACCTTGGTATGTGAAAAATAATAACCAAATAATCTCTTGTTCTAAAAATCATTTTTAATTTCATTATTATTGTAATGTTTTCCAATATATAGGTTATACTTTGCATAATAACAAAAGTTTAATTCCTTTGCTAGTGAACCCAAGAGGACAACCCATCTACTAAGAAAAAGGCAAATATTTTTTTTTTGAAAAAGAGATTATAACTAACATTGCAATGTATCTACATGATACATGAACTAAACCTAGATATATAATATTGTTTTTAGCATGAGAGATAAACATAAACCAAATAACAACATCCTCTTAGGTTCCCCATCGTTTCTACTAGAAACACATAACACAATGAGAAAGAGTCAATGAATAAGAGAACAATATGAAATATAAATTTAAAAATTCACAATCAAAGTGATGCAGGACCATCCTGGGGTAGGTTGAAATCTTGCATGTTGGTGTGTTGGAGTGTTTCTATGTTACTTGGTTGCATCTTTGACTGAGGAGCTCGGTCATTGAAGAGCTCAGTCGTTGAAGGAACTTGGTAACTTTTGGCACTTGATAGAACCTGTGCTCGGTGATGCTTGGGGTGCTCGGTCAATGTGCTTGCTCGGTGATGCCCAGCTTGCTCGATTTTTTTACTGTCACTCGGTAGTTTGGCTTACCAACTGGAGTTCTCAGAGTGTTGGTTGGCTGACTTGATGTATTTAATTTTGGTAGCTTATTTTGTATTCTCCTAGGTGGATCTAGAGTCCAACATGGAGAATTACTTGTTTTTAAGGCTATTTGAGAGCCTACTTGTATTGCATTTAATAATTATTTGTTTAGGAGCCAACTTGGGCTTATGAATTAATTATTTCTTCCAGCCGACTTGTGGCTGTAGAAATATATTTAAGGAAGGTTTGGATAGTTGTTAGGGAGGGATTTGGGGAAAGGAAATAGTGATTGGATCCTGCAAGATCTTGCAGATCAGATTGTTTGTTTGATATTTGTAATAGCGGAGCTAGTGGTTGCATGCTTGGAGACAAGGAGATTGCTTGGTGGCTTGTGAGCTCAAGTTTAGATCTTCCTTAGTGTTTCTACCAGTTGTTAATGTGTATTTATTATTGTGAGATTATTACTAGTTGCTAATGTGTATTTGTTACCTAGCTTGTGAGATTAGTGTTGTAATTGAATTCTGTTTGTATTTGGCTATAACCTGGAAGGCCTTACAACCAGGCATGTTGAATGAAAATTCTATTTGAGAATATCTTGTTGTGTTTTCGCTGTATTGTTGTTGCTAGTGTAGATTTGGACTATCCATTCCTGGGATTTCCCCTTTGTACTACGTTAGGTGGTATTAGAGCTTGAAGTTCTTGAGTATGTAAACTGATCACCGAGTTGAGGCAGTTTGCACCAGAACCTTTGGTTGGTGATTTGTTGCCTTGGGTTTTCAAAGATCTTGAGGATGCCTCTGAGAAGATTGGACCCTAGGGAGATTGGAAATCTCTATGATATCGTAGAATCAAAGATTATAGAGAAGGTTAAAGTAGATTTCAGATTTGAGATGGAATTGATGAAGAATGACATAATTGCTGAGATCATGAGGGCTATTACTGGTATGCCGAGGAATCTTAGTACTGAAGATGGCTATAAGGAAGCTGCTGAAGACTTTGAAGTTGCTGGATCTAGTGGATATGATAGAGTTGATCGGAGGGACAAATCTAGTGAAGACAAAACTAGTCAGTTACAGAGATCTGGAGCTCAGTTAAGTACTAGTTACTGAATGGAAGTTTCTAGCTCCTCTGGTACTTTGAGACCTAAGGACTTGATTGATTGGGTTGGTGAGTTAGAAGACTTCTTTGAGCTTGAATAAGTTGAAGATCCTCTTAGAGTGAGGTTGGCACAAACTAAGTTGAAAGGACATGTTGCTCTTTGGTGAAAATAATTGTAGAGAGAAAGAGAAGATGAAGGTGAAATGAAGATCAATCATTGGAAGTTGATGGCGACTAAGTTGGAAGCTAAGTTCATACCTATCGACTATGAACTTGAGTTGTTTAAGAAATTGAAGAATTTGAAGTAGAAATATTTGACTTTGGTAGACTATATTGAGGAGTTTTATAAGTTGACTATTCGGTCTGGACACAGAGAACTTGGTAAGGAAAAGGTAGCTCAGTATGTGAATGGATTGAGATTCAATATTTAGGATGAGCTTGGTATGCTGAAGATTGATTTAGTTGAGAATGCTTATCAGTATGCTCTAAAGGAAGAAGATAAGTTGAAGAGGAGACACCATGGTAATTCTCAAGGGAAGGAGAAACAAGATCACTCGGTGAAGGATAAATAGACTACTGAAGATGAACCAAAACCTATTGAACTCAGAAAGAGGACAGGTAAGGTTTCTTTAAGGGAACTTGTTATAATTGTGGTGAAGAAGGACATCGATCATTTGAATGTTCCAATAAGAAGCTCGGTAATTGCAAGAATGTTGTGGTGAATGAGAACATACTAAATGAACCTGAGGTAGATTCAGAAAACTTGTTGGTTCAAAGAACATTGCTTGGTACTAAGGTGGAGCCTTATCAGAGGAGTAATTTGTTCAGAACTTAGTGCAAGTCAGGAGGTAAAATTTGTAATGTAATTGTAGATAGTGGTAGTACTGATAACCTTGTAGCTGAGGAGATAGTTTAGAAACTTGGTTTGAAGAGAGTGAGACATCCTTATCCTTATAGGATTGGTTGATTGCAAGATGTTCATGCTTTGGAAGTAAGGGAGAAATGTCTTGTTAATTGTTAGATTGGCTAGTACAAGGATCAAGTGTTGCGTGATATTGTGGACATGACTAGTTGTCACATATTGCTCAGTAGACCTTGGCAGTATGATTGCAGGGTTGTGCATGATTGTGTCAAGAATGTGTTTATTGTTGAGAAGAGTGGAATGAAGTTTTCCCTGATGCCTTTTTTGGATACAACACTCAGTAGGAGGAACCCGAGTTGAGTTGATGGATTCTGAAAGGGTTGGAGATCAGTATGGAGAATAGACCTATGGATTGTCAAGGAAAGACTTGAAAATGAAGAGAAAGAAGAAGTGGAAGAGTACGCAAGGTGAAGACTTGGAGGACATGTATGTGAAGAACCAATTCGGGGTTTATGTGTTGAATCCTAAAAGATGTTCTTGTAGCCTTTGAGAACATCTTTTTGCACTTGGGGTGTCTGATGTAGGAGCATCATGGGGTAGTTGGAAATCCAACATGTTGGTGTGTTAGAGTGTTTCTATGTTACTCGGTTGTAGCTTTGATCGAGGATCTCAGTCATAGAAGAGCTGGGTTGCTGAAGGAACTCGATAACTTCTAGCACTTGATAGAACCTATGCTCGGTGATGCTTGGGGTGCTCAGTTGATGTGCTTGCTCGGTGATGCCTAGCTTGCTCGGTTATTTTACTGTCACTCGGTAGTTTGGCCCGACTGGAGTTCTTGGAGTGTTGGTTGGTTGACTTGATGTATTTAATGTTTGTAGCTTATGTTGTATTCTCCTAGGTGGATCTAGAGGTCGACATGGAGAATTACTTATTTGTAAGGCTATTTTAGAGCTAACTTATATTGCATTTAATAATTATTTATTTAGGAGTCAACTTAGGCTTAGGAGTTAATTATTTCTTGCAGCCGACTTGTGGCTAAAGATATGTATTGAAGGAAGGTTTGGATAGTTGTTAGGGAGGGATTTGGGGAAAGGAAATAGTGATTGGATCCTGCAAGATCTTGCAGATTAGATTGTTTATCTGATATTTGTAATAGCAGAGCTAGTCGTTGCATGCTTGGAGTTGGTGGCTTGCGAGCTCAAGTTTAGATTTACCTTAGTTTTTCTACCAAGTGCTAATGTGTTACAAAGTTGGACTATTTGGAGGATTGCATAATTGCAGTTGTAATTGAATTTTGTTTGTATTTGGCCGTAACCTTGAAGGCCTTACAGCCGAGTGTGTTGAATGAAAATTCTATTTGAGAATATACTGAAAAATCTATATATATACATGTGCATATATACAGGCATATATGCATATATACAGGCATATATGCATATACACATGCATACATGCATATATACATGTATACATGCATATATACATGTATACATGCATATATACATGTATACATGCATATATACATGTATACATGCATATATACATGTATACATGCATATATACATGTATATATACATATATACATACATATATGTATGTATATATGTATATATATATATATATGCATATATACATGTATATATACATGTATATATGCATATATGCACATGTATATATGCATATATACTAAATCCATATATCAAAAAATTCAAATAATAAAAAATGAAAAGTAAAAACCTGAAAGCAATGTTTGCAAAATCGGAAGCCAACCTACGAGTTTCACTGTTGCCAAAAGTGACAATGAAAGTCACTTTCGGTGATTTTAACTAGCCACTAAACCTAATTTCCAAATTTTGGTCAAAAGTCCCATATTAAGAACTTTCGATCAAAATTCCTTGAGTACTTTCGATCGAAAGTGACTCTGTCTATGACTTTTGATCATGAGTTTCCTACTTACGATCAAAATTTGGGGTCAGTTTCTATCAAAAGTAAGTAATGATTTTTTAGTCAGATTCACTTTTTGGGCCGAATTCGTTGCTCCAAAAAAGTGTAACCCACAATTATGGGTTCACCCCTCATAAAGTTGTTTCCTTTTACATGCTACTTGTAGGAACTTGTTTAGTAACTTTTGTATTTTGTTTAATTTATTCACATACTACAAAATATTTTATATTTCCATGAATCATATTTCCAGTAGTATTTATAATAGTATTTGATGATTTATCTTAGTAACATTAAGAGTAAATATATCTAGGGATTTAATTAACTAAAAATAGTAATTTATTTTAATTTATTATTTTGTTTTAGCATAAGTTAAGTTTTAGCTAAAATCTTAGATAAGTTACTTAGTTCTTTTGTAAATAAACAAGTTTATTGTAATTAGATTTACTTATGAATTCTACATAAAAATTGTATTCAAAATAAATTTTGTTTGGAGATTTAGAATTGATATAAATAGTTACCTATGTATCTAATTATTCTATGTATTATAGAGATGTTAGATATTTGAAACTATAAAGTTGATTGTGTAACCTAATGTGGTAGTTAGTTTTTAGTAAATACTAATAAGTGTGTCTAGTTAATAAGAAAATAAGTAAAATGGTATTATCTATCTGGTTAGAAGATATTAGTTAAATGAAAATTATTATTGTGGTTATAAGTTGATGAGGTGTGACCATGCTAGGAAAATTAATTTAGAAGTTATATGTTAACGTAATTGTTGAATGATGTAATGGTATTTGTGTTGTGTATATCTTGTACATTCTTTCATTGTGATTTTTGTGACTTTGTATCTTGGGAGAAGATATCTGGCTACTAGAGGCAAGTGGTTAAGTGTATGTAATGTCCCTTCTTATTCTCCTTTCACAATTTCCTGCAAAACTGATGTTAGTACAAAATATTACACAATATTTACATGACTCATACTCTAGTCTAAGTTAGTAAGGGGGTATTTGATTCTTAAGGCTTCCTCTAGGTCGAGCTTCACAGAATTACTGATTATCAGATTGAGGGATATAAGATCAACTCTAAGCAACCGGGCTATCAACATGTCTTCCCATAGAGAACTGCCCATAAGAATCTCTTGGAAACAATAAATGCTCTCCAAGCCTACGCATATGCATATGATTGACATTAGTATATATATTGCCTTTGTGAGACTATAACAATCTCGAGACTAGGGAAACTATAACAATTTCCTCTAGCCCCCTCCAGATATAGAGATCCATCTCTAATGAATATAAGATTCATTCTATTTGGAATCCATATCATCATTTTTAGGGAATATATAAATGTACAAATATTGATTATTAAATCATAGATATTAGACTTATCTGAAAAATAAATCAGAGTTACTCAAAATTGCATTAATCAAGAATTCATATAATATATATATGTATATCTTAATTTAATATCTATAAATATATAATCTAATAGTTATGTCTTAATATGAATTATAGAACACATATACTTTGTAGAATTTTTAAATGAGGGACATCACAGTTCCCCCATCTTCAATTTGCTTGTCCTCAAGCAATTTGAGGTTCTCCTCCCTTTCCCAAGTGGCATCTTCATCCAGAAGATCTTTCCATTTTACTGGACATTCGATGATAGACCAATTTTGTAGCTTCCTTTTTCGAGTGTCAAGAATGATTTCTAGTTACATAATGATTTTCCCCTCTTCATCTAAGGGGGGTAATTCATCAAAAAGAACTGTGTGTTGTCCGAGGACTTTCTCAAGTCTGGAGATGTGGAGCACATTATGTATTTTTCTATTCTTGGGGAGTTCTACTTCATAAGCTACTTCCCCAACTCCTCTTATTACCTTGTAGGGTCCATAAAATTGAGGTTTCAACTTTTATGTTCCATTCTTGATAGAAGTTTGTTTATGTTCCATTCAACTTCTATGTTCCATTCTTCTTGATAGAAGTTTGTTTATAGGGTTGTAATCATAAAAATACAAGATCTCCTACTTCGAAGGTTTTTTCTATGCACTTCTTATCCAAAAGATCTTTTGTTGATTTTGAGCTTGCTATAAATTATCCTTCAAGGATTTCATGACGTCTCTACTTTGCTAAATAAAATCTTGTACTTTTGTTACCTTTCTCTCTTGAGCCTGATTAATTCTTCAAAGGGTGTAGCCTCATAACCATATAATGCTTGGAAGGGACTCATCCCTATGGACATGAGGTATGTTGTATTGTAATAATATTCTCCTAAATGTAACCACTTAATCCACATGGTCTGCTAACTAGTAACATAGTTCCTTAGGTAGCCTTCTAGCCATTTATTTACCACTTCTGTCTTCCCATCAGTTTGAGGATGGTAACTGGTGGTGGTCTTAAGACTGTTCCAGCCAATTTGAAGATTTCTTGCCAAATTTGACTAATAAATTTGTTATCTTTGTCGCTGACAATATTCTGAGGGAGCCCATGGAGTCTAAAAAATTCTCTAAAGGATAGATAGACTATTTGAATTTCCTTATACTCAGTTGAGACTATAAAGAAATGGGCGTATTTAGTGAGTTAATCTACTACCACAAATATTCTATCCTTCCCGTGTGTTCTTGGTAATCCTATGATGAAGTCCATAGATACGCTCTCACATTTTTGGTTAGAAATAGGCAGGGATTGGAGTAACCCAATGGGGTGGGTGAGTTCAGCTTTGTTGCACTGACATTCCATGCACTCTTGTACATATTTTTTACATCCTTTTTTTGATCTTTCCATGAGTATTTGTCTCGGATATGTTTATATGTTTTATATTATCCTTGATGTCCTGCTAAGGGGTTGTCGTGAAATTCTTGGAGAATTTTATTTTGGAATTTAGATTGGGGAATCAAATATACTCTTTCCTTATAGGATATGAGGTTATATCTAATTTTATAGTTTTCATTAGCTAGGTTACCTTCTAGAATTTCCTTTGCTTGTGAATCTTGATCATATTCCTTGATGATCTCTTCTTTTCAATTCTTAGAGATGCTGGTGATGGCATTGAGGCGTGCCCATCTAGGTAGTGCATTGGTAGCCATTATTCACCCCTTTTACATATTCAATATCAAAATCACAAGCTTGTATTTTTCTTACCCATTTTTTTTGTCAATCATTGAGGTCCTTCTAACTTAAAAAGAAGCACAAAATATTGTGGTCTTTTTTCCCAATAAACTTCCCATAAACCACATATTAACGAAACTTGGCTAAGGCATGGGTAAGTGCACAAATTTGGGGGACCAAAAAGGGGGTATAAGATGCCACTTTTTTCCTGAAATCAGTAAACTCTGAACTTCAACAAGAAATTGAAGATAGTTAGACTCAAAATTTTAAGATGCGACAAAAAAAAGAGTTGTAATACTCTAAATCTAGTTCCTAAACTACTAACTTATTTTGAAAATGGTGTAGATTAAGGCCCTAAAAAAGGGGGAGCACAAAAAGTGGTCCTATTTTTTGTCCAAAAACATAACATAGTGTCTGGTGTGCTCCCCCTAAAATGCTAACTTTTTAAAAAAAATTTCAATTGCTCCAGTGAGAAGTTAGCCAAAACCACGTAGTTTATCCCAAATTTTTTTGGTAAATTTTTTGATGAATTTAAGAAGTGCACACATCCTGAAAATATGAAATTTCTATGTGCTCCCCCCCCAAAATCATTTAAAACTAGTCAAAAATTAAATTTTCTTTGTTTTAAAGTGTGTAGAATGGAGTCTAGTTTCTAGAAATGTAACTTATTGCAAAATTCGATGAACGAGCCAAAATCTATGCCCAAAATGCTGCATGTTGGTTTTTTACAAAAAATAGACATACACACAAAAGAAATTTGAGTTGAAAAAATTAACATAATCAGAATTCAAAATAAATTAAATGCTTAGATAGCTAAGAGAGAGATCTGCAATATCACGTCATCTGATTTTTACGTTCTTGAGCCATGAGTAAACCTAACCAGGAGCACACAAAAAAAGATGTCATTTTTTTGTATGTCTGTTGGAAAACACGTCTCAGGCCTATTTCAATCGTCCAAGCCTTTGGGTTGGATCTCCAAGGAAAATCCAAGCCTTAGGATTGGTAAATTTAAATCCTTTACAAAGCACGGATGCCCTAAAGTGCGTATGCCCTATAGGGCATGCACACTATGTAAATTTATGATTTTCATAGCGCGCTTGTGCTATGAAAATTATAAATTTACATAGGGCATGCGCCCTATGTAAGATATAGATTCACATAGTGATGAGAAATAGTCAAAGTGGGAAGAAGAGAGAGAGAGAGAGAGAGAGAGAGAGAGAGATCTGTCTCTCTCCCTCCCCCATACTCTCTCTCCCTCTATCCCCCTTATCACTCTCTCACCTTCTCACTCTGACCTTCTCTCTCTCTCTCTCTCTGTGTAATGCCCCACCAGGGAACCCAAGATTCGGGAAAGATTAATTTGGTTAAATGGAAGTTATTTATTTTACTATTTTTAAGTTTGAAATCTAGCCTGCTTTAATTAGAGATGAGGTAAATATATATTTTCAAATAAATATTTACCTCATCTCTAATTACAATAGGCAGGATTTCAAAATTAAAAATAGTAAAATAAATAACTTCCATTTAACCAAATTCATCATTCCTGAATCTAGGGTTTCCTACTTGATCCAATTACTATCAAATTCAAAGAGCAATTCTTAAACCAAAATTATCCAAATTACAGATCCAAATGAAATTATACGAAATTAAAGAATGCACGTAGAAGATGTAATTAAAATGGTAATTAAATAGATGTAATTATTTAGTTTAATTATTATTTTTATTGTATAGTGGTAGCAATAAATTAATTGGAAATTAATTATATGCAACTATTGTGTGTGGTTGAAATATTTAATTAATGAGAATTAATTAAATAGCCTCACCTTAGAATTACTTAATCATAAATTTAGCCTATGTTCAATTAAAATATATTTATTAAATTAAGGGTTAATTTAGCTTGTGGTAATTATGTTAACTAAATGTTCTAATTTTTAATTATTTAAATGTATTAAGTTGCACATTCATAATTGAATGAAATTGAATTAATGATTTAAGTTAAAGTTTGGTTAAGTGCTTTTCAAAAAAAGTTGAAGTGGAGAGGAGACTCTAGTTCGACTGAAACTGAATTGTAAACTAAAGTTTTTTATCGCATGATCGCATGGGGTCGGAAGATCCCATGCGAACATGTGACCATCGTAGATATTTACCGCACTTGCATCCCGAGCCCACTGTAAAACCTTGTCACCAGCCGACCAATGAAACGCGGGCATGTCACCAAACTATAGGCCCATAAGTGTGGTTAACGACTAGTCGCATGTTCGCATAGCCTAAAAAGGGGCTATGGGATCATGTGACAAACCACTGACATTCTTCAACAGGACCGTCAATGGTTAGTCGCATGGTCGCATAAGGGGAAGAGGACTTATGCGATCATGCGACAACTCGCATAACAGCTTGTTGAAAACCAACTGGGCC
Organism: Chamaecyparis obtusa; assembly: GCA_027943335.1. Lineage (NCBI taxonomy): Eukaryota > Viridiplantae > Streptophyta > Pinopsida > Cupressales > Cupressaceae > Chamaecyparis > Chamaecyparis obtusa. The sequence goes on from BSBK01003499.1 coordinate 256,912, forward strand.
CCACTTGTCAGAATTGTGCACTTATGAAATGAATGCCGCCAGAGGAAGAAGTGCGAAGCGCAGGAGTCAAAAACACACTGAGCTTTCAGAGAGAAGGTTGAAAACACACTGGGCTTTTGACATTGAACTTTTTTTTGAAACCCTGCAACAGTATTTCCTGCAAGCCTTAAAATTGAATATCTTCTTGACCTTTGCGAATTAGGCTATGCGATCAGAGCTGGAAACTTGGCCAAATTTGCAAAAATGGAAATTTTGGGCAACAGGTACATCAACGATAGTAAGCACTCAAATGAAGAAATCTCGACACATTAGAAAGACAAGAAAAACATTGAAAATAAGTAGAAAGTCTCTAATGAGAGCCCTAGGAAGGCGTCAAAGAGTGGAAGATCCAAATAGCAATGAGTTATGGGCATTTTTCAGTAGACTACCACGAAAAGATAAAGTAATTGTTGAAGCTTTGAAATCCTTGATTGAAGAATTTTAGAAGAATAATACACGGGTATCTCCTAATCAAAGAGATGTTGTAAGAAGGAGGATTGGTAGTCGAATTCATGTTCCACATCCAAAACATTTTTTGTATTCAACTCAGACACAATTATTTGCAAAATTTATGCATACGTATCCTCAAATTAAAATTAGTCAGAGATATTTTGAAATGTGTAAACCTTTTTATGTCAAGATAAATCACACAGGCACAACTTGTTGTTGTAGGGTACATATTGAATTTTCTAACCATTTTGAAGTTTATAGGAATATATGTGTAGGTTTGCACTCTAACAATGTTTTGTAGGATTGTAACATAAATGTCCCACCTAGATCTTCAAGGGAATTAATATCTACCATTTAATGTGAAAGAGTGGATGGTCAAAAATTTTACAAGCTCTCATGCTTGAATGGTACATGCATAGATTGCGGAGGTTTGTGACATTTGCCAATTTGTCAACATATGGAGAGTACGCATGCAATTGGTAACGAAATAGTGGAATTTGGAAAATATAAGACCATGACATACAATCTAAAAGATGGAAAAGAGGCTAAAAGATGTGATTTAGTAATTGAAAAAATTCCAGTGTATTAGTTCATGAACATTTTTTGTAAAATAATTATTTATAAGTATGCAAGGCATACACATAGAGCACGATGGTTGGATATGCAATTCAAGTTGTGCAACGACACATTCCCACTTGATACCATTATTTTAGTTATGGAATTTGCAGAGAACTACACACTACAACCACAAAATGAGGTGCAAGCAAAGTATTACAGCTCTCGATAGGTTGCTATATTTGTTCATATAGCATTCATGCATGCACCAGACAATATAGAGGAGAACATGAAGATATTGAGGGAGTATCATTTTTATATCAGAGATGATCGCTCACATTATACAAATTTTGTACATGGTTGCTTTCAACTATTTTATGGTCATTTGGCAAACAGGGGCATAAAATATCATCGACATATCATTTGGTCAGATAATTGTGCATCCCAATTCAAGAATTCTCAAATGTTTTACTGGTTGTGTAGGATGCATAAGATTCCTAGAATTCAATATATGTGGAATTTCACAAAGGCCAGTCATGGAAAGGGAGAGCATGATGGCGCAGGTGCATGTATTAAAAGAGCCTTAGCACGTGAAGAATTAAAGTACAAAGAGAGCAATATTGTCAAATGCAGGATGCATTGTCCAGTGGTGTAATGCTACAATGGGTCCAGGTAATGAAGGTGATTCTACGGTTCATAGATTTTTTGGTTGATGGATGAAACTAACATTGCACCATATGAGGATTGTTGTACATTGACAGGATCGAGTGAGCTACACTCTTTTAGAAGTTGTAATGCAAGTTCATGGAGTATCCACACACGACATATGGCGTGCTTTTGTTCATCATGTGTAGATGAAGATTGGGATGGGTGTGAGTCAAAGGAATGGGTTGACGAATGGTATACATGTATTTTGAGTCCACTTGCCTCCTATCATCCCCATGAATCACTACAACCGACAAAAATGGAATCATCCATTGACTTTGATCTCTTATCTGATCTAGTACAACTAGCTCTATATTTTCCACATACAAATAATCTCAAATTTAGTACTTTGTCATAAATATTTAGTAAACTAATGTCCTCATTATGTTTATATCATTACAGGCCATGTTTTTGCTGTTATTGCACCTGAAGACAATGAAGAAGGGACAGATTATTATTTGTGTCATTGTGTAGAGGCAAAAAAGAAATTGGATCACTTAGTTATCGATGGTGAAGAATTAGAATACCCTATAGGAGCAGTGGTTGTAACTGGTACATGGCTTAGACGGTATGCTATGAAGAACCCTAGGTTGTGGTTGTTCGAGGATTGGGAGACACACAGAAATATTCTTCATTGTTCAAACCTCATCATCACATCAAATGTCCACTTAATTAGATATGGGGTAAGACCACAAAATAAAACTCTTTGGAAGGTTCGTGAGTCAGACCACGAGGAAATACTTGAGACAATCAAGGGTAGGGTAGACCCAATTGGTTCATTGGACTAAATGGAGATATAAAATATCGTAACATGTCAAATTTATATAGCACTGTAAATTGGGTGGACTGTAAATTGCTCATGCATTACCCTGTATATATAATGGGAAGTTTGTAGCATTTAATGACAACCTTTCTCTTCTATTTTTTGGGGCAATACCAGAAGGTTTTCTTTGCTCAGCTCTTTCCTCCAGTGCTCCTATTGAGCTAAGTTGTAAAAATATTTCTCATTATTAATAAAAAAAACTTTATAATAGAAATCTTATAGTTCAGAGATTTTTCATAGCATACATAGCATAATTCATATATTCTTTACATACACTAAGATCCCAGTTCAGCATTAATTTCCACACATAAACCCAAGCCAAAACCAACTTCTAAACAAGCCTGTCATAAACACGATGTAAAAAAACCTAAAATCTTCCAACAAAACCTAACCCAGAGCATTAGGAAACTTGGTGACAAACTTACTTCCTTCAGAAGCAGCATGCCTAGCCAGCTCTCCAGGAAGAACAAACTTGATAGCAATCTCAATTTCTCTAGAGGAAAGTGTCACGATCTTGTTATATTTCAGTAGAGGAGCAGCCTTAGGCATAATCTTATAAAAAATATCAATCATGAAGCTCTCCATGATATCCATGGCAGCACTGGATATTCCCTTGGAGGGATACACTTGTTGCAACACCTTGTATATTAACCTTTTGTAACTTCCTACACTTCTCTTCCTCTTCTTTTTCTTATTCTCTTCCTTTTGAACATCACTTTCTTTGCTTTTCTCAGCTTTGGAGAATCCTTTACTTCATTCTCTCCTTTCATACCATCTTCTTTGTTGGGGGTTCCCTTTGATCTTCAACTTGTAGATTTATACTTTGATGGATAATTTTAATATAACTTTGACTCTATCACCACTCCAAAGTCTACAAGGAAGAGGGCCAATTAACAAGGAAGGGGCCTACAAAAGCCTGTCACAATTTTTAGATATTGAAGTCTATTTAAATTTGGCAACACATTCTCGGTCGGTGTCAGAACTCAAAGTGTTCCTTAGTTCAAATGGCCAACGTTGTGTATCTTTCCAACTGTCGGTCATAGCATCGAACCATCTATTCCAACAACTCCGGATGGTTGGGTAAACACTAGTGGAAACCTCATTCGGCATGCACAGTTGTTTGAACCCCATCGACGACTATGGGCCGAAGTGTCTCTCAAGGTCTCTTAAGCATGAAATAAAGGATCTTTGTGGGGTCATATTTCAGAGCTCGTGCGAGGTAGAATCGATCCATTAGGTGCTATGGGACTATGTTGCCAAGGCATACAAAAGTTTGTCTCAATTTTCAGATATTCAAGTTTGTTTAAATTTGGCAACACATTCTCGGTCAATGTCAGAACTCACAGTGTTCCTCAGTTCAAACGACCAATGTTGCGTATCTTTCAAACCGTCAGTCATAGTATCGAACCATCAGTTCCAACAGCTCCGAATGGTCAGGTAAACTCTAGGGGCAACCTCATTTGGCATGCACAGTAGTTTGAACCCCGCCGATGACTCGAGGCCGAAGTGTCCCTCAAGGTCTCTTAAGCATGAAATTAGAGATCTTTGTGGGGTCATCTCTCGAAGCTCATGTGAAGTAGAATCGATCTGTTAGGTGCTACAAGACCGTGTTACTAGGGCCTACAAAAGCCTGTCTCAGTTTTCAGATAGTCAAGTTTGTTTGAATTTGGCAACACATTATCGGTCGATGTCAAAACTCAAAGTGTTCCTCAGTTCAAACGACCAACATTGTGTATCATTCAAACCGTCGGTCATTGTATTGAACCGTTAGTTCCAACAGCTTTGAATGGTTGGGTAAACACTAGGGGAAACCTCATTTGGCACACACAGTAGTTCAAACCCCACCGACAAGTCTGGGCCAAAGTGTCCCTCAAGGTCTTTTAAGCATGAAATCAATGATCTTTGCGGGGTCATATCTCAAAGCTTGTGTGAGGTAGAATCGATCCATCAAGTGCTACGGGACCATGTTGTCAGGGCCTACAAAAGATTGTCTCAATTTTTAGAGATTCAAGTTTGTTTAAATTTGGAAACACATTCTCGGTCGATGTTAGAACTCAAAGTGTTCCTCAGTTCAAATGGCCAACATTGTGTATCTTTCAAACCGTCGGTCGTAGTATCGAACCATCAGTTCCAACAACTCTGAATGGTTGGGTAAACACTAGGGGAAACCTTGTTCGGCATGCACAGTAGTTCAAACCCCATCGATGACTCTGGGTTGAAGTGTCCCTCAAGGTCCCAAATGCATCAAATCAGCCATCTTTATGGGGTCATATCTTGAAGCTCGTGCGAGGTAGAATTGATCCGTCAGGTGCTACGGGACTGTGTTATCGGGGCCTACAAAATCCTATCTCAATTTTTAGTGATTCATGTTTGTTAATATTTGGAAACACATTCTCAGTCGATGTTAGAACTCATAGTGTTCCTTAGTTCAAACGACCAACATTGCATATCTTTCCAACCATCGTTTGTAGCATCGAACCATCTATTCCAACAACTCTGAATGAATGAGTAAATGCTAGGGGCAACCTTGTTCGACATGCACAGTAGTTCAAACCCCGCTAACGACTCTGGGTCAAAGTGTCCCTCAAGGTCTCTTAAGCATGAAATCAGCAATCTTTACGGGGTCATATCTCGGAGCTCATGTGAGGTAGCATGGATCCATCAGGTGCTACAGGACCATGTTGTTGGGGCCTACAAATGCCTATCTCAATTTTCAGAGATTCAAGTTCCTTTATATTTGGAAACACATTCTCAGTCGATGTCAAATTTCATAGTGTTCCTTAGTTCAAATGACCAACATTGTGTATCTTTCCAACCGCCGGTCATAGCATCGAACCGTTTGTTCCAACAACTTTGAATGGTTAGATAAGTTATACTAACAACCTTTTTTGGCACACACAGTCATTCGAATGACACCGACAACTCCGGGGTGAGTAGTAGGATGAGTGCAAATATGTATTCTAGTGTTTGTCATTAACAATCAGTCAGTTAGGGGACAATTAGAAGTTAGTTTGTAAAAGCATAAGGTTGCACATCCACATATGCCGTAGTAATCTTATTAATAAAAGAACTCTTGCCAACATTAGGGTACCCCAAGAATCCTTATATTATATTTATACATTTATGCATTCATTTCATTACTTTTGTTATTATTACGATTAAGGAATTGACTGTTATTGAGGACAGTGACTTAAATTTGTAGCACAGTTAGCAATTAAACATACATCGATAAACATAGAAGCATAACTATAAGACATGAGAAATTTACAAAGAAAAGACATGAACATAAACATAAATTAGTATACATCAATACACAAAACACATGAATTGCATACCTAAAACATAAAAAATATATATTCGTAGGGCATGAAGTCAAATATATATGTCCAATAATGTCATATATTGAATATATTCAATATAGTAAAATTGGCTTCCTTAAAGCCAAATGGATGTACAACGTATCACTGATACAATATACAAAAAATATGTCCACTAATGCCATATAGACATACAATCCATATCCCTAATCTAGTCCTTTCCCGCTAGGGGAAGAAAACAAATCCTGACCTATCTTGATCATCGCGTTGATGGAGAGATGGAGATGTAGTGGATGCCGTAGTCTTCTGAGTGCGCTCACTCATCCTCCTGTCTAGACTCTTCTATAGCTCGACCTGATAAAAAAAAAAAAAGATAGAGATAACTAATATACATCAAAATTGAATTATACAATGACATAAAATTGAATATTGGCTTACCACTAGCAAATAGTCACTATGTTCATCCACCGAAGGTGTATGTTGGTGATCTGGAGTCATAAGTCCTTACAACAATGATCAAAATAATAATTAAAATACATACATGGATATCATTATAAAATTCAATACAAACTATTAAAATAAGAATTAAAGTTAAGTGATCTCTTTCATACCTCAGTCAGTGCTTCAGAACTAGCTACTGCTATAGCTACTCCACGATCCAAAGTATCACAGACAGAAGGAGGAGTCTCTAATGTCAAAAGCTGAAAATGAAACAAAAAAAGTAAATTATGCAGTTATCAAGATTACATATATTTTTTACAACCCTACTAATGAGTAAATGATACCTCTATGAAGGTTCCACCGCATCGTCCAGTGTGCGGTGTCGAAGTCGAAGCTCCAACATTCAACTAGTGCACATGAACATAGAAAATTATAAGATAACCATTCATATAAGAATGTACTACTGACATGTTAATTATAATGCATTATTACATGAATACCTATGGACTCAATGATGACCTCACAAACCCAAGTGAAAGAATGTAATCACTGTGCCTCCGGATTTTGATCATAATTTATCTAGTAATTTAGTCCTAACTTTGTTAGGAACTCAGAGATGACTTCACAATACTCTTTGTTTACCATATCTTAATACACTTTGTGACATTAACATATATGAGCTTAGAACCGAAACAAGAAGACATGCACAAATGCAAGATTGGAACTCAATAACATCCTCATTAATATATTCAGAATCAATACACAATCAGAACAACACAAGGATAGGAAAAGATACAAAATCTAGCTCCTCTATCAATAAAACACCATGGAGAACCAGCCTGGGACCAAAGAAAGTTTTGGAACCCCTACAAAATCAAAACTTCTGTAACTTATACTCCCTAGTCATCTTGGAATCCTCAAAGAGAATGCAACAAGCTACAGATGACTAGGGTTAGGGTTTCAACCACCCAACCAACTGGAAACAGCTACAAATTTATCACAGGGGAAGAAACCCAGGCAATGAGGAGAAGACAAGCCCTAGATTGATCCTCAATTATGAAAATATCACTGAGAGGGTACCGAGAATCATGAAAAATGCTTAAACATCAACCCTTGTGGCCACCTGCAACACACCTCAAGCACAAAATCACACAGTACAAACCCTACAGACGATCACTCAATACCCTGGACCACACTGCAACAGCAAGTGCCACCAAACCAATCGAAATCAGCTATTAAAACCATAAATTTTGGTACTTCCTATCGCTGGAAACCCTCTGCAAATTCAAATTTGAAAATAAATGGATACTTTCATGGTGCTTGCAACAAATCGACGGTTAAAATTTGAAATCAGGTTAACTTTAAGTCGTGGCCGTTAGATCTTCATGCTTCGTGGGCTTTTAAATCCTAACTCAACCGCCAAAAGATTGAGAAACTTTGACCGGGCCCGCATCAAGAAGATCGATAGCCATCTAAAGTTTGCATACCCATCCAAGATTCTATCAGATTACATGCCCATCGTCGGATGAAGAATCTTCTCCCATCTCTAACAACCATCTGACAGGAAACAAAATCAATGGCCGTCGCAAGATCTTAAGCCTTTGACAAAACCCATAAGATTATACACCGTTCGTCAATTCTCTGATAGTATCAGGACCCACTGACACATTTGAAAGCTCATGTCCCACTAACAGGACTCCACCTCATACTACGTGGACCAATAAAAAACCTCCAAATCAGAATACCTGGCAAGTGGACCCGCATGAGAAAAAGGCTACGTCATCAGGAAAGATCAATGATCAGCGAAAGATCTCAAGCCTCTGACACATCTCATGAGAACTTACGCCAACCATCGGATGGAGATGGTGTCAGAGATGGGTCCAAAAAAATATTAAGCTGAAACATAGGAAAAATTAAACGCTGAGACTTAGGCTTTAAGGAAAAATCAGGCGCAGGGGACTATAGGAAAATATTAAATTTTCCGGGGGTAGAAACTTAGGAAAAGTTAACATTGGGGCCAGCCAAAATATAAAGCACATGCATATTAGGACCCTTAAGTGACCCACGAAAAGTAACATCAAAATAGAATAAGGGCCAGGATTTTTCAAAGGGTTTTGTATTTAACGGCTAGTTTTCAAATTTTTTGCTAAGGGCTCTTAGCCAGAGACATGAAAAATGACACAGAGACCAGGGGAAAGATGCTAGGGCCATGAAATTTTTTGCACGTGCTAACATGCTTTAAGACTGAAAACCCCCTAGAAACTAGGGCTTGGCCAATGTCTCATCTCCTAGCACCATAGAAACTAAACCAAAGTTGATTCACCATCATTTGACCATCCTATGATGGATTCATGCATAAAATACCCCCCTCCAATGGCTAGAACATCTACTATTGTACCCTTGCACCAATTTCATGACCCTTATGCACCCTTCAAACTGATCAAACTCCTTCTATCCTTGAAATATTTCATGACCCTTATGCACCCTTCAAATTAATGTCTGCTCTGGGAGGAAGATTATAATTTCCATATTTGCACAAGCCTTGAAATATTTTCATCATTATCACTCTCTGCCTTCGCTCTCTCAATTTAGTCCTCTCCCTCTCTTCTGCACTCACCTTAGCCATCCTTACCTACTCTTTAACAAAGATTCTCTAAAATTTGTATACAAAGGCATCCTACATGAAAAAATGAAAAGTTTCCTAGAGAATATCCTACAGCTTTTGACCAATTGAGGAAGCAAAAAATAAGTGAATAAGCAATTGGCTACTAGCCACAGAGAAATTAAAATACTTTGAAAAAAAAATATTCTTTCTTGATGCTGAACTCATTTGATGTGGTTTTATATGATATGTATGCTATACTTTAAAAAGTTTTATATGATTATCTAATTTCAACTTATTATATGATGATCGAGTGTCGACACAGTCATTATATATGGTATGTTTTACTATTTTTTTTTGAGAACTAATGCTTCTATTGAATCCAAATTTAGTTGTTATAAAGATGAGATGTTAGTGAATGACTTCTTCCTAATACTACTCTTCCACCAGATCCAGATTTCAACCCTTTTGTGGATCTACAGGCTCAATCGTGAGCCCACAAGATTGGCCAAGAGAAAACTGTGATTGTATAGCAACTGATTACAAAATGTTCATTTGAGGAGAAAATATTGCAACGATCAAGAAGAAAATTGGCTATGGAAAATCTGGTTATGAATTTTGTTAAGAATGAAACTATTAAGGAATTGCATGATATATTACTCAACGGTGCAAGGAATATTCTTGATGAACATGGGATTGCAGCTACATCTATTCAATATACATAAGAAGATATAGAAAATCTTCTTAATAGAGATATTAATGTGAGAGAAAAGGATATTTCAGAAGAAAATGGTTATCTTGGTGCCATCCAAGGTATGCCAATTACTTAGGACAAAGAGAAAAAGCTCACAGTTAATGCGAAAGAGTGGGAAGAGCTTCTTGGACCCATGATAGAAGTTACAGATAAGGATGAAGAGCTAGGAAGGGGAAAGTGACAAAGGAAAGAAGTAAGTTCTGTCATATCTCAGAGCTCATGCGAGGTAGCATGGATCCATTAGTTTCTATGGGACTGTGTTGTCAGGGCCTACAAAAGCCTATCTTGCTTTTTGGAGATTCAACTTCGTTTAAAATCGACAACACATTCTCGGTCAGTGTCAGAACTGAAAGTGTTCCTTAGCTGAAATGGCCAATGTTGCGTATCTTTCCAACCATCGATCTTAGTATCAAACCATTTGTTCCAACAAATCTAGATGGCTGGGTAAACACTAGTGGCAACCTCATTTTCCATGCACAGTCATTCGATCCCCACCGATGACTTCGTGCTGAAGTGTCCCTTAAGGTCCCTTAAGCATGGAATCAATGATCCTTGCGGGGTCATTTCTCGGAGCTCATGCAATGTAGCATGGATCGGTCAGTTGCTACGGGACTATGCTGCTGGGGCCTACAAAAGCCTATCTTGGTTTTTGGAGATTCAACTTCATTTAAAATCAGAAACACATTCTCGGTCGGTGTCAGAACTTAAAGTGTTCCTCAGCTGAAACGGCCAATGTTGTGTATCTTTCCAACCGTCGATCATATCATCAAACCATCTATTCCAATAGCTTTGGATGACTAGGTAAACATTAGTGGCAACCTTATTCACCACACACAGTCATTCAATCCCCGCCAACGACTCCATGCTGAAGTGTCCCTCAAGGTCCCTTAAGCATGGAATCAATGATCCTTGCGGGGTCATATCTCTGAGCTCATGTGAGGTAGCATGGATCCATTAATTGCTACGAGACCATGTTTCTAGGCCCTAAAAATGCCTGTCTCAGTTTTTGGAGATTCAACTTCATTTAAAATCAGCAACACATTCTTGGTTGGTGTCAGGACTTAAAGTGTTCCTCAGCTGAAATAGCCAATGTTGCATATCTTTTCAACTGTCGATCGTAGCATTGAACCATCTATTCCAACAGCTCCAGATGGCTGGGTATACACTAGTGGCCACCTTGTTCACCACGCATAGTCGTTCGATCCCCGTCGATGACTCCGTGCTGAAGTGTCCCTCAAGGTCCCTTAAGCATTAAATCGATGATCTTTGTGGGGTTGTACCTCAGAGCTCGTATGAGGTAGCATGGATTTATCAGTTGTTACGGGACCATGTTGTTGGGTCCTACAAAAGCCTATCTCAGTTTTTGGAGATTCAACTTCGTTTAAATTTGACAACACATTCTCGATCGGTGTTAGAACTTAAAGTATTCTTCAGCTAAAATGGCCAACATTGTGTATCTTTCCAACCGTCGATCGTAGCATCAAACCGTCTATTCCAATAGCTTTGGATGGCCAAGTAAACACTAATGGCAACCTCGTTCGTGACGCACAGTTGTTCGATCCCCGCCAACAACTCCGTGCTAAAGTGTCCCTCAAGGTCCCTTAAGCATGAAATCAGCGATATTTGTGGGGTCGTATCTCAGAGATCGTATGAGGTAGCATGGATCCATTAGTTACTATAGGACCATGTTGCTAGGGGCTACAAAAGTCTGACTCAGTTTTTGGAGATTCAACTTCATTTAAATTTGGCAACACATTCTCGGTCGGTGTCAGAACTCAAAGTGTTCCTGAGTTCAAACGACCAACATTGCATATCTTTCCAACTATCGGTCATAGAATCAATCCATCTATTCCAATAGCTCCAGATGGCCAGGTAAATGCTAGTAGCAACCTCGTTCACCACGTAGAGTCATTCGATCCCCGCTGACGACTCCGTGCTAAAGTGTCCCCCAAGGTCCCTTAAGCATGGAATCAGTGATATTTGCGGGGTCATATCTTGGAACTTGTGTGAGGTAGCATGGATCCGTCACATTCTATGGGACTGTGTTGCCAGGGCCTACAAAAGCCTCTCTCAATTTTTGGATATTCAACTTTGTTTAAAATCGGCAACACATTCTCGGTTGGTGTCAGAGCTTAAAGTGTTCTTTAGCTGAAATGACCAACGTTGCGTATCTTTCCAACCGTCAATCATTGCAATTAGCTTAGCCATCCTTACCTACTCTTTAACAAAGGTTCTCCAACATTTGTATACAAAGGCATCCTACATTAAAAAATGAAAAGTTTCCCAGAGAATATCCTACAGCTTTTGACCAATTGAGGAAGCAAAAAATAAGTGACTAAGCAATTGGCTACCAGCCACAGAGAAATTAAGACTTTGAAAAAAAAATATTGTTTCTAGATGCTGAACTCATTTGATGTGGCTATATATGATATGTACACTGTACTTTAAAAAGTGTTTTATGATTATCTAATTTCAACTTATTGTATGATGCAACTGAGTGTCGACACAGTCATTATATATGGTATGTTTTACTATTTTTTTTTGAGAACTAATGCTTGTAGTGAATCCAAATTTAGTTGTTATAAAGATGAGATGTTAGTGAATGACTTCTTCCTAATACTACTCTTCCACCAGATCCAGATTTCAACCCTTTTGTGGATCTTTAGGCTCAATCGTGAGCCTACAAGGTTGGCCAAGAGAAAACTATGATTGTATATCAACTAATTACAAAATGTTCATTTGAGGAGAAAATATTGCAATGATCAAGAAGAAAATTGGCTATGGAAAATCTAGTTATGAATTCTGTTAAAAATGAAACTATTAAGGAATTGCATGATATATTACTCAACGGTGCAAGGAATATTCTTGATGAACATGGGATTGCAACTACATCTATTCAATATATACAAGAAGATATAGAAAATCTTCTTAATAGAGATATTAATGTGAGAGAAAAGGATATTTCAGAAGAAAATGGTTATCTTGGTGCCATCCAAGGTATGCCAATTACTTAGGACAAAGAGAAAAAGCCCACAATTAATGGGAAAGAGTGGGAAGAGCTTCTTGGACCCATGATAGAAGTTACAGATAAGGATGAAGAGCTAGGAAGGGGAAAGTGACAAAGGAAAGAAGTAAGTTCCATCGTATCTCGAAGCTCGTGTGAGGTCACATGGATCCATTAGTTGCTACGGGAGCATCGTACCAGGGCCTACAAAAGCCTATCTTGGTTTTTGGAGATTCAATTTCATTTAAAATTGGCAACACATTCTCAGTCAGTGTCAGAACTTAAAGTGTTCCTTAGCTGAAACAGCCAACGTTGCGTATCTTTTCAACCATCAATTGTAGTATCGAACCATCTATTCCAACAACTCTGGATGGCCGGGTAAACGCTAGTGGCAACCTCATTCACCACACATAGTCGTTCGATCCACACCGATGACTTCATGCTGAAGTGTCCCTCAAGGTCCCTTAAGCATGGAATCAATGATCCTTGTGGGGTTGTATCTCAGAGCTCATGTAAGGTAGCATGGATCCATCAGTTGCTATGGGACTGTATTGCTGGGGCCTACAAAAGCCTATCTCAGTTTTTGGAGATTCAACTTCGTTTAAAATTAGAAACACATTCTTGGTCGGTGTTAGAACTTAAAGTGTTCCTCAGCTGAAATGGCCAATGTTGCGCATCTTTCCAACCATCGATCATAGCATCGAACCGTCTGTTCCAATAGCTTCAGATGGCTAGGTAAACGTTAGTGACAACCTCATTCGCCACACATAGTCATTTGATCCCCGCCGACAACTCCGTGCTAAAGTGTCCCTTAAGGTCCCTTAAGCATGGAATTAACGATCCTTGTGGGGTCATATCTCAGAGCTCGTACGAGGTAGCATGGATCCATCAATTTCTACGGGACCATGTTGTCAGGCCCTAAAAATGCCTGTCTCAATTCTTGTAGATTCAACTTCGTTTAAAATCAGCAACACATTCTTGGTCGGTGTCAGAACTTAAAGTGTTCCTCAGCTGAAACAACCAATGTTGCATATCTTTCCAACCATCGATCGTAGCATCAAACCGTCTATTCCAACAACTCTAGATGGTCGGGTAAACACTAGTGGCCACCTTGTTCACCATGCATAGTCGTTCGATCCCCACCGACGACTCCATGCTGAAGTGTCCCTCAAGGTCCCTTAAGCATGAAATCAATGATCTTTGTGGGGTCGTATCTCAGAGCTTATGTGAGGTAACATGGATCTGTCAGTTGTTACAGGACCGTGTTATCAGGTCCTACAAAAGCCTGTCTCAGTTTTTAGAGATTCAACTTCGTTTAAATTCGGTAACACATTCTCGGTCGGTGTCAGAACTTAAAGTGTTCCTTAGCTGAAACGGCCAACATTGTGTATCTTTCCAACTATCGATCGTAGCATCGAACCATCTATTCCAATAGCTCTGGATGGCTAGGTAAATGCTAGTGGCAACCTCATTCACCATGCATAGTTGTTCGATCCCCATCGACGACTCTGTGTTGAAGTGTCCCTCAAGGTCCCTTAAGCATGAAATTAGCTATCTTTGTGGGGTCGTATCTCAGAGCTCATATGAGGTAGCATGGATCCATTAGTTGCTACATGACCATGTTGCTGGGGCCTAAAAAAACTTGACTCAATTTTTGGACATTTAACTTCATTTAAATTTGGCAACACATTCTTGGTCGGTGTCAGAACTTAAAGTGTTCTTGAGTTCAAATGACCAACATTACGTATCTTTCCAACTTTTGATCGTAGCATCAATCCGTCTATTCCAACAACTCTAGATGGTCAGGTAAATACTAGTAGCAACCTCATTCGCCATGCACAGTCATTCGATCCCTGTTGACGATTCCATGTTGAAGTGTCCCCCAAGGTCCCTTAAGCATGGAATCTCTAATCTTTGCAGGGTCATAGCTCAGAACTTGTGTGAGGTAGCATGGATCCATCACTTTCTATGGGACCGTGTTGCCGGGTCCTACAAAAGCCTCTCTTAGTTTTTGGATATTCAACTTTGTTTAAAATTGGCAACACATTCTTGGTCAGTGTCAGAACTTAAAGTGTTCTTCAGTTGAAACGACCAACATTGAGTATCTTTTCAACCGTTGATCATAGCATCTAACTATCTATTCCAATAGCTTCAGATGGCCGAGTAAACGCTAATGGAAACCTTGTTCACCATGCACATTCATTCAATCCCCGCCGATGACTCCATGGTGAAGTGACCCTCAAGGTCCCTTAAGCATGGAATCAATGATCTTTGTGGGGTCATATCTCAGAGCTCATGCGAGGAAGCATGGATCTGTCAATTGCTACGGGACCGTGTTTCCCTGGCCTACAAAAGCCTATCTCGGTTCTTGGAGATTCAACTTCTTTTAAAATCAGCAACACATTCTCAGTCGGTGTCAGAACTTAAAGTGTTCCTCAGTTCAAACAGCCAACGTTGCATATGTTTCCAATCGTCAGTCGTAGCATTGATCTATCTATTCCAACAACTCTAGATGGCTGGGTAAATGCTAGTGGCAACCTTGTTTTCCATGCATAGTCGTTTGATCCCCATTGATGACTCCATGCTGAAGTGTCCCTCAAGGTCCCTTAAGCATGGAATTAGTAATCTTTGTAGGGTCATATCTCAGAGTTCATGTGAGGTAGCATAGATCAGTTAGTTGCTATGAGACCATGTTGCTAGGGCCTAAAAAAGCCTGTCTCAGATTTTGAAGATTCAACTTCATTTAAATTCGGCAACACATTCTCAGTCGATGTTAGAACTTAAAGTGTTCCTCAGTTCAAATGGCCAACATTGCATATCTTTTCAATCGTTGATCATAGCATCGAACCATCTATTCCAATAGCTCTAGATGGCTATGTAAACGCTAGTGGCCACCTCATTTTCCATGCACAATCGTTCGATCCCCACCGATGACTCCGTGCTGAAGTGTCCCTCAAGGTCCCTTAAGCATGAAATCAGTGATCTTTGTGGGGTCATATTTTGAAGCTCGTGTGAGGTAGAATGGATCTATCAGTTGCTACGAGACCGTCTTGCTGGGGCCTACAATATCCTATCTCAATTTTTGGAGATTCAACTTCATTTAAATTCAGAAACACATTCTCGGTCGGTGTCAAAACTTAAAGTGTTCCTCAGCTGAAATAGCCAACATTGCGTATCTTTCCAACTATCAATTGTAGCATCAAAATGTCTATTCCAATAGCTCTGTATGGCTGGATAAATGCTAGTGGCAACCTCGTTCACCATGCATAGTTGTTCGATCCCCACCGATGACTCTATGCTGAAGTGTCCCTCAAGGTCCCTTAAGCATGGAATCAATAATCTTTGCGGGGTTGTATCTCAGACCTCATGCTAGGTAGCATGGATTTGTCAGTTGCTACGGGACCGTGTTACTGGGGGCTACAAAAGTCTATCTCAGTTTTTAGAAATTCAACTTCATTTAAATTTGGTAACACATTCTTGGTCGATGTCAGAACTCAAAGTGTTCCTCAATTCAAATGACCAACATTGCGTATCTTTGAAACCGTCGGTCGTAGCATCGAACCGTCAGTTCCAACAGCTCTGAATGGTCGGGCAAACACTAGTGGCAACCTCATTTGGCACACACAGTCATTCAAACCTCATCGATGACTCCATGCTAAAGTGTCCTTCAAGGTTTCTTAAGCATGAAATCTGTGATCTTTGCGGGGTCATATCTTGGAGCTCGTGTGAGGTAGAATTGATTCATCAGGTGCTACGAGACCATGTTGCCAAGGCCTACAAAATCCTATCTCGGTTCTCAGAGATTCAACTTCATTTAAATTTGGCAACACATTCTTGGTCGGTGTCAAAACTCAAAGTGTTCCTTGGTTCAAACGGCCAACGTTGCGTATCTTTCAAACCATCAGTCATAGCATCAAACCATCAGTTCCAACAGCTTCGAATGGTTGGGTAAACACTAGTGGTAACCTCATTTGGCACCCACAGTCGTTCAAACCCCTTCGATGACTCCGTGCTGAAGTGTCCCTCAAGGTCTCTTAAGCATGAAATCAACGATCTGTGCGGGGTCATATCTTAGAGCTCCTGCAAGGTAGAATCGATCCATTAGGTGCTATGGGACCGTGTTTTTAGATCCTATAAAAGCCTATCTCAGTTTTAAGAGATTCAACTTCGTTTAAATTTTGCAACACATTCTCGGTCAGTGTCAGAACTCAAAGTGTTCCTCAGTTCAAACGGCCAACGTTGCATATCTTTCAAACCGTCGGTCGTAGCATCAAACTGTCAGTTTCAATAGCTCCAAATGGTCGAGAAAATGCTAGTGGAAACCTCATTTGGCACCCACAGTCGTTCGAACCCCACCGACGACTCTGGGCTGAAGTGTCCCTCAAGGTCTCTTAAGCATGAAATCAATGATCTTTGTGGGGTCATATCTGGGAGCTCGTACAAGGTAGAATCAATCCGTCAGGTGCTATAGAACTATGTTGTAGGGGCCTACAAAAGCCTATCAAAGTTTTTAGATATTGAAGTCTATTTAAATTTGGCAACACATTCTCGGTCGGTGTCAGAACTCAAAGTGTTCCTTAGTTCAAACGGCCAACGTTGTGTATCTTTCCAACTGTCAGTCATAGCATCGAACCATCTATTCCAACAACTCCGGATGGTTGGGTAAACACTAGTGGAAACCTCATTCGGCATGCACAGTCGTTTGAACCCCATCAACGACTATGGGCCGAAGTGTCTCTCAAGGTCTCTTAAGCATGAAATAAAGGATCTTTGTGGGGTCATATTTCAGAGCTCGTGCGAGGTAGAATCGATCCATTAGGTGCTATGGGACTGTGTTGCCAAGGCATACAAAAGTTTGTCTCAATTTTCAGATATTCAAGTTTGTTTAAATTCGGCAACACATTCTCGGTCAATGTCAGAACTCAAAGTGTTCCTCAGTTCAAACGACCAATGTTGCGTATCTTTCAAACCGTCAGTCGTAGTATCGAACCATCAGTTCCAACAGCTCCGAATGGTCAGGTAAACTCTAGGGGCAACCTCATTTGGCATGCACAGTAGTTTGAACCCCGCCGATGACTCGAGGCCGAAGTGTCCCTCAAGGTCTCTTAAGCATGAAATTAGAGATCTTTGTGGGGTCATCTCTCGAAGCTCATGTGAAGTAGAATCGATTTGTTAGGTGCTACAAGACCGTGTTACTAGGGCCTACAAAAGCCTGTCTCAGTTTTCAGATAGTCAAGTTTGTTTGAATTTGGCAACACATTCTCGATCGATGTCAAAACTCAAAGTGTTCCTCAGTTCAAACGACCAACATTGTGTATCATTCAAACCGTCGGTCATTGTATTGAACCGTTAGTTCCAACAGCTTTGAATGGTTGGGTAAACACTAGGGGAAACCTCATTTG
Organism: Chamaecyparis obtusa; assembly: GCA_027943335.1. Taxonomy (NCBI): domain Eukaryota; kingdom Viridiplantae; phylum Streptophyta; class Pinopsida; order Cupressales; family Cupressaceae; genus Chamaecyparis; species Chamaecyparis obtusa. Next base: position 275,004 of record BSBK01003499.1, read on the forward strand.
GCACACACAGTAGTTCAAACCCCACCGACAAGTCTGGGCCAAAGTGTCCCTCAAGGTCTTTTAAGCATGAAATCAATGATCTTTGGGGGGTCATATCTCAAAGCTTGTGTGAGGTAGAATCGATCCATCAAGTGCTACGGGACCATGTTGTCAGGGCCTACAAAAGATTGTCTCAATTTTTAGAGATTCAAGTTTGTTTAAATTTGGAAACACATTCTCGGTCGATGTTAGAACTCAAAGTGTTCCTCAGTTCAAATGGCCAACATTGTGTATCTTTCAAACCGTCGGTCGTAGTATCGAACCATCAGTTCCAAAAACTCTGAATGGTTGGGTAAACGCTAGGGGAAACCTTGTTCGGCATGCACAGTAGTTCAAACCCCATCGATGACTCTGGGTTGAAGTGTCCCTCAAGGTCCCAAATGCATCAAATCAGCCATCTTTATGGGGTCATATCTTGAAGCTCGTGCGAGGTAGAATTGATCCGTCAGGTGCTACGGGACTGTGTTATCGGGGCCTACAAAATCCTATCTCAATTTTTAGTGATTCATGTTTGTTAATATTTGGAAACACATTCTCAGTCGATGTTAGAACTCATAGTGTTCCTTAGTTCAAACGACCAACATTGCATATCTTTCCAACCATCGTTTGTAGCATCGAACCATCTATTCCAACAACTCTGAATGAACGAGTAAATGCTAGGGGCAACCTTGTTCGACATGCACAGTAGTTCAAACCCCGCTAATGACTCTGGGTCAAAGTGTCCCTCAAGGTCTCTTAAGCATGAAATCAGCAATCTTTACGGGGTCATATCTCGGAGCTCATGTGAGGTAGCATGGATCCATCAGGTGCTACGGGACCATGTTGTTGGGGCCTACAAATGCCTATCTCAATTTTCAGAGATTCAAGTTCCTTTATATTTGGAAACACATTCTCAGTCGATGTCAGATTTCATAGTGTTCCTTAGTTCAAATGACCAACATTGTGTATCTTTCCAACCGCCGGTCATAGCATCGTACCGTTTGTTCCAACAACTTTGAATGGTTAGATAAGTTATACTAACAACCTTTTTTGGCACACACAGTCATTCAAATGACACCGACAACTCCGGGGTGAGTAGTAGGATGAGTGCAAATATGTATTCTAGTGTTTGTCATTAACAATCAGTCAGTTAGGGGACAATTAGAAGTTAGTTTGTAAAAGCATAAGGTTGCACATCCACATATGCCGTAGTAATATTATTAATAAAAGAACTCTTGCCAACATTAGGGTACCCCAAGAATCCTTATATTATATTTATACATTTATGCATTCATTTCATTACTTTTGTTATTATTACGGTTAAGGAATTGACTGTTATTGAGGACAGTGACTTAAATTTGTAGCACAGTTAGCAATTAAACATACATCGATAAACATAGAAGCATAACTATAAGACATGAGAAATTTACAAAGAAAAGACATGAACATAAACATAAATTAGTATACATCAATACACAAAACACATGAATTGCATACCTAAAACATAAAAAATATATATTCGTAGGGCATGAAGTCAAATATATATGTCCAATAATGTCATATATTGAATATATTCAATATAGTAAAATTGGCTTCCTTAAAGCCAAATGGATGTACAACGTATCACTGATACAATATACAAAAAATATGTCCACTAATGCCATATAGACATACAATCCATATCCCTAATCTAGTCCTTTCCCGCTAGGGGAAGAAAAAAAATCCTGACCTATCTTGATCATCGCGTTGATGGAGAGATGGAGATGTAGTGGATGCCGTAGTCTTCTGAGTGCGCTCACTCATCCTCCTGTCTAGACTCTTCTATAGCTCGACCTGATAAAAAAAAAAAAAAGATAGAGATAACTAATATACATCAAAATTGAATTATACAATGACATAAAATTGAATATTGGCTTACCACTAGCAAATAGTCACTATGTTCATCCACCGAAGGTGTATGTTGGTGATCTGGAGTCATAAGTCCTTACAACAATGATCAAAATAATAATTAAAATACATACATGGATATCATTATAAAATTCAATACAAACTATTAAAATAAGAATTAAAGTTAAGTGATCTCTTTCATACCTCAGTCAGTGCTTCAGAACTAGCTACTGCTATAGCTACTCCACGATCCAAAGTATCACAGACAGAAGGAGGAGTCTCTAATGTCAAAAGCTGAAAATGAAACAAAAAAAGTAAATTATGCAGTTATCAAGATTACATATATTTTTTACAACCCTACTAATGAGTAAATGATACCTCTGTGAAGGTTCCACCGCATCCTCCAGTGTGCGGTGTCGAAGTCGAAGCTCCAACATTCAACTAGTGCACATGAACATAGAAAATTATAAGATAACCATTCTTATAAGAATGTACTACTGACATGTTAATTATAATGCATTATTACATGAATACCTATGGACTCAATGATGACCTCACAAACCCAAGTGAAAGAATGTAATCACTGTGCCTCCGGATTTTGATCATAATTTATCTAGTAATTTAGTCATTCATTAATTAATTAAATATGATCAAGTAAATCCAATTAATATGCAAATAAAGATACCTCAAGGAAAGTTGCACGATGCCCTTTGTTGTCTGTTGTGAATGTCAATGGTCCACTAGTGCACATCTTATGCACATGCACAATAAGTTAGCATACAATTATTTATATAATTACATAATATTCAAATATGTTAATTAAATATTTTATTCGATACATACTTGTGGAATTGACAACGATGTGTAAAAGGGGACATTAGGATCATTTCCACTTCCACTGCCACTGCCACCGCCACTGACACTCTTGCCCTGAATTTTCATCATAAACAATAGATACTAAATTAAATAGTTATTCTTTTATAAATGAAATACAATCAAAGCAATTTAATGAACTTGGAAATATTTACCTGTGTGTCAATGCCAAATGTCGTATTTAGAAATCTATCAGTCATCAATCCAGAATCCTCTTCCTCTCTCTCACCAGTACCAAATGTGCACAAGCATCCACATGATCGGAAAATATGCCCCCTCGAGGATTGACCATAGTCACCCTCAACTAAAGGAGTGGCACACAAAATGAGAGTTTGTGTCAGAGCACTAATCGTGCCTAGTGTGTCTGCCTCTACATGTTCCTTCACAATGGAAGGAATACTAACATGATCTAGCTATGGCTTGCCAATAGCAGCCCTAGGTGCATTAGGGTCACGATGTGTCCCTGCTCGATCAAATGATGACCCCCTTCTCTACCCTGAGAATCCAGAATGTCAAAATAATTTGGCACCTCCTTGAGTACAAACGCGCAATAGAGTTTCATCAAGAAATATATAGGAACCTCATGATTGTTACAAGGAGGTGAATCAAAGACCATCCACCATCTATCCAAAAAATTGTTTTTAATGTCTTCATTTATGCACCAATGAATTGGGAACCTCCTTGTTGTAGTTCTAAGAGTATTTGCATCCCCTAGTTTTTTAAATAGCTAACAAATGTCATCTTTTGTGATTTTTTTCTTTTTTATGTCTGCATAAGATAATTTATTTGCATAATATTGTTTTTGTTCTTCTCTTTTATCTCGCCATAAATTAATTTGCCCACTAACCATGCTTACATGGGTCAAGATTGCTTCCAATTATTTTTCAAGTCTTTCCCTTTCGGGATTTGTACCACTAGAATCTTTTAACCTATTAATTAAAGATTCTAGTTCTTTTTGTCCTCTTTCAATTTGGTTCATCAAATTTTGTTGTGTTCCAGGAGGAGGTTTCTCGATTGTTGGAGGCAATTGAGGCTCATTTTCTTCATTTGTTTCTTCATTTGGTTCTTCATGAGGAGATGGAGGGTTTGGTGGAGAGTTTGGTTGAGGGAGATTATTTCTTCATGGCAATTAAAAAAACTACATTTTAAAATCTTCATTACACAACAAATTTAAACAAAATAAAATTTTAACAAAACAAATTGCAACAAAATTGAAATTTTAAAACAAATAAGAGGCATGGGCTGTAAAAACACTTACCTCTTCTTTCAGATCGAACTTGACAACGCTGTGGAGCCATTTGATCGATGGATGAACAAAAACAATCGATTCACAAGCAAATATAATAGGGCGTACATGCTTTAGAATCCCTACTTAGCTGAAAATGTGGGTTTGAGAAAGCAAAATGAGCTTCCAAACCCACGCAACAAACTTTATAAGGTTTTTTAAAAGGGCATGCCCCCTATAGGGCGTACGCCCTTTGCATTTCCAAAGCGTGTGTGCCCTATAGGGCACATGCACTTTGGTTTGGATTGCCCGAGCCTAAGGCTTGGTCAACCCAAGCCATAGGGTGCAAGCCCTTTAGTGCCTACACACTATGCGCGATGGGGGGCCAAAAAGAAAAGTGGCATCTTTTTGGTCCCCCATCTTTGTGCACTTACCTACATGCATTATGTCTAACATCTCTTTTTCATAAATGGAATAGTGTTTTTCCTCTACTATAAGTTTGGAGCTTTCAAATGTTATAGGGTGCTTTTTCTGCATGAGTATGGCCCCAATACCTTCCCTGGAAGCATCACATTGAAGTTCAAAGGGCATGGACAGGTCGGGTATAGCTAGGACTAGGCATGAGGTCATGGTTACCTTAAGTTGTTATAAAACTTGTTAGGCACTATCATTCAAAGTGAAAGTTCCCTTTTTGGTTGGATCGGTGAGGGGGGATGCAATTTTTTAAAAACCCTTGACAAATCTTCTATGATAAATGCATAGTCCCACAAATCCCCTTAGTTGTGTTAAGGTTTTTGGGGTTGGCCATTCTTTAATAGCCTCAATTTTTTCTTCATCCACACTTACTCCCGCTTCAATGATTTTGTGCCCTAAATAAATGATTTCCTCTAACCTAAATTAACATTTGGAAATTTTTTCATATAATGACTCTGAGTATAAAATCTTCTGTACTTCTTCAATGTGTTTGAGGTGTTTTTCCCACATCTCACTATAAATGAGAATATCTTCAAATAAAACAAGTAGATATTTCCTTCGCTGTTGCTTGAAGATATTATTCATACATGACTAAAAATTTTCTGGTGCGTTAGTGAGTCCAAAGGGTGGGACTAAAAATTCAAAATGTCCATAGTGACACTTGAAAGTTGTTTTGGGGGTATCTTCTTTTCTCATTCTAATTTTGTGATAACCTGATCTTAGATTATTTTTTGAAAAATATTTATCCCCATGTAATTCATCTATTAATTCATCAATTATAGGGATGGGGTATCTATTATAGTCTTTTTATTCAGAGCTCTGTAATCTAGACACATTCTCATAGTACAATCTTTCTTTTTAACCAATACTATGAAGGAATCAAATGAACTTCTACTAGGCTGAATATGACCCATTTCTAGAAGTTCTTTAATGGTTCTTTTGAATTCTTATTTAAATTTGTGGGGGTGTTGGTAAGGGGTTGTAATGACTGGTTTAGGTCCTTGCTCTAGTTTGATTGAGTGTTCAAATCTTCTTTTGGGGGGTAAACTCGAGGGAATATCTTCAAAGACCTTTTTATATTTTCTAAGGATAGGGTGAATGCCCATATGAATTTCCTATTCATTGGTAGATGATTTATCAAGGACAATACATTGGACCATCCACTCTCCTCAATCATGCCTTAGGATTTTTTCCATCTTATTATATGATACCACTATTGGAGAGCCATTTGACATTCCCTTCTATATTATTTCTTTCCCATGATGGTGAAAACAAATTTCAAGATTGAGACTATCCATCGTAAATCACCCTAATGAGTTTATCCATGGCATTCCTAGAATGATATCATTTATCAAATTCACCACAAAGAAGTTCCTATTGATTATATGTTCTCCCATCTAGACTTCTAACTGAGGTACCATTCTAGTAGATTGATTGATTATCCCATTGCTCATGATTACTTCAAACCCTTTGAACTCTTGGGTTGGTATCTTTCTTTTTGCTACGAGTTTCTTGCTAATGAAGTCATGTGAGGCTCCTATGTCCACCGAGGTAATTATATGTTGTCCTTTGATTAGACCCTTAAGTTAGAAGGGTCTATTTTCATTCCCTTAGGTGATGACGACTAATGTTCCTAGTTTTGGCTCTTCCAATCTAGCTCTTTGAAAGGGTACCCCTTCATTAGAGGTCTCCTCTATGTTCATTTTCCCTCTTTTACATTGGTGACCTTTAGTCTATGGTGCTTTACATTTAAGGCACAACCCTCTCTCAATGATCTCACCCCTTTCCTTACATCGATGGTTCTTACTCCATGGTTGTTGACGTAAGAAACATTTTGATGGATCTCTCCTTGGACCTTCACCTCTATTTGGGGTTTTAGAGGAAATGCCTTTTTGTTTTTCTTTAGTTGTATCGTATTCCTTCATTTTTTCCTTCCTAATGGTATCTTCAAGGGTTTGGTGTTTGAAAGGTTTCACCCTTATTTTGATGTTTTCTTTGAGTCCTTCAATGAACATATAGACCCTCCTCTTTTGAGATATATCAGGGACCATGACTGAAAGACTTTGAAATTTGTTAGAAAATTCTTTAATAGTTCCTATTTGTTTGAGGTGGGTTAATTCTTGGAAGTACCATTCTGGTTCCCTTTGGTTAAATTGACTAATGATTTTTTGAGTGAACTCACTATAGGTGTTAATACTTTTATGTCCTAGGGTGATGATTCCATGGTGCCACCAATTGTGTGCCTCCCTTGTCAAGTGGATTATGGAAAATTTAATGGTGTTTTCTTCGGTCATAGGTTTGAGGGAGAGGTAGTTATTTAGTTTTTGGACCCAAGCTTGAGCTATTTCTTTTCCCATCCCATCGACGCGTGGTAGGGACATTTTTCCTATCTTGGGTTTAGTGTCTCTTTCCTCCTGATTTATTTTCTAACCATTACTTTCCAAGGTTTTGGTTTCATAGTATTCTTTAAAGGAAATGAGTCTTTGTATTTCTAGTTCTAAGCCAACGTACATTTGTGAAATCTCCTCTACTGAGTGGGTGGATGGTTCCTCTCTTAGAAGAAATAATGGTATATTGGCCTCATGGTGGAATCTTGAGTTGAGGGGTCATTCTTAAAGTGATTAGATTGTATATCTTTTCCTATTAGTGAAGTGGGTCGACTATTGTGGTATTTGTTATTTCTCATGTTTTGGATGGCTTGAAGAATTAACTGATTGGTTTGCTCAAATCTCTCATTAGTTTTCTCCATGAATCTTCTTAATTCATTTTCTAATTTCTCAGCCATAGCTTTTGTGCCTTTCTTTCATTTATATATTTTCATGAACTATCTTCCATAGGATGGCAGGATTATGCATTGATACCACTGTAATGTCCCTTCTTATTCTCCTTTTGTAATTTCCTACAAAACTGATGTTAGTACAAATATTACACAATATTTACATGACTCATACTCTACTCTAAGTTAATAAGGGGGGATTTGAATCTTAAGGTTGCCTCTAAGTAGGGTTTCACAAAATTCTTGATTCTTGGCTTGAGAGATATAAGATGGACACTCTAAGAAACTAGGCTATCGACACATCTTCACATAGAGCACTACCCATAAGAATCTCTTGGAAGCAATAAATTCTCTCCAAGCCTATGCATATGCATATGACTGGCATCAGTATATATACTACCTACGTGAGATTATAACAATCTTGAGACTAGCGAAACTATAACAATTTCCTCTAGCCCCCTCCAAATATAAGAATCCATCTCTAATGAATATAAGATTCATTCTATATGGAATCCATATCATCATTTTTACAGAATATATAAATGTACAAACATTGATTATAAAATCATAGATATTACACTTATCCGTAAAATAAATCCAAAGTTACTCAAAATTGTATTAATTAAGAATTCATATAATATATATATGTACATCTTAATTTAGTATCCATAAATAAATATAAATATATAATCTATACATAAATACTATATAACTTAAAAAAATGTTCATATATATATATATATATATATAATAAATAAATAATTAATTAATTTCATATTTAAATGACATACCAAACTGAACCTTTTTCCTCAGGTCTTTTTTGTAATCCTTTTATATCTTCCTTTCTATTTTTTATTCCTTTTACTGGGATCCACAACATGTAATATATGTGTGGGAGGGGGAGTCATGTCCCCTCCATGCCAGTCAGCACCCTTACGGGGTGCAACTGGTTGCAACATAAGGCTTGACTTATTCACACCTCCTAAGGTGTAACTCTTCCTTATGTCGTAGTCTAGATTTAAACCGCCACTTTTAATTATTTATAATATATAATATATACTATATTTTATATTATAATATATACAATATATATTATAATATACACTTTAGTATATATTATAATATATATAATATTTTATATAATTAAATAGTTATTATTAATAATTAAAGAGTGATAATGTTATTAATTTATTAATAATGTCTAATTTATTCAAGTGACATGATTATTATTAATAATTAAATGTTATTAATAAATTAACAATATTTAATTTGTTAAAAATATCAATATTGTTAAATTATTATTAATGAGTAATAGTTATGTTTTAATACAAATTATAGAACACATATACTTTGTAGAAGTTTTAATTGAGGGACATAACTATAAATGACCTTGTACCCCATTGCATATTTGATCGATCCTTCTTTTCATGCCCTTTCAAAATTTTAGGTTTGGGAGGGTTTGCTAGGAGCATAGTTTGAGGGTGGCTCACAATGGAGGGCCTAGGCCCAAAGTGGTCATTAAATCTAATTGTCAATGTCATGAATTTATCATTTAAATTTATTGCCTTCATCTACCAAAGATCACATCCATGATAGTGATGGATTTCTTGAGCTTGATGTGTTAGTACCTATCATCTACAATTTGAATTTTATAACTAAGCATGCAAAAATATTGTCCTACCATAGTTGGCAGGGACTATGCTACAATGTAGCTCTTTTTGATCATGATCACGTATTCACACCATCAAAAGATGAGATTGTAATGAAAACTAATGTGACTTCCAAAGATAGTTTTAAAACCACTATCAAATATTCATAGCTTTTAATGTATTTCATTTTAATTTGTTTCAATTAATTTTGGGGGATTTTGAACTAATTATCAAAACCATGGTGAATGCCAATAGTCAATTCCAAGATACTTGGACTCTTTAATGTCTTCTTTCACATGTTGTTGAATGTTATGATTCAAATGACTTTCTTCCTATTTACAAACAATGTTTGACTAAGGTTGTGAGTAGGGTAACAAGAGCCATTTATATATTCATAACATTTTTACTTTCCTCTAAGCACCCATTTTCCAAACCATTGTTTATTGTTCATAATAATTTTGTAACAAGTATTGTTGGATTTATATACAATTGTGGGTAGCATATCATGATCTTCCCTTATTCCCATAACCAACAAAATACTAATTGTATTTTTTGATACTTCATGAAATCTTCAACAAAATTTGTTCTTCTACATCTACTCTTTGTTAAAATTGATGCCAATTTGGGGGTTAGTTTCAAAACTAAAATAAATTCTAATGATCACCTCTTTTAAATTATCTATTGTATTAATGTTAAATATGTCAATGTGAGCCACTAGGCATCACTCAAAGGCCAATATGGAATATCAAATCTAAACAATTCATGAATTGTAACCAGTACTACTATTTGTTTGATAGTGCAAGGTAATATAGAGTACTAATAGTAGCCTAGAACTAGAATAAAATGGTATCATGAGATAAAAGGTGAAAATTTGTTAGGCTTAAAGTTGCACGTAATGATATGCTTGTTTGGAACTAGTCAATTAGCTTTCTACTTCCCTCGTGGTTCTCAACTCCATTGCTCTCCTACTTGGAGGAAAGAAGCTAAACAATGTCATCTTATGATCTTCCCTACAAATTAATACTATTTTTCTACTTCTCATGTAAAATTTGTGTCATTTTCTTTGACCAGTACTTCTTTGGTAGTACATGTCTACCAAGGATCTGTTGTTTCTCTAGTCACCCTTTACTCTCTAGTGGATGTTTCCCTTTCAAAGATATCCCCTATTGATAGTGATCTACCTGCGGTTGTTCATGTTATTTTTAATCATCTAGCTTCTTCTGGTGCTCTCTTGAGCACTATCTTAATCTCGTTTATATTTTCAAACTCTCTCTATCAAGATTATAGGATTACTCTTCTAGAGTTGGTGCTCATTTATTACACTGGTTTGCTTCTTTTGATGGTTTTGACAACACTACGCTTCTTTCTCCACTGGAATTGGATCAAACTTATTTGGCAATTGTTCATGGAAAGAAAGAAAAAGATCAATCTCTTTTGACATAGAAGTCACATATTGCATAGTTGGGCCTACTCCATAGTCCCAACTCTGATCTTGATTAGGTGTTTCTAGATTTGTTGTAAATTTGGTTTAACTAAAACAAACTTTTATTTTTATTTTTCTTTTTTTTCTAAGGTGGATATAGCTCTATTGCATCTTAGCTAATTGCTTTGTTATTTTGTTTTTTTTGGAGCTAGTTCTATTTTAGTTTGGGTTTAAATGTTTTAGTTAGTTTTATGATAGGTTAGGGTCCTTCATCACTTAGTTTAATTAAAAATATACATGATAATATAAAATCATCCAAATAATATCAAAACTGAATGAAAACTGATATAAATATATTATTTTTCACTACTATAACAAAAAATATAAACAAAATACATATTTAAATATAAAATTTTATCTAATGCAATAAAAATTGTAGAAAACATAACTATATATTGAACATTTAGTTTTATTGTAAATTCTAAAAACTTATGCTAGAATATTACATCAATAATGATTGATATTATAGAAAATATTGTGTTTATATGTTTAATATATTTAAATGGTTTTTTTCAAAAGTATAACTGCTTACATTCTTTTTATAAGTTTTATTTATTTAAATGATTGTTTTAATAGTAAATAGTCTTGTTTTTTTTTTTTTTTTGGTATGTATGTGTGTCATAGAGAGACCTCATTGTCAATATAAACACACATATATGACATTTTATTAGAATTTCAAACTTACTACAAATACAACAACACCATTAATTAACCATCAAATTGTAGCAATATTGAAACAATTACATTAAAAAAATTCAAACAGTTATCACTAAAATAAGAACAATGTAATTATATATTTCATAAATTTGAGTAAACAATATTACACAAACATCTTTCCAAAGTAAATTCTCACAGTAACAAATCAACTTGCAGTACTAACGACGACACACACATCGGTTTTTATTTGTCCACTAAGTACAATGAATATTTCAACACAAACGACATTGAATGCCTCCTACAACACTATGACAGAGAATACCAGCCTCGGTTGATTGCAAACTTTATTATAACACGATATCGGAACATCAATTCCTGTGTGAAAAAATCTTCTCTCAATGCCTATTTACGGTTCTGCAATTCTTTCTGATTTCCCCTTGAGATCCACTAAGTACGTCTATTGCGCCCATCTTCACCATTGCATCGGCAAACTTCTTACGCCATAATGTTGGGTTCCTTGAATTAATCTGCACCAATTTTCGAGTTTCAGAATTAGTGACTAAGGTCTGATCAGATGTTAATAGTCCCCTGTTTCTGAGAAGCTCGCTGTAATATACATTGTCCAGCTTGGTTGGTGTAATGCTTTCCAAAGGTACAGTTGGGCTAGAGGTCATTGTGCGTGGACATTTAAGCTTGAGGCTCTTGGCCAGTTGAGGGTCTAATAAAGGGTCTGCAACGCCTGAGTTATTGAAGTTGTAAAGCCTATCTTGAAATGAAGAGCAGCGAGAGACACCAATGGAGTGCGCACCTGTGAAAGAACACATCAACATTGATTAAAAGTTGGATTTATCAGATATAATAACTTCTTTCTATATCTAAATTGCGATACATGGTTGTACTTGCCTGATAGAACCACCATTTCTTCTTGAGATAGGCCTTTCTGCTCAAACAAATCTGTTAACTGCTGGAAGTTGAAGAAAGGAGGAGGTAAATTGCCAATGATTTCATCTTCTCTTGAAATCATCCCATCTTTGCGTCCAGCTGGGACATGCCAGCTAATTTTGCCTGCCTGCAAAAATGTAGTTATATGCATGTTATGCACTCTAATAATAATGTGTTACATATATAATTTTCGGTTTTGTTTATTATAAATTTCAGTGATTTAAAAAACGTGTTTGAACTATTTAAAAGCAAAATCCAAGAATTAGGGTTTTATTTCATCTCTCTTAATTATGTGTTACCTCATATGAACTATCTCGTGCAGCAAATGCAATTATGTCAGCGCACGACACTACTTGAGGACAGACTGATTCTAATATCATTTTTGCTTCGTCGAACACTTCAAACCCACGAAGACTTTTGAAATTTGCAAGTGACTCTTTCTCTGATTTATTTCCTCGTGTGGAGTCTAGAAGAATTGATCCATCACAACCCTGTACACATAATAACATTAGCATATCATATTTTACGCACTTTTAAATCGTACATCAAATTTAGTGAGTTAAACTGCTTACTCTCACAAAGCAATCGTGGAAATGCATCCTTATGATGGCCGCAGCTAAAGTGGGATCCTTCTTTAGAGCTTTTGATACCGTTCTGTTGATAATGGATTCCGCTTGAGGACATCTATGGCTATAATAACCCACCTTCAGTCCTCCATAGCCATCAGCTGGAGCAAACACTGTAAGCAGCACTGCCAAAACTGAAAATGTGATCGATTTGTTCATTATTAACTTCTCTACTCTCCACAAGTTACTCTTATAGTCAAACTCCCTTATAACTTCTCTATTCTCCACCAGTTTTTCGTTCTGAAGAAAATATGAATAAATAAAAGGAGAAATTGATTCTGCAAGATTGAGCTCCTGAAATGATCTATTTATACATGAGAGGTCACCCTCGATACAAACTAGAGATTAAAACTACGCAAAAATTTAACGGTGTTTAATTAATTAGATATTTGTCAGGCCTTACATGCTTAGCCACTGTGACCTATATCAAACAGAAGACCTGAATTTTCGAAATAACATTTTACGCGGTTTTGCATCACTGCACATTGTCTCATGCGATCAATGGGTATATGCTTAACTTTTAATGCAGTATAGAAATATATAGTGAATGTCTTCATTCTAAATATGGATGCCAAATGGTAAGTGCATAGATATTGATTATGATTGAATGTTGGCTTTACATGTTTGTTGGGATAAAATGACAAGCTTATTTTGTCCAAACCATGAATGCGGTGTGAAGAAATTTCTTTTCGTAACTCACCTGATTACTTATCATAAATTTTAAATGATTGAATTGTTCCATGTTCCCGGTTTCGTTATATATTGATTATGTATCTTGAAGAAACTTCTCCACAGTTGGCTCCTGGGATGCTCTTTACAGTTGTCTGTCATAACTGTCAAGACAAACAAATATTAATTGCACTACAATTTACATCAACGACAAGACTTAGATGGACGAAAATGATCTCCCGCGTTTTGTTACAGCTATTAAAGAGTTGGAGACGGACAGCAAATTGAAACTGAAATTGCCAAAAGTCGATAACAACGATACGAATCTGTTTTATTTTAATTAGAATGCCTCAGATAATACAAAAGTTACAAGATAGAGCATTTACTCTCTCTGGTTTAAATTTTCTAGATTAATGGTTGACCTTGACAATTCAATGGTTGTATTTTTCATATTATATGTTATTTTTTTACCTCTATTTATCGTTGAAGTTACCAAAAATAAACGCTAGTTGTTTAGAGGTGTAGATATGTTTATAACAGAATATATTTTCATTGAATATGTTAAAGTATTTTAAAAAGGTTAAATTGTGCACAAGAGAATGACTAAAACGGTTATATATATATGACATGTCATAGGGCATCTCTATAAAGGTGGTAAATAATCAATGATTGCGTGTCATATGGATGTTTACTCATGTCTTATTGGATCTTGTTTGAACTCACAATTATGTCTCATTGTCGCTCTTATTTCCACGAATCTATAAAATACTGGTTTGAGATGGAATTATAAGTGATGAGAATTTTTCCTAAGATTATGCTATCAAATTTCCACTATAGCAAGACAATTTTGATCTTCATGCAGGAAAAGACTTCATATTGTATAGTAATTGCTTAATAATACATTGGCTTAGTGCTTTGGAGGATGTGTGTTTGGAAAGGGTCTACGATAATTGATAATGGTTTGATGAGTTACTTCCTTAATATTTTATATTACAGAAGGTAGTTCCCTGCTTTATATTTCATTACATGTGGTTGCATGTTACTTTCATGTTTATTGTATGTATATGCACGTGGTTATAGGTGATGGATTCATTGTACTCGGATCTAAGAATTTTGTAGCTGTTTGCAAGAAGTTGAGTCCCTAAAAAATGTCTTAAGTGGAAGTGGTTTTCCTAATTTTCAAATTTTGTTGCAATTGATCTATAAATTTGGAGCACTTAAAAATTCAATCTTGAAAAAGTTTAGTAATATGAAAAGTGGTTCTATGAGTCTACTTTTCAAATATTTAAATTAATTTACAATTTTTTTTAGAATACACGTCTAGAAATAATTATTTAAATATGCCTATTTTAGGACCATAACATACACACGTAGGACTACCATATTTTGATCTAAATATAATTTTTTTTCTAAATTTTCATGGGAAAAATGTGTAAGACACTGCAAATTGATTAGAATTTTTTTTCTTTGAAATTTTCTTAAATATTTTTATTATTTTTCCCAGGCCCTAATGGCTCATTTTAAAATGTAAACACCTCTTGTATGTCCACCATAGCTTCATTTAAACTTATCATTTCTTGAATTGTTTTTCATTTTGGGAAGAATTATTTATAGATTAATGTCATTTAGGTTTTGTCAATAAATGAAAGAAATAAAAAACTTATGAAAAATAAAGTCAACTTCATATTTGAAATCTTTTGGACTAGTTTTATTAAGAATTTAATAAAAAATCATAAAATAATCAAATCATAAAAAATTAGATATTTAAAATTTTTAGTTTTTAATATGTAATGGTTTCAAATTTCATCAATAATGTCAATCAAGAAAGGCACTTGACATATGCCTAAATTTATAATTATCCATTGTTGTGAACATTGCCTTGAACTTTTTCATGTCCTAGACTATGAGTTGGACTCACCATGTAGGCTCTAACTTATAACTCAATTCTAAGGGTGGGTTTAGATATAAAAATTCCTATGCCAGGTATGTAGTTTTAAATGATTACCCATTATTTAAATGGAACTAATATACATTCCAAACAAGTACCTATTACAAAAATAGTGATATTAAATTATGTAATAACTGGGTTATATTAAAAAAATGCCTTATTTTTTTTTGTAAAGGGCACCCATCTTCTAATATAGTAATTGTCAATTTTGTTAAAAAGGGATAGAAGAAAATGATTATGTAGATTACTATTCAAATCCATATGACTAAAATATGATCTTTTACATTTTTTAATTTAGTTCATGTATTATGTTACATTCTGGCATGTCATATGTCATTGGAATTCAAAATAAAGCAACTATTGGAGGAAATTTGAAGGTAGATAGTATATTATGGCTCACATTGAAGATGAATAAGAAAGTTATCAAGTGGCTCGATAATTTTGTACTCCTAAATTTGAAAGAGGTGTCGATTGGAGATTAGATTAAATATCATTTTTTTATGAAGAGGTTGTTGCAAATATGACACTAAAACAACAACAAAGAAGGATATAGGAAGCTCATGAAACATAAAGAAATTGAAGTAAATAAGAAATAAGAGGAAGTGGAATAATGAGATTAAATTTGTAGGTACTTAAGTGTCTACTTTACATTTCAATAAAAAAAAGAACGTCTTACAATATTCCATGCAATAATTACATGTTGACGAAGTTATCCCTCAAGATTGTTGGTCCCTCTCCCCTAGCTCCATTGATTCAATAAAACAAAAGTTGATCTGAAGATATAATGTGGCATGGAAAGATAAAAAACTTCTTTATTCAATTGAAGTATTTTGAATAAATTAATGATAAGAAATGTAAATACATATCTAAATATACATTATAAAAATTTGATAGGAGTTAAAAATACAAGATTCAACATTGAAAATGATCTAATAAACCAAATTTTGGAGTTTCAATCACAAAATCTCAAGGTTTAAGATGGACCAAGTGATGAAATGAAATATTGACATAATAATACAAGGGTTTCATCTAATGCTAGAGATTCTTTACAATTAAAAGTGAGGTAAAAAATTCATGATTCTTGTCTAAAATAAAGTTTAAACATGACTCCAATTGATTTATAAAAGAACCTAGATGATTGAATGTCAGAAACTATTAGCATTAGTCGAAGATGTTTTGAAAAACATAAACCTTTGTATGTGAAAAATAATAACCAAATAATCTCTTGTTGTTCTAAAACTCATTTTTAATTTCATTATCGGTGTAATGTTTTCCAATATATAGGTTATACTTTGCATAATAATAAAAGTTTCATTCCTTAGCCAGGGATCCCAAGAGGACAATCCATCTACTAAGAAAAAGGAAAGTATTTTGTTCTTGAAATAGAGATTATAACTAACATTCAAATGTATTTTCATGATACGTGAACTAAACCTAGATATATAATATTGTTTTTAGCATGAGAGCTAAACATAAACCAAATAAAAACATCCTCTTAGGTTCCCCATCATTTCTACTATCAACACATACGATAATGAGAAAGAGTCAATGATCATGATAACAATATGAACTATAACATTAAAATTTCACAATCAAAGATAACATTTAGTCACATGATAAAATACAAGTCATAATCATTTACTCATATCTATCATTGCATTGCATATAACTATTGATGCATGCATATACATTTTTAAATTGCAATCATCTCCTCAAAGAGTTTATATTATTACTTCAACAAAATAGAATCATTCTACAAGTACAAAAATATCCATCTAGACACATGAAGAAAACACTATAGAGAAGATTCAAGAGCATCTATGAAGCTCTCAAATAACTCTAAAAACTTGATCGGATAATATTTTCCACCCAACAAGATGGAACCCTAAGTTCCACTCTTTTTGAGCTAGGAGATAGACATAAGGCCCCACACCAAACATGCAATCTAAAATAGGAACATCATAAGAAAATCCAAAATATTGTATAATAGATGGGTGAGGGATACAATAAGGAATACATAAAAGACACCAACAAAACTAGAAAATAATACCAAAAAATACAAGAAGATACTAGAGGTGAACCACCAATAAAACTAAAGGGAACACTAAGATACACACATGAGAGTGTCATCACTTAGTCCTCCACTATCTTGAATTATCCTGGCATGTCTCTCTAGACCCTGGCATCCAACTGTGAACTCATATGCAACTGAAAACCTTTTATGAGGACAAGGAAGTCAATTATCTAGATCAACACCCCATGGACAACCAATCCTTCTCCACACATCCATGGTCCAAATATGATTTCTCATGGCTATGGGTGAGGAAACTCAGTTATCTTGATTCATTTGTAACCCAACCTAGTTTATTTTATTATGTTATCACTTGATTAAAACTCCATAATGGGTTATCCTTCTCTGACTAGTTAGGGCCTTGACCCCCAATGCGAGCTACTCTCCTAGTCATGTTGCTAGAAAATCCTTTCCTCTACTCCAAACTAAGCCAAAAGGTATAAAAAATAAACTCATCACCAAAGAACTAGCAATATTTCATCTAATTCAAAAGAACCACAAAAGAAAATCTTGGAGCATAAGGATAAGAATGCCAAAAATCAGACTAAGGATCCACGTATGCTAGCATTACAAAAGGGTATAAAACTCATTTCATATAATCTACATGATAAAATATTCCAAGGACCTCTCTTATTCCAATACTTGAATCAAACATCCTATAGCTCATGTCAACATAATTCTAAAATCATAACCATATGTGGATCGAGTTAAAAATACAAATACAAAATTTACTAGAGACTATAAATACACTAAAATATAATCTAGGATTCACAAATTTATAAAAAGAAAAGTCAAAAGAACCTTGAAAAAAATCAACTACATGAACCCATAAGTAGCATAATTCCTCATCAAAATGAGAACTCCAAGCACCCCCACACTTCTGGTAATAATTAAGAAAACCCCAAACTTCAATCCTTAAACAACTATGACATCAAATTGAGAAACAATTACATCTAGAAAAATCCAAAGAAAGCACATCATGTCCACTAATTCTAATCATATTAAGCACAATATTCACATTTTAAAATCAAACAATAAGATAAAAATTTCACAGATTTTATTTACAATATCAATAGAAAATTAAATATAACCAATATAATGCACGAAACTATGTAAACTACTTGGAAATCTCATTAATATCTCTAGCTTCAAAAATTCTATGAATATTTTATAATCCATTTAACAAGTGAGAAAAACATAATAAACATAGATAAGTTCATTTATAGTTATATTTTGATATACAAGTCATATTACACACATGTGCGCCCGCACACACTCACATTTAACTATCAAAACTTATGAATATATTATAATCGTAAAGGAATGAAATACTTATCTTCTAACTCTACCACATCCAAATAATGTATAACTCATACAGTACTAATGTAATGCCCGATTGAGGAACCCTTAGTACAAGGACATATTATACTCTATAAAACATGTGGAATTATTTTTTGAAATAAATATTGTTGCATTACATTAAAATAAGTAATTGTGAATAGTTATTTTGTTATGACAAGAGAAAAACCAAAGGATAAAGATCATACCTATTATTTAAAATAACAATACTTAACATTGCATACCGAATTTGTATTTTCTTGTTTCTTCGTAGAATTTCATTACTTGCACCTACATACACATCCTCACAACTAAATGCATGTCAAAAGATTTGATACATAATCATAATACAACATCTCTCATTAACATGTCTATTATTATTAAAACAAACAAAAGACATTCCTAAGGGGGCTAGACCTAAATCTTAGGGGCTCATCACTTATGGCCTTTTATACGCTATGCATAGAGACTTTGGAGTTCAACTCTTGAATCAAAACCATATTATATTGGTTCAAAAAGAGTAGAGATAAAAAAAAAATCATAAGTTTATTATCACACATTTTAAAAGATGAAACAACAGGTATGAAACCCTTTCTAGGTTAGAGCCCCCAGATAGTTTCACCATCGAGTGCTACCCACTTGGTTTAAGAGAGATAAAATCACATGATAAAAGATAAATTATACCTACACATCGAAAATAGGTCACAATGAACATAAAAATTGAATAAGGATATTGGAATCCAGGTACTTTAATCACAAAAATGCTTTTACATCTGCAACTATCTCAAGGACACTCGATAATGAGATACAAAGCCTATTTCAAGTACAAAATCAAAATACAAGGAAACATCAGATATAAAGAAGAATGCATTGAGCTACATGGCATTACCATTGAACTAGACAATAATGCATACGGTAACATTCAATAATGCATTACAATAAATTGAAGATAATAAATACTATGTTTACCTAACATAAATTCATTAACATTTAATGAGAATGACATTGTAGAAAAATAATAAGCACACTCATGGAATCACCAACATAGTTCAAACTATCAAGATTTTATAGTTTCCCTATTACATAAAATTTATGCATAAGGAAACAATCAGATATAATACATATTCTAATGTCATGAGTTATTTCTATGAAAGAAATAAATTCTGGGGTACATTCTTAAATGATATGTAGATGAAAATTTTCTAAAATGACCTATTTCAATGAGAGAGAAACACACATTTTATTAATATCTTGAAGTAAGATAATTCATAAAGGGACTATAAAATAAAAGAAGACCTACCTTGATCATAATTATTGAGGAATCCATTCAAAGGAGCTTAGACCTACCACCTATTTAATAATATTTTACTATCACAATCAAGCATACACATGAATACCAATACAATGATAATACCTTATAAACGTAATCATGTTAATTTCTCATAATTCTCCTAAGGGTACAAGTGCCCGCAAAATCATTCATATACATAAAATATATTTAAAAGAAAAATAAGAGCATATTTGTATGTTACGTCTTATAGGGACATCAAACTATGCTAATTTTCCTCTATTTATTTTCTATGGAGATTAAAAATTATTTGATATTTCATTCTTGAAGAAGATAGAATTTTAAATATCTATGTAAAGTAAAATGATAAAACCCATAAATAAGAAATGCCCCACCATAAATATTAAAATCCAACACAAATATCTACTATCAAGCTCGTAAGGATACTAGAACACAAAAGAAAATGAATGCACGCCTAGACAATTTTCACGAATGGTTCCAAACAAAAAGAAATATGTTATATTTGGTGTCATTGCTATATCCTAATTTATAAATTAAGTTCACGTCTTTTTATGGTAATATTGCGTTGATAAAGTAAGGTTAGGATTATATAAGCATTTAACTGTGATGGTACTACTCTACGGGGTTATATTATCTATTACCTGACTGAGACTTGAGAAAATGTTAGACTGTGTCTTGTAGTCTCTCCTAGGTTTGGGATTTCAAAAACCTTCATTATACACTTCATTACCTATACATTCTCTTGGGACTCTAGCAACTTAAGTGCATTAAACAGGGTTAGTCATAAGAGGCTACACAAATTGATTGATGTCTACTGAACTATAATGTAACTGATTGCCTTCCTTGATGATTGACATTTTCTCAATGCAATTAGCAACATAAGATTGGATGACATAATGATAGTTCATGAATGATTAATGAGCGATTATAATAAGGATGCTCAATGTTTAATTAAGGAAAATATTAAAGGAAACAATAATTCTATATGATTGATCAACATAAAGGCCAAAGAGCTTATCTAATGTTTAAAAAATGCTTATGTTATGTCTTCAAAGAAGTGATTAACATATATTATGAAGGAAGAACATTTCATTATACTAAATGCAAAATTTGACATCAATAAACAACTATCTTAATGAGGGAGTCTAAAGTTTATGGGGGAGTGGTTCATGATAATCATGGTAGGCTTGTCTCAATGGTGGCTCTCCCTTTGGGTACCCATACAAACCACTTTGTTAATTCTTTCATAGCCTATGTAAGGACAAAAATGGGCAGGGAGAGATGTTTGAAATTTTTTTGGATCAAAAGAGACTCTCTTAACATTATCAATTGTTTTAAAGGAATTACCACTCCCCCCCTAGTTGGACGGTTAAGTCCATTATCAAATATTCCCTTGAGATGCTTAGAGAATTTGATGATTACACATTTTTGATATGTACCGTAAGGGAAATTATGTTGTAGAAAGGTTATAGAACATTGGTGTAAATTTACAATTTAAAAGGGAATGGGATATTATGATGCAGGAGCATCCTGGGTGTAAGAGCAATCTTGCATCACCCAAAAATATTTCTATTTTTGTATTCAATAAGGGCTATCTTGTGCAGAGTTGCTATTTATGGAAACTTGCTATTTTTAGTAAGTTGGTCTTACGATCTCAGAATGTTCTAATTTTACATGTCGAGGTTCATCTTAGTCATATCAGCCTGCCAGCAAAGTTTCATGGCTAGATCAGGTGTAGTTTTGAAGATATTGAAGATTTTCGGTATTGGCAGCAGGGTACAGAAACTTTGAACTTAATTTTGAAGGCTTTAGATGCCCCAGATGAGGTTGAAAATTTGGGTGACGGGCACATTGTGTGATTCAAGCCTGTAGAGAACTTTGTGGCGTTTCCAAAATGGGGCTATAATAGCCAATCGGGTCAATGGGTGATGACTTATGGTCTTCGGAAGTTGGGTCACCTGAAATGGCAGAAAATAATTTTTCTTCAAAATTTTTGTTTGGGTTACAATACTCATTTTGAGCCAACTTTGATGTAACAAATTGTAAAATAAAATAATTCTAAGTTTGGTTGGCCCTAAGGGCTAAATTTCTAGAACCTTCTCGGGCGGTGGAAATTGCCTATATAAAGAAGGCCCATAGTGTGGTCTAGGGCAGTTCGGGGTAGTAGATCTGAGCATTGATTCGAGGCTTTGTCCTACAGAATATTGTAAGGGAATGCCCATGTGGCTTTGCATATTGTAATTCTAAAAGTTTGTAATCCCACATTTGTGTAGATAATAAGAAGCCAATTTTCTGTTCTTGCATATTATTGTTGTTGTTTCTCTATTTCTGTTAAGTGTTTGTGGTATTAAGGGGAGCACCCTTCATCAAGTGGTATTAGAGTAGGAGTTCTTGAGTGTGTAAATAGATCATTGACTGTGAGACAATTTGCACCAGGACCATGGTTAGGGTTTCAGCGCGCATCGTGAAAATGCCTCCACGAAGAGAACGTGGCGGAAGAGTTGGTGTTGTGACACCTGAGGTTAGAGAGCTGCAGAGACAAGCGCAAGCATTGCAAGAAGATATTCGTAGAGGAATGAATTTTAATGTCAGAGATAAAAGCGAGGATGAAGCCGAAGAAGAATATCAAGAAGGAGAAGCTGAAATTGTGAACCAGGAGGAAGAAAGACTTTTTCGGGTGATTTCCAAGATTGGGAAAAGACCTAAGATTGAGGTTCCTACATTTTCTAGAAATCTTAACCCAGAGGAATTAATCAACTAGATCAATGAATGTGAGAAATATTTTGAGTATGAAGATGTTGAGGATCCTGATAGGGTCAAATTTGCGAAGGCCAGATTGAAAGGTCATGCGAAGATCTGGTGGCAAGAAATTCAATTGGATCGAAATAGAAGAGGGAAAGATAAAATCACAAGATGGGATCAGATGGTGGATAAATTGAGGTGACAGTTCATTCTTGTTGATTATGAGCTTGACCTACTAAAGAAAATGCAAAGTTTGAAGCAAGCAGAAAGATCTGTTCAGGAGTATATAGAGGAGTTCTATCGACTCCTCATCAGAATAGGCCATGCAAAAGCTGATAAGGAGAAAGTTGCCCGATACCTTAATGGGTTAAGGCCAAGCATTCAGGAGGAGTTGAATTTGGTTTGAATGAACAATATTGAGGAGGCATACTAGTTTGCCATAAAAGTAGAGGAAAAGATGAACAAGAAGTTTGAGAGAAGACAAAATGGAAGAGGCCATGGTGGAAGATCTAGTGGACGGTCATATGGTGGCCGAAATGAAGATCTGAAAAAGAAGGATGAGGCCAGTAGCAGCTAGAATCAGAGAGGAAACAATTCCAATCATTTCCAAGAACAGAATAATAGAGATCAGAGAGGAAGAGGAAGAGGACAAGGATCTGAAAGAGGAGGCTTCCGTGGAACATATTTTCACTGTGGAGAAGAAGGTCATAGGGCATTTGAATGTCCTCAGTGCCAAGGTAGAATAGACAGGAGAAATGAAGGCCAGACCAGAGTTGCACATGTAGATGAAGATGCTAGATCATCAAATTCTGAAGATGCTGAAAGAAGAGAAACACTAATTAACAAAAGAGTCTTGCTGAGTGGTGAGAATGAACCTGAACAAAGGAGCCTGTTTTGCACTAGATGCAAGTGTGAGGGTAAATGCTATGATGTGATTATTGATAGTGGAAGCACTGACAATTTGGTGTCAAAAGAGATGGTGACAAAGTTGAAGCTCAAGAGACAGAAACACCCACATCCATATTGGATTGCCTGGGTGCAGGATGACCACAAGGTCATGGTCAATGAACAGTGCATGATAAAGATCAAGATCGGTAGGTACCAAGATGAGGTACTATGTGATATCAACTCTATGGATGCATGTCATATGTTATTGGGTAGACTGTGGCAGTTTGACAAATGTGCTGTACACGATGGTCGTGCGAATACCTATTCCTTGACAAAGGATGGAGTGCGACATAAGCTAAAGCCATTGAAGGAGACCGAAGAAAAGGTATGTGGTAATGCAAGAATAACATTTGTTGATGGAAGAAAATTCCTAGATGGTATGAGGGATGAGCATGTGTGTTTTGCTTTAATTCCAAAAGCTAGTAAAGAAGAAGTAGAAGATGTACCTATAGAGGTTGTAGATTTATTGAATGAGTTTCAAGATATTATATCTGATAATGTACTTGATGGATTACCACCTGTAAGGAAGATCAGTCATCAGATGGATTTGATTCTAGGAGCTAGTTTTCCAAACAAGGCAGTACACAGAATGACACCAGCAGAAAGTGAAGAGTTGAATAGACAAGTACATGAGTTATTGCAGAAGGGGTTGATTCGAGAGAGTCTGAGTCCCTATGCTATACCAGCGGTATTAGCACCAAAGAAGAATGGAGAGTGGAGGATGTGTATAGATTCCAAAGCAATAAACAAGATCACAATCAAGTATAGGTTTCCATTGCCACGAATGGATGATATTATGGATTGTTTGAGTGGAGCTGTGTATTTCTCAAAGATAGATCTGAAGAGTGGATATCACCAGATTCAGATCAGAGAAGGAGATGAATGGAAGACTGCCTTCAAGACAAAGGAAGGACTGTATGAGTGGTTAGTCATGCCTTTTGGGCTAACCAATGCATCGAACACTTTCATGCGGCTCATGAATGAGGTTCTGAAAGAATTTCTGGGTAAGTTTGTCATTGTTTACCTAGATGATATTTTAATTTTTAGCAAGACATTGGAGGAACATATGATGCATATTCGTATGGTGTTTGAGAAGTTGAAAGATGAGAAATTGTTGATTAATTTGAAGAAGTGCAGTTTTGTGAAGAAATAGTTAGTGTATTTGGGATTTGTAGTTTCAGTAGAAGGTCTAAAAATGGACCCAGAGAAGGTACATGCTATCCTTGAATGGCCTACTCCAAGAAGTGCTACTGAGGTAAGATCTTTTCATGGTTTGGCTAGTTTCTATAAAAAGTTTATCAGAAATTTTAGTAGTATTTGTGGACCCTTGACTAAAACAATGAGAGGGGATAGAAAAGAGTTTAAGTGGACTAATGGGGCAGAAAAGAGTTTTCAATTGTTGAAACAAAAAGTTACAGAACAACCTATTTTAGCACTTCCAAATTTTAATAAGGTGTTTCAAGTAGACTGTGATGCTAGTGGTACTGCAATAGGAGCTGTTATGAGCCAAGAAGGTAAACCTATTGCTTATTTTAGTGAGAAGTTAAATGATGCCAAGAGAAAATATTTTGTCTATGATCAGGAATTTTATGCTATAGTTCAGGCATTGAAAAAGTGGAGGCACTATCTACTTCCTAAGGAGTTTGTTTTGTATATTGATCATCAAGCTTTGCAATATTTGAATAGTCAAGGAAAGTTGAATCAAAGGCATTTGAAATGGGTTGAGTTTTTGCAGAGTTATACATTTGTTTTGAAACACAGAAGTGGAAAGTCTAATAGGGTTGCAGATGCTCTTAGCAGAAGGAAACTATTACTGACAGAGATGCAGATTGAGGTGGTTGGGTTCAAGGAACTCAAGAATTTGTATCCAAAGGATCCTGGTTTTGGTGAAGCTTGGAAAGCTTGTACATAACCTGTTACTCTAGACAGGATGAAATGGCTGAATTTTATCGTCCAAGACGATATGCTCTTCAGAGGGAGTCAGTTGTGCATTCCACGAAGTTCTATGAGGGAGAATCTCATCAAGGAGAAGCATAGTGGAGGATTGGCTGGACATTTTGGTCGTGATAAAACCCTTGCTTTGGTTAGTGAAAATTATTATTGGCCACAGTTGCAGCAAGATGTGAAGAAGTTTGTACAGAGTTGCAGAGTATGTCAGATGGTGAAAGGGGTGATGTAGAATACAGGGTTGTATCATCCATTGCCTATACCAGAGAAGCCACGGGAGGATATCAGTATGGACTTTGTTCTTGGTTTACCGAGGACACAGTGGGGACATGATTCAATTTTTGTGGTGGTTGATAGATTTTCAAAGATGGCACATTTCATTCCCTGCAAGAAGACTAATGATGCTGTTCATGTAGCAGAATTGTTTTTCAGAGAAGTGGTGAGACTACATGGTTTGCCAAAGACCATAGTTTCAGATCGAGATACTAAGTTTGTTGGATATTTTTGGTGGACATTGTGGAAGAAGTTGAAGACAGATTTGAAGTTTAGTTCATCACATCATCCACAGACTGATGGACAGACAGAGGTGGTGAATAGAAGTTTGGGAAATCTGCTGAGATGTTTGGTTGGAGATAAGCCAACAGGATGGGATTTGATTTTACCATAGGTAGAATTTGCATACAATAATTCTATCAATAAGAGCACTAGTAAATCACCATTCCAGATTGTATATGGAAGTAGTCCAAGAAATGCATCTGAATTGAGAAAGATAGATAAAGGAGAAATAAGTAGTACTGAAGCTAAGGATTTTGCAGAACACTTGAAGACCATCCATGAGGAGGTGAGGAAGCATATTACCAAGATGAATGCGCAGTATAAGGCTAAGGCAGATGAGAAAAGGAGGCATAAAGAATTTCAGGTTGGAGATGAAGTCATGGTTCATTTGCGGAAGGAGCGATTTCTGGTTGGTACATATAACAAGTTGAAAATGAAGAAGTTTGGGCCATGTAAGATACTGAAGAAGCATGATTTAGGAAATGCATATGAGGTAGAATTGCCTACTGAACTGAATATTTCACCAGTGTTTAACACTTCAGATTTGATAGAGTATCATGAAGGAGGTGTTGAAAATGAGGTTGTAGCAGCACAATGGAGTATTCCAGCAACTAGTTCAGATATCAAGGAGATTGAAGACATACTGGAAAGTCGTGTTGGCAGAAGCACAAGGAACAAGACATATGAAGAGTATTTGGTCAAATGGAAAGGACGACCTGTTGAAGATTCATCATGGCTAACAAAGGAGGAGGTTAACCATCTTGGTTTTCCTCTACACACCTGAGTCATGATAGGGTCACTTCTTAAAATTACCTCGGGTGTCTGATGCAGGAGCATCCTGGGTGTAAGAGCAATCTTGCATCACCCAAAAATATTTCTATTTTTGTATTCAATAAGGGTTATCTTGTGCAGAGTTTCTATTTATGGAAACTTGCTATTTTTAGTAAGTTGGTCTTACAATTTTAGAATGTTCTAATTTTACATGTGGAGGTTCATCTCAGTCATATCAGCCTACCAACAAAGTTTCATGGCTAGATCAGGTGTAGTTTTGAAGATATTAAAGATTTTCGGTATTGGCAGCAGGGTACAGAAACTTTGAACTCAGTTTTGAAGGCTTTAGGGGCCCCGAATGAGGTTCAAAATTTGGGTGATGGGTGCTTTGTTGGAGTCAAGCCTGTAGAGCACTTTGTGGCATTTCCAGAATGGGGTTATAATAGCCAATCAGGTCAACGGGTGATGACTTATGGTCTTCGGAAGTTGGGTCACCTGAAATGGTGGAAAATAATTTTTCTTCAAAATTTCTGTTTGTGTTTCAAAACTCATTTTGAGCTGACTTTGATGTAATAAATTGTAAAATAAAATAATTCTAAGTTTGGTCGTCCTTAAGGGCTAAATTTCTAGAACCTTCTCGGGCGGTGGAAATTGCCTATATAAAGAAGGCCCATAGTGTTGTCTAGGGCAGTTTGGGGTAGTAGATCTGGGCATTGATTCGAGGCTTTGTCCTACAGAATATTGTAAGGGAATGCCCATGTGGCTTTACATATTGTAATTCTGAAAGTTTGTAATTCCACATTTGTGGAGATAATAAGAAGCCAATTTTCTGTTCTTGCATATTATTGTTGTTGTTTCTCTATTTCTGTTAAGTGTTTGTGGTATTAAGAGGAGCACCCTTCATCATATTAATAACATGATTCCTGTTGATCTTTAAATGTTAATCTATAATGATGGAAGATAAAGCTATGCGTAAGGTGTTTTTGTAAATGATGTTGAATGATGTGCGAAAAGGTGCCTCGAGAAGATTTCAATTATGATAGAGAGGCCTAAAATTCTAGTTATTCTCTTTTTCATTGTGTTTTCTTCCCTAAGAAACTTGGGACACCCTATTTCTCATTTGTTTTTGATTGGGGAATTTGCAGAATGGGGGCTGAGAGAAATTGTTTAGAGCCCATTTTCTACGAGTAGTAGAAAAATATTGAAGCGGTGTGGAGTGAACAATATGTGGGTGAATACATAGGGTATATGGAAAAACTCCCTAACACTAATGCTTTGGTGACCGAGGCTTTTTTTCATGAATGGAAATATGGATCTCTATTTATCTGCTATCTTGAATTGGATGTTAAGGAAGAATTGGTGGCCAAGGTTTTGATCAAGCCTAGAAAATTATAGAAGGACAAAAAGTGTGCTTCTAAAGTTGTGGATTTTTTTTCTTTTGCATTCATAAGGGATAAGGTGATGAAGAACACCGATAGGGTATTTGATCTAACAACCCTTCCCATGCTATGGTAGGAAATTACTAAGGTCATCATGTCATACCTTAGCTTGGATGTTAAATTCTATAGCATATTTATTTTCCATTTTGTTATATTGAACCATTTTTATCACAATAAATGTATTTATTGATAGACTACAACTGATTAAATATATTAAGGAAGAGTTTGACAAATTGATTGGATACTTGAAGGATGATCACCGAGCTACAAAGGTATACGTGACACATTAAATCAGTTATTATAATTTCATTTTTGTCAACTAGTTTTGACTGTACTTATCATGTTAGTTACAAATATCTAAAGAATGAAATAATGGTTAAGTAATGAGATATTAACATGAAGATGAGATGTATGAGAAAGATATGGATATGGTATTCATTGGGTAACTTTTTGATGAGTCTATGACATTATGTTAGTGATTTGATTGTATTACATAATTCTATTATGGATTGAAGATCAAGAATGAACAAGTTTATGTGGTCAGTAAATGAAGAATTCAGTATACACCAAGTTGGAAATAGTGTACGCCAAGAAAGTGTAGTGTATACCAAGTACATCGTTAAGAGAGTTAGAAGTCATCGACACATCATGGTATTGACCAAGTGAAAGAGATAAATAGAACAAGTGATAGCCAACTAAAGATGATGAGATGGACAAATATGGATAATTCTAAGGTTAAAGATAAAGTTTGTTATCATGATCAAATGTATGATAAAATTCAATGATGATCGGATGATGGAGAATGAAACATGTTATAGACACAAGTTCTAAGGAAGGTTAAAGTGGATAAATCAATGGTGAGGATTAAGAGACAAAATCTATGGCTGAGAAGAAAATAATTTATTATGTCTATAAAAGGAGATGAGATTTCATAATTAATTCAGGAATGCATGTGAAGAGATTGCATTCATGTGAAGTTGGTCAAATATGTTGAAGACATAACCGAGAAATTCTACAGACAACAACGGGCATCAGAGAAAGGAATTAACTGAGCAAAAAAAGTTGGAAGATACAAAAGAGATTGAACTGAGTATATTGGACAGAGGTATTTTGAGCTTAGCATAGATCTACAAATCTACAAAACAAAGTTGTATTTGAATCAGATCATTTACTGTTGCATTCTAACCATTGCTAAAAATAGATGTCTTAACCGAGTGGGACTTAACAGTCTTTTATATTTGATTATGACATTCAATGAATGTTGATTGTTTTCATGTTGACCCCATAGTGAATGTTTGGTCACTGAGAACTATTAGTGATAAGTTCTCTAACTAGGTCACACCTTACAATGTGTTATTGTAACCTTTAACATGGTTGCTCTTAATCGAGCTCACTTCACAAGAGTGAAATTATTTTTGGGTTACCGGTCCCAGGTGGTTTTTCCTCTAAATGGGTTTCCACATTAAAAATCAAAGTGTTATATGTGTATGGATGTGATGAATTGTAATTTTTCTTTACACATTACAATTACTAGTTTGATCAGCATATTCACTAGATAATTTACTGGTATTCAGTAAATGAACAAAAAGACACAATTAAAATTTTACCGAGTTTATTAAATTGCTTGAAATATTTGTTTTATACATTAGGGAGTGTTTGGGACTATAGGATAACTGGACTTAACTGATTCACCCCCCTCTCATTTATCTAACAATTGGTATTAGAACAGGAGTACTTGAAAGAAAAATTTTAAGGACTTAACTAAAAGATCACAAGATGTATAAGAGAGAGGTGCCAAAGATGAACAAAGACAACTTCTCAACATGGAAAATAAGAATGAATTTATATCTATTAGGGATTGGAGATCATACATTTTACTACTTGCAAAATGAGTTTATCTTATCCACTGGCCCTTTGACTATTGATCAGATGAAAGAAAGATAGGAATACAATGCTATGATGATTGAGATTGCTTCTTCTTTATCCAATGCTGAATTTGAAGACATAAAGACATGTACAATTGAAAAATAGATGTGGGAAAAGCTTACACTAGTTGATGGAGGAGATGTGAATGTGCTAAGGGCTAGAGTTGAAAGTCTAAGAGGAAAGTTTTATTACATGAAAATGAAAGAAGGAGAGAACATCACTCAGTACAACAACCAAGACAAGGAGGATGTGAATGCTATTCGAGGAGAAGCTGGAACTATTGATGAAGACACTGTGGTAAGAAAAATTATCAGAACCTTGTTACCTGCCTATGCTATTAGAGTTTCTATAATTCATGAAATGAGAGAAGCTCCTAGTAATAATATTTTACTTGATAGTCTAATCGATAGATTCAATGCATTTGAGCTAAATAACTATGACAATGGTATTGTACCTATAGTTGAATCTACATTTATGTCATCTCTGAAAATTGGAAAATCAAGCCGCAAACATAAGATAAGAAATGAAAGTGATAGTGAAAGTGAAGAAGATGAACTTGATGAAATTGAAGCATTAACGGCTAGAAGACTACAAAAAGACAAAGGAAGATGTAGAGGTAAACTACCCTTGGTATGTTTTAAATGCAAAGAGATTGGTCATATTTCAGCAAGATTTCATGACAGGAATGAAGATGAGAAAAAAAATGAAAGATCAAATGATAAGAAGAATGAGTGAAGAGATTACCAAGATCATAGAGTCAACCAAATGAGATGCAATAGAGATAACCAAGAATACAGAGATAAACACAAGAAGAAATGTTACACAGTTAAAGATGAAGATGAAGACATTGACACCGAGATTGATGAAGACATAGAAGTTGTATTTGTGGCATTGAAGGAAGACTCCAAAGAAGAAGAAATGTATGTTGAAACACCACTTATTTCTAAAGTTAACAAGAATGATACTTGGATTATTAATAGTGGTTGTACGCATCATATGATTGGTGATGAAGAAAAAATTGAATATCTTGAACATTATAATGGTGGATCTTTAAAAATGGGAAATGATACACCTTGTCTAGTAAAAGGAAAAGGATCTATATTGCTGAATAATAAAATCATATGTGAGAATTCATATTGGGTGAAAGGAATTAATTATAATCCATTGAGTGTAGCACAACTGAACAATATAGGTCACCGAGTTGCATTTGAGAATAGAAAGGTGAAAATCTATGATGAGATTGGAAAGTTGATCAGTACTGGTGAACAATCAAAAGGTAACTTATTCTATTTGGACAATGCTAAAACTTCTTGTTTGTTAGCTAAAAATGAATACGTATGGCTATGGCACAAGAGGTTATGTCATGTGAACTTTGACAATATGGTTAAGATCAGTAAGATAAGAAGAGTTATAGGTTTGCCGAGCTTATCCAAACTCGACCATGTAATGTGCAAATAATTTCAAATGGGCAAGATGTCAAAGTCTACTTTCAAGAGCAAACACTATTCATATAATTATATTTTGGAGTTAGTTCATACTGACTTGTATGGTCCTATGAGAACTCATAGTTATTATGGAGACATATATTTTATCTTGTTTGTTGATGACTTCTCTAGAATGATGACGGTCATGTTCTTAAAAGAAAAATCCGAAGCTTTCAAAATGTTTAAATGGTACAAAGAAAAGGTGGAAAAAGAAAGTGGTAAAGTATTGAAATGCTTAAGGTCAGATAGAGGCGGTGGATTTATTTATGATGAGTTAACTAACTTTTGTAATGAGAATGGAATTAAGAGACATGTATATGCATCGAGAACACCCCAACATAATGGTATTGTTGAAAAAATAAATTGATCAATTGTTGATTGTGCTAGAAAACTGACGATTGAAATGGATGTCGCACAAATGTACTAGAGAGAAGCTATTAGTACTATTGTTTACACACTAAACCAAGTTTAAATGAAGAAAGAATCAAACAAGACATCTTATGAATTATGGTATGGTTACACACCTAATGTGAGTTATTTCAAAATATTTGGAAGTAGATGTTACATTCTGAAAGATGATAGAAATGATAAATTTGATTTAAAAGTCGATGAAGGAATATTTCTAGGATATTCTACTAAAAGAAAGGTTTATAAATATTTGAAAAATACTAGTAACAAGATGAATGAAAGTGCAAATGTAAAAGTTGATGAGTTTGCAAAAGAGAATGATGAAAAAATAGAAAATGAACCAGAAGACTATGGTAGATTTTTTTACATTGATAAAAATGAAACTCTACCCAAACAACAGTTTGGTGTTACCGAACAACAAGGTAATGCTACCAAGAAACAATCTTTGCAGACCGAGCATTAGCAAGCAATTAATGATGAAGATTATGATCATGCACCAAGTGGAGAACACATTGAAGAACATAGATCTGAATGTCTACTTGCAAGATATGTGAGGATACACCATCCAAAAGATCAGATAATTGGAGATAAAAAACCAGGAATAATGACAAAAAGTAAGTTAAGGAACAACACCTGCTTGTTTGTGAATTTGAGACCAAAATAGTTAGAGAGGCATTGGAAAATGATGAATGGATTAATGCAATGAATGAAGAGATTGAACAAATACAAAAAAAAAGACATGGACATTGGTACCGAGACCAAAAGACAAAAATGTGATTGGAACCAAATGGATACTTAGAAAAAAATTGAATAAGAATGGAGATGTCACTAGGAACAAAGAAAGACTAGTAGGCAAAGGTTATGCATCAGAAGAGGGAATTGACTATGAAGAAAATTTTGCACTTGTTTTTAGACTTGAAGGAGTTTAAGAATATTGCTTGCATATGATACTTACAAAGGATTTAAGGTATATCAAATGGATGTCAAATTTTTATTTCTGAATGGGATACTTGAGGAAGAGGTATGCATTGAAAAATATGGAGGTTTTGTTGATCCTAATCAGAGGAACATGGTATGTAAGTTGCACAAAGCATTATATGGACTGAAACAAGCACCAAGAGAATGGTATGAAAGTCTGCATTTCTATCTCATAATAATTGGATTTGTTAGAACAAGTGACAACAACAATTTGTATTTGAATACTGAAACTGATAACAAGATTCCTATTGTTGAAATATTTGTTAATGATATCATATTGGAGGCAATGATAACATATGCAAATCTTTTTATGATAAAATGAGAAAATAGCTTGAAATGTCAATGTTTGTGAGATTAAAATTTTTCTTGGATTGCAAATATTATAATATACTGAAGGGATATACATCACACAATCCAAATACATAAAATTAGATTGACAACATTCAGTATGGAAGATTCAAAACTAGTCATTACACCTATGGTCAGCAGATGTGAACTGACAAAGGATGACAAGAAAATCGAGGTAAATCAATGTTACTCCTAAACAGATTCAGATTTGTCATTAGTATTCATTTGTACAGTCGGTAAATAGAGAAAGATAGTTTAGTCAGTTATAATTACACAGTAGTCACCGAACATAGAGATTATCAAGTACAACAGTCACCGAGTACACAAAATTACCGAGCGCTAGTATATACCTAAATAGTGGTAAAATGGACTCACCTCTATTCAATGTAATGTATGGGGTAAATATAAGATACACTCCTAAATCCAAATTTCCAAAGGAGAGATCCAATTTGATCAACCAAAAAGGTTAATGCACAATTGAATCAATCTATGGAGAATATGAAAGAGAGAGAAAAATCCTATATATTCCCTATGGTAGAATTGTGCTTGAAATCTGAAATAATTGAAATACAAATACTAACCTCAAAATAGGGAAAATCTGGAAAATACCAATTTCTGATGTCCATGTGTACTTTCAAGCAATTTTGCAACTTGTTTCAGACTGGAAATACTGAGACAAAGAAAACCTAGAAATCTTTTGTCTTTCCAACGACAGGTAGTCTTTGACCCTCATAAAAGGTCAAAGGCTACATTCTTTATTTGAAGGTCAATTCTGACTTTGTTCGCAGATCCTGAAAGTTCACCGAAAAGGGTATCCAAATCTACTCAGATCTGAAGTTTTGCACTTGTACCTACAAGAAAAAGAGGGTTTTTGTTGTTTGTTTGAGGGGTTTGCCTTGGCCAAACCCCGGTTTGGAATCAACCTTAATATTGAAATTTAAATGGAGAATGCTAGCAAGTAGTAGAAGTAGATCTAACAATAAAGCTATGCAATTTGATAGATATGAAATTGTATTTTGAATGTAAACAAGTATATTGATATGAAAACCTGAACACAACAATGGTAAATGTAAATCAAAACCATGAAAGTAAATACAAAACCTCCATGCTTGTATGCTTGGAATCCACCTTGATAGAAGAATGAATGGATCTAGAAGATGAACAAAGGATCTTGAAGGATGATCACACCACCATGATGGCTAGATCTAGGGTTTGAATGCTTGATCCAAATCCCTTCAATGGATTAAATGCTTGAATCCTTGATCTTCAATGGAGAAATTGGATGGAGATGAGGACTTGAATGAAATGCTTGATCTTGCTTGAAAGAAAAATTGATTTCCAAAAATTAATCACCAATGTCTCCTTGAGAGTGCTTGATGCATGAATGAATGATATGCAAAACTTGATGGAGAAAATGAGAGAGGAAGGCCTCCTTTTATAGTGAACTAGGGCACAAACCTCCAGAGAAGGCCAAAATTAGAGAATTAAATCCCAATTAACCTTAATCCCTAGAAATGGACCCACATTAAATTTAATTTGAAGATTTACCATTCTAAAACCCGAAATGGCTGACCCAGAGGTGGGAAAACAAATATCTCCGAAACCTGACACCTAGAAATCATGGGAATTTGAAATCTGGACTGGGGGTTAGGGATGAGGTCGACTCTGCCCTAGGTTAGGGTTGAGATCGACCTTGATGTAGGTCAGGATTGAGGTTGACTTTGACGCTCAAGGTCAACTTTGACTTGGAGGTCAAAAACCTCAAGACCCCAGCCTAGAATGCTAGGAAATGCAGATATATACTAAAATCAGGGACATATAGAAGCAAAATGAGAAGAACAAGTTAGATCTGAGGAAAGGGCTGATTCGAGGCACTTGAAATGACCCAGAACACTCACTCGAAGGGCTAAATGCTCTTATCATGGAAGTGCTTCCATTTTAAGATGATACATTAAGACCCCAATTTAGCAAGAGTATGGACTCGATGCAAATTCTTGGTGAAGGAGAAGGAAGATGAGATCCTAGTGGATTCGAAACAAGATAGAATGACACTTAGTTAGGGACACAAGCCCCTAGGCTAAGGATTCTAACTCAACATACATGCATGAGGGTGCAAAAAAAAATAAGACACAAAAGAGGGGTTAGTACTAAAATAAACCCAAATCAACTAGCATAAGAAACCTTGCTAAGAAACATTTCTTATACTAACATCATATTTGGAAAGCTATCATAAAAGCATAAATGTTTACATAAGAAAGACAAGAACAACACTATAAATGACATAGCTTCATCATCTAGTCCTACTAGCATGAAAGAGAAAAAAGAGAAAGGGAAAAGAGTGATTACCTCGCCTAGTAAGATGCCCACCTTACCATGATTCACCCTGGAGGGAGAGCCCAATAGGTTCACCCAAAAACTATGCTTGCAATTGTAATGCATCTTCTGATGGATTCTAGAATACCCATAGATCCACCTTCTTGTATCACTATGAATATGAAATGCGTGTCTCCTCAGGATTTAGCAATATATGTGCGTTACCTTTAGAAGATTTAGCATATAAATGCATGTCTTTTCAAGATTTAGCAACTTATGTGCGTTACCTTCGGAAGATTTAGCATATAAATGCATGTCTTTTTAGGATTTAGCAACTTATGTGCGTTACCTTCCAAGATTTATCATATTTGAAATATTTTGAAAAATGCATGTCTCCTCAGGATTTAGCAACTTATGTGTGTTACCTTTGGAAGATTTAGCATATAGATGTGTGTCTTTTCAAGATTTAGCAACTTATGTGTGTTACCTTCCAAGATTTAGCATGTAAAAATAAAAAAACTATAGTACAAGGGAGACCTTATATATGCCCCCCTCCTTAATATGGCAAAAACATACTATTTTGACATGTTAAGGAAAAGAAAGAACAAGGATAAAGCCTTCTTCAACATCAAGACAATATCCACAAACAACACCCAGTCCAAGCCCAGAAGGTCAATCTCCTATGAGGCCATGGAAGGGACAAATGTAAAGAGATATCATGCAAGAAGTGAAAAGAAAGTAACCCTTATGAGGGATAGCACACTATTCAGTTTCCAAGGTGAGAGATATATCAACCATGGAAACCCAATATCAAACAACAAAAGAGGTTGTTATCAAGGACATAGATCCTCAATGAAAACCAAAATTTTCATGTATGATTGGATATCACATAATAGATAGATACCGCTTAACCAAGGAAAGAGGCGCATCCTAGAAAGACAAAAAAGAAGGAGATGGCATCCTTGGCCCCCAAGTGTAGGAACAAAGATGGAAGAGGATACCTACTTCACAATGCAAGGAGATATCCTGTTTACAACAATGTACACCATATGCTTCGTAAGGGACATTGACCCCTACATCCAAGAATATAGATAACCATGAAAATAATATAACACTCATTGAAAAAGGATCCTCAAAGAAAGAGATCTTATCAACAAGACCCCCACCAAAGAGGAGTACTTTAAATAAAATATCATCTTTCAAAAGATGGGAAAAAAGATTCAATCATCAAGCCCCCTACAAAGAAGAGGAAGAGGAATCTTTGAAATGAGGGAAACAAATCTAACACCAAAGCAAGGGTAAGAATTTATAAAGAATATAATTTGAAAAATAGAGAAGAGGTGATGACTTAGGACAACAACTTCTTATATAAGAAGGTTATCCATAGTCAAAACATCTATCAATATGTTGAAATAATGTTGCAATATAAACAAATAACACTAGGCTAAGGAAATAAATTCCCTAGACAAAGAGAAAGAAGAGGTACCTTTCCCCCCAGGGATACAGACAAGGGATACCTTCACAAAACAAATGTCTTAGAAAAGGTATCTTGAAAAAAGATAGATTCTATGGATGATTAAAAACATAATGCAAAGCCATAGAAAAATAGGAGAGAAAGAATACCAATTAAGCTCGAGACATAATATATATACTAAAAGCGTAATGGATCCTTGAAGAATAGATGAAGATACACCTCTTTCCCCCCAATCATGAGACAAGAGGGGAAGAACATCTACATTATATCAGAAGATGGGGAATCCCCTATATCAAAATTAGGAAGGAATTGTAAAACTGCATGAGAATGAGATATAATTCCTAAAGTAACTCTTTCTCTAACATATAACTTTAAATGTTTACAATCAGAAAGTAAATGTGTGTTTCTATAATGAAAATTACATTTGTATTTGTATAAAGCATCTATCAACATAGGTCTAAATATTTCTTTCTTGGAATTCATTAGCTCAACATATACCTTCTTAGCCACTTCTTGACAAGTATTAGGGTTATCTAAGATAGGTGTGGGGAGAAGAATGAGAAGAGGACGATGATCAACACCACCTACCTTAACTTGAGATTTTGAACAACCAACACCATGCATATCTAGTTTAGGAGGTATAAGAACTGGAAACCTAATACCATGCTTGTTAACTCCAAGCCCTAAACCTTTATAACCTTGTTTAGTCACCATATTATATCCAGTAGTGTACATATTATGTAAAACTACTACAAGAGGTGATTTTTTATCATGTTCATGACTAAAGGTTGTATAAGGTGGGATAATAGGTTTTGAAGAAGTTTCTTTTCCCTTTCCTTTAATATCATCATGAATCGGAGGAGAAGGTAAATCAAACAAATCTTGCACATCCGCATCCTGAACTATAGCTTGAATCCCATCATAAGTACGGGAAGAGAAAGGATGAACAGATGGAGAATTAGGTATCGGATTAGGATTGATAGGATTAGGATTAGGAAGATTAGGAGATGGTGTATCATCTACCCAATTCTTCACATAATCCAAAAGATTAATAAGGCTACCACATAAATCTTTAATAAAAGTTTTGAATGTAGGCAAACTAGTGTCAGTCAACTTCACAAAAGCATAGGCAAGAGAAAAGTGAAGGGTCATCAACATAATGAAGTGAATGATACTCTCATAAAAATCATAGGTATTATAAAGAGATGCTAAAAGAAGGGTAATAAAGAACATGACCACACACCAAAGTATCTTAACAATCTCCATAGTAAAATGTAATGCAAGAAATTTTTTTGGATTTTATTGACTATATAGATTTTGTTTGTATTTTTGAATTTAAAATGCAAGAGCATAAACTAGATCTATTCTAAATGTAAGAAAGGATCTAAAATCCAACACAATAGGGCATCTAAGTCCACAAAATAAAGGAGAGTAAGTATGTCGGGTTCACCAAAATGAATAGTGACGGTGAACACACACAATAAGACAAAGGAAAATCTAACACCAAAAAGAAAGAGAGTAAGCTCATCGGGTTCACCAAAATGAATAGTGGTAAAATGGAATCACCTCTATTCAATGTAATGTATGGGGGAAATATAAGATCCACTCCTAAATCCAAATTCCCAAAGGAGAGATCCGATTTGATCAACCAAAAAGGTTAATGCACAATCAAATCAATCTATGGAGAATATGAAAGAGAGAGAAAAATCCTATATTTCCCTATGGTAGAATTGTGCTTTAAATCTGAAATAATTGAAATACAAATACTAACCTCAAAATAGGGAAAATCTAGAAAATACCAATTTCTAATGTTTGTGTGTACTTTCAGGAAATTCTACAACCTATTTTGGACTGGAAATGCCGAGACAAAGAAAACCCATAAATCTTTTGTCTTTTTGACGACAGGTAGTCTTTGACCCTCATAAAAGGTCAAAGGCTACATTCTTTATTTGAAGGTCGATTCTGACTTTGTTCACAGATCCTGGAAGTTTTCTGAAAAGGGTATCCAAATCTACTCTTGGATCTGAAGTTTCGCACGTGTACCTACAAGAAAAATAAGGTTTTTGTTGTTTGTTTGAGGGGTTTGCCTTGGTCAAACCCTGGTTTGGAATCAACCTTAATATTGAAATTGAAATGTAGAATGATAGCAAGTAGTAAAAGTAGATCTAATAATGAAGCTATGCAATTCGATAGATATGCAATTGTATTTTGAATGTAAACAAGTATATTGATATGAAAGCTTGAACACAACAATGGTAAATGTAAATCAAAACCATGAAAGTAAATACAAAATCTCCATGCTTGTATGCTTGGAATCCACCTTGATAGAAGAATGAATGGACCTAGAAGATGAACAAAGTATCTTGAAGGAAGATCACACCACCATGATGGCTAGATCTAGGGTTTGAATGCTTGAACCAAATCCCTTCAATGGCTTAAATGCTTGAATCCTTGATCTTCAATGGAGAACTTGGATGGAGAAGAGGACTTGAATGCAATGCTTGATCTTGATTGAAAGAGAACTTGATTTCCAAAACTTGATCACCAATGTCTCCTTGAGAGTGCTTGATGCATGAATGAATGATATGGAAAACTTGATGGAGAAAATGAGAGAGGAAGGCCTCCTTTTATAGTGAACTAGGGCAGAAACCTCTAGAGAAGGCCGACATTGGAGAATTAAATACCAATTAACCTTAAACCCTAGAAATGGACCCACATTAAATTCATTTTGAGGCTTTACCATTCTAAAACCCGAAATGGCCGACCCAGAGGTGGGAAAACAAGTATCTCTAAAACCCGACACTCGAAAATCATGGGAATTTTAAATCTGGACTGGGGTCAGGGATGAGGTCAACTCTACCCTAGGTGAGGGATGAGGTCAAGTCTACCCTAGGTTAAGGTCAAGGTTGACTTTGACCCTCAAAGCTTGACTTTGAACTTGAGGTCAAAAACCTCAAGACCCCAGCCTAGAATGCTAGGAAATGCAGATGTATACTAAAATCAGGGACATATAGAAGCAAAATGAGGAGAATAATTCAGATCCAAGAAAAGAGCTAATTCAAGGTGCTTGACATGACCCAGACCACTCACTCAGAGGGCTAAATGCTCTTACCATGAAAGTGCTTCCATTTTAAGATGATACAATACCGAAACTGAGAGACAACATTTACCGAGTAATCCAGAGTTCACATAAAAGTTTGAAATGGCACATAGTTCAAGGTGAACAAATTTTTACCAAGCAAAAAAATGGTTTACCAAGATTGAGGTAAATATTTAATGCGGATGTAATTATTTAATTAATGATGATTCTTATGTAAGGATAATCTAGATTAATCATATGAACCGTTGTTCTTAGGTTTTCTAAGGTAGTGTCTAAACCCTAATTAGGTCAAATAAGTTTGATACAAGTATTGTAAAGATGTCATTTTGAAATGTATCATCATGAAGTAGCCACACTCAAGGACATTTGAAGATCAGACAAGGATAAGATTGGACAGATTTTGAAATAGCATTCATTTTATCAGGAACAAATATAAGGCTATCGAGCATTAGAAAAGGACATATTCATTACATCAAGGTAATATCATTATTTTACTTAATGGATATGATATAAGCAATGCAAATTTTTTTCTCATATAGATCACACATCATTGTTACTCTCTAAAAATCGTAGCAGACTCAAAATATCGTAACAGAGTGGACTTAACAGTCTTTTTATTAAATCTCTTAATTGAGTGCACACTTGAATAGTGTTGCTAAAATCCTCCAATCATGTAGATCTAGCTGATCATATTGTTACTCCTAATAGGGTAAGATCATTAGAAGTGATCAATCTTTGTAAGCCTTAACCGACAACTTTATTTCTATAGTAGTGAAGCTTTGTGGGTTCCATCCCCACTATAGTTTTTACCTTCTAACAAGGGTTTCTGTGATACCAAAATATATGTGTCATGTATATGAAGTTTCATGTATGCTTAATTGATTTGATTACATGCATTTACATTTCAGTTATGTTATTAGATGCATGTTGAATGCAATTGATATAGTCAGTTATTGATGTACATGTTCACAAGGATTTAGTTTGAAAGTTTTTAAGGGTACTGATTCACCCCTCCACTCTTAGTACACACCTTCCCTAATCCCAACAATTGGTAGTAGAGCTAGTTCTCTTATTGAACAAGTTTAATCACTAAAGAGAAAAGATCTTAAGGATGGAAAGGTATAAGCTTGATAATACTATTGAGAATCAGAAATTAAAGATCCAGATCTACATTGAATAATTGAAGGAAGCCAAATAAATATTGAGAGAGTTACTGGTCAAATGGAAGGAAATGGAATTTTGGTACAATGAGACTAATTATCAGGAAGAAGAGATAGGAGACCCATTTAAAGGATTTGGATTTGGATATGGTAGTATATCTGATGCATCTAAAGAAACCATATCAGATCTATTTGAAAAGAATCAACATCTTACTGAACAAGTGAAAGAACTACAGATTGGGCAAGAGACTCAAATGGTTAGAATGATTGATGTCATGAACAATGCAAGACATGATCAATAAGAAAGGAATTTGGCTATTGAAGATATCAGATAAATGATTGATAAGTTGCAAGAAAAGGAATTTGCAATAATGAGAGCTATCAAGCATCATTTTTAAATCTCCAATCATATGGTTGTGATGAGTCAGGAAGTCAACCGAGTGAACACTGAACTTACTATGAATTGGAAGACATTGGTAAATTGAGAGAAGAGAATGAAAGACTAGAGAATGAAGTAAAGATTCAACAAAAACATAATGAGATGATAAAGAAAGCTGGAGAAAGTGCTAAAAGAATGGATAAATTTCTAAATAGTCAAAGAAGACTTGACAACACTACTAGTCTAGGTTATACCGAGCAGGGAGAGTGATCAAAACAAGATGAACAAAAGAATGCCTATGCAAATCCAAGGCCAAACAAGCTCTCATGCTATATCACTATGGAAAACCGGGCCACACATAAAATGATTTCAGAAGAAAAGAAAAAGGTATTCCTAAATCCATCCTAAATTTGATGGTTATTTTTATAATTGCATCAAGTATGGACATAAAGCACATGAGTGTAGATCAAAGCTGAATACGTCACCTAAGAAACATTACATGGAAAATAACTATCACACTTGCAAAATGCATGGACACATATCACAAGAATGCATGAAAAAGATGAAGCAGGTCTGGAAATTGAAAGGAAAAAAAAAGACATATCAACCGAGAAGGCAAAGTAATGCATACACTTGGGATTATAAAAACTTGGGTTAATTATATAGAATTTTGTAGATACAAACATATAGCACTTAATTGCATGATAATGCACTAGAGAGGAAAATTTTAAAATTAGACAAATTATGGAATGGCATGTCTTCACTATCATAAGGTGGATCATTCAAGTAAAGACTGTAGAGAGCGAGTGCTAGAACCAAGTACTAATTCAAATGGAAACACAATTGAAGAAATCATGAGGATAAGAAATCAAATGTGGGGAAGAGAAACAAATGATAATGCTGGACCAAGCACAACAGTTGGTGACACCTCATCCATTGGATTAGGTGATCTCACTACCTCCACCTAAGAAGAATCAAGTAAGTATGGAACTGATTTTGAATCAGTTATATCTTACAATAGATCCTTATATCTATTGAGTAAATACCAAATCATCATGAATTAATATGCACTAGGGTATTATTGTTAATCTCTATTGAGCATTTAAGGTTGTCATTAGTATCAAAGGACAGTAAACAGATCGGTTGGTTACTTATATTGAGACAATCGGTAACTAGAAGTAAGACATAGTAGTCGGTAAAGCTTGTTGCACCGAGCATCACATAGTTAACTGAGTACCAGAGACACTAACACTGACGGTCAGTAAACACCGAGCATCGTAGTATACACCAAGAAGATTATACAATGTTTACCGATGATAATAGAAAATGGCATAATAATAAAAAATGGCACATTATTCTATGCAAATGGTTGTAACAGATCGTAAAATGGTTTATCAAGACTGAGGTGCATTTATTGTAAAAGATATTCATTAAATGCAATGATTATCTTATTTGTATTAGTTGATCTAGGTTATTTTACACCGTAGATCTTAGGGTTATGATTATTTTTGTAACCTAATTTTTTGCTAAGGTGGCAAAATAGAACACTATATATTTTGTTTGTTCGCACCATTTCTAAAAGGTTGTTGAACTGATATATATGAATCACAGGGCACTTGAAGAATTTGCCTATCTTCAAGACAATTAGTTTACCGCGTAGAACAGAGTATAGAGGTTATCAGATTGAGCAGAATCAGACAAGGCTACTGAGCAGAATAGAGTAGAGAACCATCACAAATAAGGTGATATTTTGATGAGCATTTATAGATCTATTTCAGACAAGTGAGTTGTCAACTAGCAAATAATTTACCTATTACTTT
This sequence comes from Chamaecyparis obtusa, assembly GCA_027943335.1. Lineage (NCBI taxonomy): Eukaryota > Viridiplantae > Streptophyta > Pinopsida > Cupressales > Cupressaceae > Chamaecyparis > Chamaecyparis obtusa. The sequence goes on from BSBK01003499.1 coordinate 318,741, forward strand.
CTGACAATTGTGATAGATTTTTTGATAAATCTCTTAACAGAGTAGACTTAATAGTCTTTGTATAAATCTCTTAACCGAGTACACACTTCATTTAGTGTTGTTAAATCCTATAACTAGGTAGATCTAGCTAATCTAATATGTTACTCCTAACAGGGTAAGATCACCAGAAGTGATCAAAACTTGTAGCCTTAACATGCAAACCTTTTCTATCTATAGTAGTGAAGAATTTGTGGGTGTCATCCCCATCACAGTTTTTACCTTCTAACAAGGGTTTTTGAATTACCAAAATAATTGTGTTATGTGATTGTCATATTGATTTCATGTTGTTTACTTTCTTAAGTTAACTAGATGATTGATTTATGCAATTAGATTCAAGTTATTTTGATCAGTTATTACAGTATTCAGTTATATATCAGAAAGGTTGTTATTAGTAAAGTTTTGAAGGCACTGATTCACCCCTCCCCTCTCAGTACCTATCTCTCCTAATTGGTATCAGAGCTCAGTTCTCTTGTTGAATAGTTTAACCACTGAAGGGAAAAGATCTAAGTCATGGAGAAATACAAGCTTGACAAGACTATTGAGAATTAGAAGATATAAATGCAGATGTTTGTGGATCAATATAAACAAGCCAAGGAAGAACTGAAGAAATTATTGGTTGAAAGAAAGAACCTTGCAATTCAGCTGAATGAAATAAGTTATCATGAAGAACCTATTGAGGAAATATTTGATCATATTGGATCAAGCTCTGGAAGCATCTCTGATGGATTCGAAAGCATAATCTTTGAGTTGTTAGCACATGCCAAAAATTTCATGGCTCTAGCTCTCTTCCCCTACTCTCTGCAATGTTTTTCATGTCTCCAGCTAAAACCCTTGGCAAATTGTTTTTTAAAATCTAGCTGTTGGGTCCTTAAATTTAAAATTGCCCTAGCCTTGTTTTATTTTTGCATTACCTTTTTGTGGGTCACTTAAAACCTTTAATCCGCATGTGCCTTTTTAGAAAAAAGGACTTCTTTACATGTCACGTAGTTGGGTTTCATGTGTTGGTGGGTCCCCTTTAATATTTCCTAAGTTCCTAGTGCCCAGTGATTTTAATTTTTCCTAGGTCAGTGCCTTAATTTTTCTTAAGTCTCTAGCTTTACTTTTCTTCTAGCCCCGACTCTCTAACACCATCTCCATCTAACGGTGGGTGTATGTTTGCAAGCGATGTGTTAGAGGCTTCAGATCTTAAGACCACCGTTGATCTCATTAGATGACGTTGCCTCTCCTTTTAAGTGGGTCCACATGCCAGGTGTGCCATGTTAGTGTTTTCTTATTGGTCCATGGGTAAACAACTCAGCATGTGTCAGTGGGACCTAGTTTTTGGATGTGTTAGTGGGTCCTGATCTTGTCAGTGAATCGACGAATGGTGTATGATCTTATGGGTTTAGTCAGAGGCTTAAGATCTTGTGATGACCGTTGATTCTATTTCCTATCAGATGGTTTTCAGAGATGGGAGAGGATTCCTAATCGATGGTTGGCGTGTAAGCGCATAGAATCTTTTGAGCCTTTCAGATCTTGCGCCAGCCATCCGATCTTCCTAGCGGCTTAATGTTCTCAGTGGGGCCATTTGCTAGGTGGTGCAGGATTGTTCAAATTTTATTGGTCGACATGGATGATGCGGCAAGGTGGGGTCATTGTTAGAGAGATCAGTGATGAGGACATGATCTACGGTTGGTGTAAGTTCTCATGAGTTTTATCAGAGCTATGAGATCTTACGCCTGCCGTCCGATTATAAGGATTACAAAAGGTGGGTCTTATGTCAGTGTGACTGAGCAGTGACAATGAATGAGGTAATGACATGTGGCATAAAGCGGGCCCAGATGGGGTCTAGGGTCTTAGCGGTCTAGATAAATAAGGTTAGCAGCTTGGCAAGATTCAATGGGTTCGTTCATTCATGTAATAAAATGGTGTGTTCCAAAATGATTGGCAATTTTGCAAAGGAAGGTCACGTGAGCGCTAAATATTTTAGTGGTGACTTAAAGTGTTCTACAAACTTGTGAAAACCTTTGTCACCAGTTCACCAAATGTGACTGGGGTAATTTTGTTTCCCTTTAGTCGCCAGTTCGCGAGGTTAAAGATAAGTTAAGGTTTTTATTCTATGAACATAACTTCCTTTGTTGCAAGTTTGGTAAGATAACCCAGGGTGGCATTTGAGTTAAGATTTAAAAGACTGTGAAACATGAAGATCTAACGGTCATGACTTAAAGTTGATGGAGATTTAAATTTCGACCATCGATTTGCTCAACGCACCATAAGGTAGCCGTTTATTTTCAAATTTGAATTTGCAGAGGGTTCCTGCGACTAGAAGGACTAAAATTCAATACAGCAGCGACTGGTGCTGGTGGGAGATGATCTGTTTACTGTTGCAGTGTGGTCCAGGGTGTTCTTTGATCATCTATAGGGTTTGTACTATGTGGTTTTGTGCTCGAGTCATGTTGATGGGTTGACATTTTGAGTGTTTTTATCATTCTCAGTACCTTCACAGAGATTTTTTCATGACTGAGGATCATTCTAGGATTTTTTTCTCCTGGTTGCCTAGGTTTCCACCCCTGTAATAGCTTTATGACCATTTCTAGTTGGTTGGGTGATTGAAACCCTAACCCTAAGTCATCTGTAGCTTATTGCATTCTCTTTGAGAATTCCAAGATGACTAGGGAGTATAAGTTGCAAATTTTTGACTGAGTAGGGGTTCCAAACTTTCTTTGGTCCCAGCTGGTTGTTGATAGTGTTATACTGATAGAGGACAAGGATTTTGGGTATTTTCTTTATTTGTGTTGTTTTGATTGTATATTGATCCTAAATATGTTAATGAAAATACTATTGAGTTCCAATCTTCCATTTGTGTATGTCTTCTTGTTTCGGTTCTAAGCTCATATATGTTAATGTCACAAAGTGTGTTAGCATATGGTAAAAAAAGAGTATTGTGAAGTCATCTCTGAGTTCCTAACAAAGTTAGGATTAAAGTCTTTTGGGTGGGTTCAGTGAGTTTACAACCAAGTAAGAATCTGATGTCCTTGTGTCTGAGGTAGAGGGGTAATAGGCAAAGCACTTATCCTGGATTCAATTGTGTTTGAGTTAAGATTTTTAGTTGATGTATGTAATTGGGTGACTCTTTTCCCTAGGTTAAGGCATTGGTCCATCCTCTAGAGGCATTTCATTTTTGTCAACCATACACACAAACATTCAAATGATAAAATCTTAAAGCAGTTAGTAAAGAGTATATAGTCATATATCATTTAGTGATTCTTTTCAAGAAGTGAATCAAGGGTACACCTACCTGAGCATTGAGGTTCAAAGTGTAGGAGGATCTCTCTTGGTCCTTGTTAATTGGCCCTCTTCCTTGTAGACTTTGGAGTGGTGATAGAGTCAAAGTTATATTAAAGTTATCCATCAAAGTATAAATCTACAAGTTGAAGATCAAAGGGAACTCCCAAAAAAAGGGTGACTCTGCTGGGGAGAGTCTAGAGATAAAGGTTGTAAGTGCACTCTTTTTTTCTTGTTGTATTCAATTAAAAAGATTTCCCATCTAGGTGGGTGGCGACTCAAAAAGGTTAGAACTAGTGCCATATGTTGTAAATCATGGACAAGAGGAGGAATACTAGGTCCTTTGTCAGAAAGAATCTGGAGGTCACTCTGGAGCAATTGCCTAGATAGGAGAAGAAGAGTTAGATTAGAAGGAATGGTGAGTCTACTAGTGCTCCCATCAGAGAAAAAAGAAGTACTAGAGGTAGAGCACCACATGTTTCCTCAAGTGAGGAAGGTTCACAAGATAGAGTTTCTAGATCAGATGGTGGTCACTCTGAGGATAGATTTTATGATACTCCAGAGGCTATATTTCAGGACAAGGGTCCATTGCCTGCAGGTCAAGATGAACAAACTAGAGAGATGGGTTTGGAGATTGATTTAGATCTTGATGAGGACAATTTCAAAAGAGAACCCATGAGACCTAGGCAAGTGCACTTCCCATATCAAAATATTTCTGATATGGATGTGTCATCAGGTTCTGATGACATTATGGTAGATCCTGATGATTTAAATGCATTAAGGTTATAGTTGGCAGAGCAGGATGCCATACATAAGAGGTTACAAGAGGAGAGAGAGGCTGAAAAGGTAAATGCTTTAATAGAAAGATAGTCTCTCCTTAGAAAGATTAATGAAATGAAGGAGAGAAACAAGATGCTTGCTTCTGCTCCTAAGACTTTGCAGCATGATGTCTTTGGTGATCTTGATGCCTTGAGGAGTGCGTAAGAGTGCTTACTGCAAGATCAAGAATTTGATAAGGAGGGCCCTATGGTTAGACAAGTGCAAAGTTATGTTCCTTTGTCTAAAAATAAAGATGGGCATGAGATCACTAAGCCTGCTATTGCTGCTGGTGAGAAAGGAAAGTAGAAGATGGTGGGACATCAAATAAGTAGATCAGTGAAAATACCTGGGGTCCCACCACCCAGTTCAAATAAGGACACCGAAATAGAAAGAAGAAGAAAAGAAGATGAGGACCTTGCAAGAGAATTAGAGAAGGCTGAAATTGAAGCTTCCATTGCAGAAAAAAGAAGAAAGATCTAGTTCTTGAAGGCTTTGTCAGCTAAGGCTCTTGGCCCATCTGCTACTGAACTAGGTATGCCATCTATGACTACTACCATTCCACTTAGTAATGCTACTAGTTCATTTCCTTCTTCATCTACTAGGATAGGTGCTGATCCTAGGCAACAGTCAAATGCACAAATAAATGTAGATGCTAATGTTGATCCTAGGGTTAACACTAGTTCAATTTTTCAAAGAAAACCTATGCAATTAGAAGGCTATAGGCAAATTAGTTTTGATGGAATTCCTGGCTACCCAAATGATTTTCCAAATGATATAAGAGATAAGGTACCTAAGTTTTCTAGTAATAATGCTATTAGTTGTGAGGAGCATCTTAGGTTATTTGTTGATATGCTTAATGATTATGAGGTAGAGCATGAGGATGTGGTCATGAAATTATTTGTTCAATCTCTAATGGAGGATGCTAGAGATTGGTTTAAGAGAATTCCTAACAAATGTATTGATACTTGGGATTCTTTTAAGAGATGTTTTAAAGAGAAGTATGGTGATAGGCCTAATGCATTTTCATGTTGAATGAATTCAATACAATAACGAAAAATCAGAATGAGACTGCAGCTGAATTCAACATGAGATTTCAGAAGGGTATGCATAAGCTATTCCAAGTTATGTGGTTAGATGAAAATATCTGTCTGACCACATATTTCAATGCATTTGATGGAAAAATGGGATATTTGTTGAGTGACAAAGAACCAAGAACTATTAGGGATGCTTTTAGGATTGTTGTCAATATTGAGAACAATATGAAAATATCAGTAAAATTGGGGGGAAAGAGAGATGACCCAAAGTTGTTTGGGGACAAGAAATACAACAAGGAAAATGATAAGAATGTTGGAGCTAGGAGGAAAGAGGAAGATAAATTGGATAAGGTGCTTAATTCATTGAAGGATTTGAAGGCACCTATAAATAGAAACATTAGTGCTCCTACCAATGAGAGGCCTCAGTTCAACAACAATTTCAATAAGCAGAATAGATTGCAGAACTACCCCTACAACACACAATGGAAGGATGGCAAGCCTATTGTCCCTACTGTAAGAGGAAGCAATGATAGAGGTGTCCCTGACCCTCTAAAAAGGGCTTCAATAAATGTCATGGAGGATGTACCTTGGTGTGTTGCATGCCAGTCCCCTCATTCTATAGAGCATTGTGTAGTTGCACAATCTATGGCTGCAAATCAAGATTGTGGCAATGAGAAGATAGATCAAGAAGAAGATGAAGATGATGTTGGATGCAACATGGCTTCTTCATATCTAGGATATGAAGATGATTCTGATTTTGATGAAGAGGTAGATGTAAATGTAAAGAGACACAATCAGGCCCTTTTTCATCAAGAAGTTTTTTTTGATAGTGAAGACATTGATAGGAAGACATGTAATATGAACTCTTCTTCTGAGCCAGTAAATTTGAGAAGACCTTCTAGAGAAGAGATGGATAGGATTACTGCTAAAATGATTTCCCAAGTGAAAACTAGAGGCATGGTGGCAAGGAATATAAATGAGAAAACTGTAGGAATGTTTATAAAGAGTACCAACTCCAGAGAACCTAATGAGAATAAATCAAAAGGTGATCACATGGTGAAATTCAAGAATGTAAAAGGTAAGAATTGTGAGCCTAAGAGAGTTGGAGTTGAAAATTTTTCTAGTGAGATTGAGAAGCCAGTTAACACAATGGCTAAGATTGAAAAATTGAGGGTGGCCAATACACCTAATGTGTCAGATAAGTAAAAGGATATTAAGGCACTACAGATTGAGATTCATTTTTTTGCTCCTGTTGATATGTTATATGTATTGTCCCAAATTACAGTTAAGGTTCCATTGTAGAAATTGTTGAGGATCCCTGAACATAAAGACAGAGCTATTGCTTGGGTAGGTAATATTCATAAAAATGATTTTGCATGCAATGGATCTCAGGATAAAGCTTGGAAAGGTGTTGCTGCTCAGGGAATTATGTCTCAAATTCCTCCAATATATTTGGACAATTTTGTCAATGCCAGCCTTGAAAATATTGATCCATTCTTTTTAAGTGTTCTTGTGAATGGAATGAAGTTGAGAAATTATATGATTGATAGTGGTGCCTCTAATACTATCATGCCTTTCAAAATCATGGAGAAGTTGGGCCTTAAAGTTGATATAGTGCAAGGTAGATGTTGTGCAATGGATCAGAGGGAGGTACCAGTTATTGGGACTATCAATGCAATGCCATATAGGCTGGCAGCATATCTAGAGAAAGAGTTGACAATGAGTGTTCTGGTTGTGGACATCCCTCCTCATTATGGGATGCTGCTATCTAGAAGATGGAGTACTACCATCGGTGGAAGTTTACAGTGTGATCTGTCCTATGCCACTTTCAAGATTGATTGATGATATTAATTCTTTTAGGGCAGAGATCCCTATATTTGAAGAGGACCCTAGTTTGTCACCTATCTCTATTGAGGTAAGTGCTAATTCTATGAAGGGTGATTTGTGGGTAATGTACTTTGATGGTGCAAATTGCAAAGATGGTGCAGGAGCAGGTATTTTACTTATTTCTCCTAATGGAAATACCTACAAATTTTCTTTCACATTGAATTTCTTTTATACCAACAATATAGCAAAATATGAGGCTTTGTTGTTAGGATTGAGGTTGGCACAAAAGCATGGTATTAAGTGTTTAATTGTTGTTAGTGATTCTAAGTGGGTTGTGTCCCAAGTCAGGTCAATATATGCTTACAAGAATAGGAGGTTGAAACAATATAGGAATGTAGTTTGGGATTTGATTGAACATTTTGATGCCTTCAATATTGAGTGGAAGGATAGGAGTAACAATAAGATGGCTGACTTGTTAGCCAATATTGCAATCAATCCCAATGATATTACATTTTCTGGTATCTCTAAAGTTGAAATTCAGGCTAGGCCTAGCATACCAGATAATATTGAGAATTGGGAAGTTTTTGATGATGATAATGATATCTTGAAGTTTATGGGTTGTGAGGATCAGTATCATGGTCAGGAATTTGATTGTTCAGCCTTAGTTGAGTCAGTAGAAGGAAGGGAGGTTGTCTTTGGCAATGAGGTCATTCAGCTTAGAACTAACAAGGTGCCCAAGGGGCTTGTTGTTTTGGAGACTGTCTTTGATAACCAGGATAGAGTTCAAAATTATATCAAAAGAGAAGATCATGCTGATCTAGAGGAGATAAATCTTGGCACACATGAGGCACCTAAGAAGGCATACATTGGTAGAGATATATCTGAAAAGGTAAAGAAATGTTTGATCGAATCATTGAGAAAATTTAGGCATGTTTTTTCATGGTCATATGATGACCTAAAGGTTTATAGAGAAAATTTGTTTTAGCATATTATTCCATTGAAAGAAGATGCTAAACCTTTCCAGCAAAAGAAAAGGCCTATTAATCCCACTTTGGCACCCAAGATGCAAGAAGAGTTAATGAAGCTAAGAGATGCTGGAATTATCAAGCCTATAAGGCATTCTTCTTGGGTGTCAAACCTTGTTCCCGTGAGAAAGAAAAATGGTGACATTAGGCTTTGTGTGGACTTCAGGAATCTAAACATCAACTCATTAAAGGATAATTATTGTCTACCCAATATGGAAGCTATGTTGCAAAGAGTAACCGGATCATAATTGATGTCTATGATGGATGGTTTCTCTAGTTACAATTAGGTCATTGTCAAGGAATCAGAGCAATTCAAGACAACTTTCACAACACCTTGGGGGACATATGTTTATGTGAGGATGCCTTTTGGCCTCACAAATGCTGGTGCTACTTTTTAGAGGGCAACAGATGTTGCCTTTTCAGATTTCATAAATGATTTCCTTGTTGTATATCAAGATGATCTAACTGCCAATTCCAAGGAGGAAGAAGACCATTGCACTCATTTAGAAAGAATATTTGTGAGGGCCTTGGAATTTGGCATTTCTTTGAACCCAAGGAAATTTGATTTTGGTGTCATTGAAGGTAAGTTGCTTGGCCACTTAGTTAAGAAGCAAGGAGTGAGAATTGACCCTGAGAGGGTAGCAGCCATTGATAAAATTTAGAGACCAAAGAATGTTAAAGGAATTCAGTCCTTCTTTGGTCAGGTCAATTTCTTAAGGAGGTTTGTGACAAATTTTGTAGAGGTTACTAGACCTATTTCTAAGATGTTGAAGAAGGGATCTGCAATCAATTGGGAGGGTGAGCCTGATGAGGCTTTCAAAAATATCAAGCAGGCTATCAAAGATGCACCAGTGCTCAAGGCACTTGATTATAATGTCCCAATGCATATCTTTTCCTTTGCATCTTTTCACACTATTGCTGTAGTTTTGTTACAAAAGAATAAGGATGGTTTTGAGCAGCCTATTGCATTTTTCAGTAAATCTTTGCAGGCTGTAGAATTGAAGTATGACATAAATGAAAAATAGGCTTATGTCCTTGTGAAGGAAATCAAGGCTTTTAGGTGTTACTTGATGGGAGCAGCTGTGATTACTTTTGTGCCAAGTGTAGCTATGAAGGATATTGTCTCACAACAAGAGGTGTCTGGAAGAAGATGCAGATGGATCAATAAGATCCAAGAATTCAATGTTGAGGTCCAGATTACTAAGTTGGTTAGAGGACAAGGATTGGCAAAACTGATGGCTCAATCCAATCTTGATGCAAACCAGGTAAATCATTCTGAAATTGATTACACATGTGATATGGATGACTGTATCTAGTATCAGGATATCATCTATTACTTGAGAAGTATGAGATGTCCTGATAACATGAATGATAATCAGAAAAGGACATTAAAACTATAGGCCATCAAGTATGTAATTGTGAAGTGTAAATTGTATAGGAAGAATTTGGATTGCATATTTTTGAAGTGTGTAGATGAAGATCAGGCTAACAAGTTATTGAAAGAAATGCATGAGGGAGTTTGTGGTGGGCATTATATGGGTAAAACAACTACTCATAAAATCTTGAGAGTAGGATTCTAGTGGCCCACAATCTTCAAGGATGCAGAATAGTTGGTGAGGAGGTGTGATGCTTGTTAAAGGTTCTCTGGTAAGCTTAAATTTTTAGGAAATGTGCCATTAAAACCAATAGAAGTTCAGGTTCCTTTCCAACAATGGGGAATTGATTTCATAGGGGAGATACCAAACAAGTCAAGTGGAGGACACTCATGAATCTTAGTTGCCACTGATTACTTTACAAAGTGGGTAGAAGCTATACCTACAAGAAATGCAACTAGTAAGGTGGTAATTGATTTTATAATGAATAATATTGTTACAAGGTTTGGGTTCCCTGAGAGAATAGTAAGTGATAATACCATGTGCTTTAAGTCTGCTGAATATAAGGACTTTTGCAAAGGTTTGGGAATTTAGATTTCTAATTCCTCACCTTATCATCCACAAGGAAATGGTTAGGCATAATCTACTAATAAGAGTTTGATTAAAATATTAAAGAGAATTCTTGAAAAGAATAAGAGGGCATAGAATTCAAAGCTTCCATTAGCTCTATGGGCTGATAGGGTAGCTGTGAAGAGGGCAATTGGTTGTGCACCATTTGACCTAGTATATGGAATTCATGAAAGAATGCCTCAGAATAACTTATTGGAAATGTATAAATTTGTTCAGCTATATGATGATGACATAGATGATGAGATCCAGTTGAGAATTGAGGACCTCATTAGGTTAGATGAAACTAGAAGAGAATCAGTTGGAAGGAATGCCAAATTGCAGTTGCAGGTTAAGAATTTATATGATAAGAAGACTATTGATAGAAAGTTTGAACCTAGTGATTTGGTGTTAGTTTGGAATGCCAAATTGGAGGATAAGGGGAAACATGGTAAATTTGATCCCATCTAGCTAGGGCCATATCTAATTCATGAGAAATGGGGCCAAGATTCATACATTATCAAAGAATTAAAGAGTGATATTCAGGAATTGCCAGTTCATGGACAATTCTTGAAGAAATACTTCAATTGAGGTATTCTATTTTCCATGAACAGTAGTTAGGTTTGTACATTTTGTAAATTCTATAAATAAGCTGCTTGCCCCTACCCTGTTTTGTCTTGGTCTATCAGTATTTGGTCCTGTTGCCTATTTTGCCTTGCTTGTTCCCTGTTGTCTGCTTTTTTTTTTTTTCAGTGGGATGGTCTATTGTAAACCAGTGATTCTAGGTCCTTGCTATGCCTACAGGAGGCATACATCCCCAGACAGAGCCACTGTTAGCACATGCCAAAAATTTCATGGCTCCAGCTCTCTTCCCCTGCTCTCTACAATGTTTTTCATGTCTACGGCTAAAACCCTTGGAAATTTTTTTTTAAAATCTGGTTGTTTTGTCCTTAAATTTAAAATTGCCTTGGCCCTATTTTATTTTTGAGTTACCTTTTTGTGGGTCACTTAAAACCTTTAATCAACATGTGCCTTTTTTAAAAAAAGGACTTCTTTACATGTCACACGGTTAGGTTTCATGTGTCGGCGGGTCCCCTTTAATCTTTCCTAAGTTCCCGGTGCCCAGTGATTTTAATTTTTCCTAGGTCAGTGCCTTAATTTTTATTAAGTCTCCATCTTTACTTTTCTTCTGGGCCTGACTCTTTGACACCATCTCCATCTAACGGTTGGTGTATGTTTGCAAGTGATGTGTCAAAGGCTTCAGATCTTAAGACTATCATTGATCTGATTGGGTGACATTACCTCTCCTTTTAAGTGGGTCCACATGCTAGGTGTGCCATGTCAGCATTTTCTTATTGGTCCATGGGTAAACAACTCAGCATGTGTCAGTGGGACTTGGTTTCCAGATGTGTCAGTGGGTCCTGATCCTGTCAGTGAATCGACGAATGACGTATGATCTTATGGGTTTTGTCAGAGGCTTAAGATCTTGTGACGACCGTTGATTCTATTTCCTATTAGATGGTTGTCAGAGATGGGAGAGGATTCGTAATTGATGGTTGGCGTGTAAGCGCATAGAATCTTTTGAGCCTTTTAGATCTTGCACCAGCTGTCCGATCTTCCAGGTGGCTTAATGTTCTCTGTGGGGCCATTTTCCAGGTGGTGCAGGATTGTTCAAATTTTATTGGTCGATGTGGATGATGCGGCAAGCTGGGGTCATTGTTAGAGAGATCAGTGACAAGGACATGATCTACGGTTGGTGTAAGTTCTCATGAGTTTGGTTAGAGCTATGAGATCTTACGCTTGCTATCTGATTATAAGGATTACAAAAGGTGGGTCTTGTGTCAGTGTGACTGAGCAGTGATAGCGAATGAGGTAACAACATGTGGCATAAAGTGGGCCTAGGTAGGGTCTAGGGTCTTAGTGGTCCAGATAAATAAGGTTAGCAGCCTGGCAAGATTCAATGGGTTCGTTCATTCATGTAATAAAATGGTGACGTTCCAAAATGATTGGCGATTTAGCGAAGGAAGGTCACGTGATCGCCAAATATTTTAGTGGTGACTTAAAGTGTTATGTGAATTGGAAAAAACCTTTGTCGCCAGTTCACCAAATGTGACCAAGGTAGGTTTGTTTCCCTTCAGTCGCCAGTTCGCAGGGTTAAAGATGAGTTAAGGTTTTTATTCTATGAACAGAATTTCCTTTGTCACCAGTTCGCTAAGATAACCCATGGTGGTAGTTGAGTTAAGATTTAAAAGACCACGAAACATGAAGATCTAATGGTCACGACTTAAAGTTGATGGAAATTTAAATTTTGACCGCTGATTTGTTGAAAGCACCATAAGGTAGCCGTTTATTTTCAAATTTGAATTTACAGAGGGTTCCTGCGACCAGAAGGACTAAAATTCAATACAAAAGTGACTGGTGCTAGTGGGAGATGATCTGTTTACTATTGTAGTGTGGTCCAGGGTGTTCTTTGATCATCTATAGGGTTTGTACTATGTGGTTTTGTGCTTGAGGCATGTTGCTGGGTTGACATTTTGAGTGTTTTTGTGGTTCTCAGTACCTTCACAAAGATTTTTTCATGATTAAGGATCATTCCAGGATTTTCTTTCTCCTAGTTGCCTGGGTTTCCACCCCTGTAATAACTTTATGACTATTTCTAGTTGGTTGGGTGGTTGAAACCCTAACCCTAAGTCATTCGTAGCTTGTTGCATTCTCTTTGAGAATTCCAAGATGACTAGGGAGTATAAGTTGCAAAATTTTGATTGAGTAGGGGTTCCAAACTTTCTTTGGTCCCAGCTAGTTGTTGATAGTGTTATACTAATAGAGGAGTGGGATTTTGGGTATTTCCTATCTTTGTGTTGTTTTGATTATATATTGATCCTAAATATGTTAATGAAAATACTATTGAGTTCCAATCTTCCATTTGTGTATGTCTTCTTGTTTTGGTTCTAAGCTCATAAATGTTAATGTCACAAAGTGTGTTAGCATATGGTAAACAAAGAGTATTGTGAAGTCATCTTTGAGTTCCTAACAAAGTTAGGATTAAAGTCTTTTGGGTGGGTTTAGTGAGTTTACAACCAAGTAAGAATCTGATGTCCTTGTGTCTGAGGGAGAGGGGTAATAGGCAAAGCACTTATCCTAGATTCAATTGTGTTTGAGTTAAGATTTTCAGTTGATGTATGTAATTGGGTGACTCTTTGCCCTAGGTTAAGGCACTGGTCCAACCTTTGGAGGCATTTCATTATTGTCAACCATACACACAAACATTCAAATGATAAAATCTTAAAGCAGTTAGTAAAGAGTATATAGTCATATATCATTTAGTGATTCCTTTCAAGAAGTGAATCAAGGGTACACCCACCTGAGCATTGAGGCTCAAAGTGTAGGATGATCTCTCTTGATCCTTATTAATTGGCCCTCTTCCTTGTAGACTTTGGAGTGGTGATAGAGTCAAAGTTATATTAAAGTTATCCATCAAAGTATAAATCTACAAGTTAAAGATCAAAGGGATCTCCCAACATGAGTTATCTGAAAAGAATCAACATCTATCTGAGCAAGTGAAAGCACTTTGAATCAGTCATGAATCTCAAATGGTGAGAATGGTGGAAATCATGAACAATGGTAGACAAGCTGAACAAGATCAAAATCTGGCTATTGAAGACCAAAGACTGATGACTAAACAACTTCAAGCACAAGAAAATGAAATACAGAGACTCACTGATCGTCACTTCCAAGTATCAAATTAGATGATGACAATTAATCAAGAAATGAACCGAGTAAATCGAGAATTATCAAGAAGAATTGAAGATGTAGCAATACTCAAAGAAGATAATGAAAAACTAAGAAATGAAATAAAAACATAAAAGCAACACAATAAGATAATGAAGATAGCTGAGGACAGCTCTAACAAGATTGATGATTTCCTGACTAATCAAAGGAGATTCGGAAGCAGAGCCGGTATAGGCTACACCGGTGAAGGAGAATCATCACAACAAGATGAAAAAGTCAACAACAATCAAACTCAAAAACCTAAAGTGATGACATGTTACAACTGTGGAAAAATAGGACATACATCTAATGTGTGCAGAAGCAAAGCACAAGGTAAACCTCCTGTCACTCTAAAATTCAATGGATATTGTTAGTATTGTGGTAAGTTTGGACATCCAGGTTATGAATGCAGAGCAAAGAAGAATGACATTGGTAATAATACTACTGAGGAAAAAATATGCTATACTTGTAATAAGCATGGACACACTACAAGGGACTGCAAGGCAAAAGTGAAACAAGTCTGGACACCTAAAGAGAAACTACAACAAAAGCCATATCAACTGAAGAGACAAGGTAACTCATATGTCTGGGATTATAATACATGGACTAATTGTACTGCATGTGGTCAGTATGGACATATTGCAGCAAACTGTTATAGAAAGAGTCAGATTGGACAATCAAGAAACTGGACAAATGTAGGAATGGCATGTATGCACTGTCACAAGGTCGGTCATGTAAGCAAGAACTGTAGAGACCGAGCACCTGATGAAAATCATATATTTGAGAGTGGATATAACATTGTAGATATTAAAAAGTTAAGGAACACAATGTGGAAGAAGGCATCTAATGAGAATGCTGAGTCTAGTAACACTATCAGTGAAACCTCATCCACTGGATTGGGTGACATCGGTACCTCCACTTAAGATGACAAGGTATGTATGGAACTGACTGTTAGGCCTTTTTTCTGTCATTGCAAAATCTTGTGAAATTGGCCTGTTCCATGCGATGTGTTTGTCAAATGTCCTACATTGTGCTCTTTATTGTTGTCACCTTGCTTCAGTCCAAACTGCATCTCCTAATTCGCAAAACCCATAAAGTTATTCGAGTTTCAAGGTTCATGAGAAACAAACTTTAAATTCTACCACAATGTTGAAAACCTGCAGTGTTTTCAAAAATCCATGATGTTTTCGACCTTTTTGGCTTGCATAAAAGCCCTCAATGTTTTCGGCTTCCTTGTTTACCTTTGTGTCATGTTGAAAATTCTATGTGTTTATGATCTTTCACTAAAAACCCTATGTGTTTTCGACCTTGCATGTCTTCTTTTCTGCCAGCTCTCCTTGTTCATCTGTCTTAACTGCGCAAGTGCGACAATGTGGGGCCAGTTTCTTCAAAGTGACAGAGGAAGTAGATCAACGGTCGGTGTGTGATCGCATGGAATATTCTCACCCCATGTGATCATGCGCCTACCGTTGATCTTGTTTGTTTCCAGTGTTGCTTCTGTGAGGTGGGCCCAATGTTAGAGGGGAGGTGAAGGCACATGTTCCTATTAGTTGTCGCATGATCGCATGTTAGAGTTTTCTGACATGCGACCATGTGACTGGATCCTTCCTTGCACATGGGGCCCAATGGTGGTTGTTGTTTGGTGGTATGAGGTGATGATGTGGCAGCTTGCGATTAGTTGTCACATGATTACATAGCCTAGTTTTTGGCTATGCAATCATGTGACCACTTGCCATGTGTCCTTGGGAGCCCATCGATAGAAAGGGGTGTGGTCCCGATAGTAGGTGGTGATGCAGCTTGTCAGGTGGGCCCATTGGTTTTTGTTGCGAAGGTATGCATTTTGTGTGGTGGGTCCAAGTTGCCATGCGGTGCTGATGTGCATGATATTTATTGGCTGGTGGGTGGTGATGTGGCGGTCCCATGGCCTTGTCACATGATCACAAGGGCCATTTCCATGGCATGCGATCATGTGACAAACCCCTTATGGTGGTGGTTGTGGTGGCGGTTAAGGTTTGCGGGCTATCACATGTTCGCATAGCCCATTTTTGGGCTATGTGATCATGCGACAGGGTGCCATGTGTGTTGGGGCCCATTTGTTGCTGTTGGGTGGTCCCATTGGCAGGTGTGTCATGGTGACCTCTGGCTGGTCTGAGCTAGTGGGATGTTAAGGTTTGAACATGGGCCCAGGTTGGGGTATCTCGGCGGTAACTTGACAGTCAGCAGGTTGCATGTTTGCGGCTTTTCCTTGCTTGTGAACATGCGACAAACCCTGTTGTGGCAGTGGCAGCATCGGTAGTTAAGAGAAGGTAATGCAAGTGGTGTGTTGCATGTTCACATGACCCATTTTTAGGCTATGTGATCATGCGACAACTATTTGGCGTCGCCATTGCAGAGTTAGCCCAAGGTGCTTGGGTGGTTAAAAACATGAAACCTATGAGTGCATTGTGACCGTTTGCCTTCATTTTTGAATCTCTGTGAACATTTCTAGCGACCAAAAAGGACCGAAATTGATGACAGGAAGGGCCAGAGTTGGTGAAACTGATCTTCTCCGGCGCTCCAGTGTGCTCTAGGGTGTGAGATGATTGCAGAAGAGGAGTGTCTTGCCGTAGGGGAATAAATGAAATGTACCAAAAGCAGTTGTAGGGTCACTTCCAGTTTGAATTTTGTAGAATTTTGATTGATCTTTGGTGCCTTTCAGAGATTCTTTCATGATTGAAGATCAACTGTTAATTTCATTCAGGACTTAGTGTTTTCCCTCCAAATTATATCAAATTTTGAAATGCCTAATTGATGGAAAATTCTAACCATGGTTACCCTTAGCTTGTTGCATCCTAACTTGTGTGGGATTTCAAGGTAACCATGGGTATATATGTTGTTTTTGCTGATTAACAAAGGGTTCCAGCTTAGAGTTCCTTTCTGGTTCCATGAAAGGTTCTATTCTGCAAATTTCCCCTTCTATCTACATATAGGGTGTTCTGTTTCCATTGCTGGTTCAGAGAATACAAGGCATGCTATAGCAAATTTGTCTTATGTATGAGGACTCAATTTATTCTTACTGTCACCAAGCTATCTCCATTTGAATTCTGAATGATTAATCATACATCAAGGGTGTTTGATTTGTCTATTTTCATTGCCTACTTGTTTGCACGTGGAGTTATCTTCGCAGAGGTAACTGGTTTAGGGTTAGTGTTTATGCATGTATGAGCTGAGATATCAAGGATAGGTCATGCTTGTCTTCCAGTGGATGCTAGTTAATGTATTTTCCTTTCATAGGTCTCTTCTAAGGGGAGGGTCAAAATCCTTTGATGGATAATAGCATGCTTGAATGCACAGGTGGGTGTTAAGTTGAGGTTTAGTCATGGTGTGTGATTGATGTCAGGCATCAACACATTGGGTATATTATTTTCTTGTTTCATAGCTATCCCTTGCAATATTTTATTTGACTCTATGGCCCAATGGACAAAGCACTAGTCTATTAGAGACTTAGGGCATCTCAGGGGTCCTTTCAATCATTTTTAAAATCATTTCCTTTCTGTTCCACCTTTTCCCTTTCATGTTGTTAGGATAGGTCTCTGGTTTTCATACTCACTCCATGTAAGTAGGGCTATTGCATGAGATATTGGCTTCATTGAGGTACAGGATACCTAGGAGTTTGAGAACCATTCCACAGTCAATGACCTACAGGCCTGTAGTGTGACACAAGTTGTATGAGTGTGCAGATGAGGTACACCCACCTAAGTGATGTGGAGCTCAAAGTGTAGAAGAATCTCTCTTTGATCCTTGTCTTTTGGCCCTTTTTCCTATAAGATTTGGAGTGTTGAGTGAATGTGACGCTAGCCCTATCAATCCTGATGCCAAGCTGACTTTTGGGGAAAAAGAACCACCAACACTGACATTTTAAATGATCACATTTTACATACAGTTCCTTATATATGGTGTACAAATACCAAATCTACATGAATGAAGATGCATTATGGTTTATATGTTATAAGTTTGAAAAGGTTATCTAGTCGGTAAAAGAAGAAATGTGAGTTGGTTACCCGTCGGTAATCACTATACAAGGTTAACCGACAATAGTACAAACCGATGAAGAAACTCTATGTCAACCGAGAAAAAGGTATTGTAGGCTTTACTGAGCTGACAACCACTTTGTACCGAAAGTTAGGTCACATATTTAATGCATCAAAGTCTGAGCGGGAATATCAAAAAACCCTATATATACGTGGAAACATAGTTCATTGTTACATTGTGATTTTGAAGAAAGGAGATTTTATAGAGAAGAGTTCGAGCTAAATATTTTTAGAACAGATTCAAAGCTACTGTAGATCAAACCGACGACAATTCTTTGATGATAACTAGTAAGTTCATCTGGCTACCGAACACTGGTTATCTATTATTTTCTGAAACCCTAGAAATAATTTATGGCATCGTCTTCGACCACAAGCAAATCATAGAACATTGAGGAGGAAGTGGAATTAATTGTTAGGGCACACTTTGCCGAGGAGAAATTCAAACCTCATCCCAAGGTCGCAGTACAAACAAATGATATGGGTGCATTTTCTAGTATCCCAGATAAGGTTTTGTTAACAGAAGATGTTAGGGCTTACATTCACTGCAAGATTAGTGAAGTATGTGATTTTGAGACCGTTGCAGCTTATCAGCAAATCTGTGGACTGGATGGTAAGATCAAATCTGAATATAAGAAGATTGAAGAGTCAGGGTTACGATGTTTCACATACTTCCTACGATCATTTCACAACAACTGGATAAGAATCGTGCTAAGAAGATTTCATGATGGAAAATTTTGGTTAGACAAACCTGTTGAGATCACCAAGAAGATTATCAGTAGGGTTACTGGTTACCCTACAATTGACAAAGCCAAAGCTTTTCGAAGTTCATCTCGTCCCAATGTAGAAAAGAACACTAGAGCTCAATGGGATGGTAGGGCACTAAAAATATCAACTATCAAAGATCCAGTGGTAAAATTCATAGCTCATGTCATCAAGTACAAGATATTTCAATCAAGCAGACCGAATAGTGTACCCTACAATGCCCTGGACATGGCTTACAAAATTATGAAGAAAGATCACCAAGTTGATCTTGCTGAGCTACTACTACACCAACTGCATGACAATATGAAGATAATAAAAGAAAATAAGTCCAATACATGTAAGTACGGATCACTACTTGTCTGTACATTCCTCTATTTGAAAAAATATGTACCAGGTATTGGAAAAGTAAACTGGCAATCAGACAAACCGATAACTTCTCAAATCGATGAAATGATGAGAAGTCTAGGAGACAATCTGAACAAGGAGTTCAATGCATATTTCAAGGAATTTCAAACAAAAATGCAACAAAGAAGTAGAAGTCCAAAGGAATTAGTAAGTAAATTTGAAGATGACATATGCTTCATGGTAAGTACAGACCACTCAATGATAAAGGTAGTAGAACCAAGAACAAAATGGCTAGCACCGATGGGTTATGAAATGAATCATGATTTCACTTTGAAATCTATCAATGCATTGCTAGCATTACCAATAGAAATCACTGCTAGTAGGTTTAGAGTATATGAGGAAGCTAAGTCTAGAATCACAATGAACATAGAGATTGGGAAAATGTCTAGAAGGGAAAAGAAAATGAGAAAAGATCTCTCAGTAAAATATGGAACTACATCTGACTCACCTAAGGAGTCACTGGTTGATGAAGCAACTCAAGGATAGTTACAGTTGGTTGACAAACCCTATGATAGCAAGGAGACTGAGTCAGACAAAGAAAAGGATAATACACCGGTTCCTCCCACCAATGAAGAAGACAAAATTCAACTACCCACAACTAATGAACAAGATATTTAGCTACCAGAACCTGAAGGAATGAGGACATGTTTAGCAACTACAGCACAATCTACTGAGAAAGAAGAAGCAGAAAAAGTAGCAAAAAGAAGAGCAGCTACACTGATGAAGAAATACATAAAGAGAAAGAACAAGAAGGTAGCTGAGCCACCTAAGAAAAAGAGGAAATACATAAGGAGTAAGGAAGATATAGAGGAGACTGACACTAAAAATGACCCTGATCAATTCAAGCTAGTTCATAATAGGGATAGTACTATAGAAGAAATTATTGAAGATATAATTAAGAATGGAAATCTAATAGATCCAAGCATAGGAAAATTTGGCAAAATGTCAATCGAGGACAAAACAAAGATCAAACATGCTATCATCCAAATGATGATAAAATTCAAGAGAGTACAGATGGAATTTGCATGTCAATTACCAAAAGAACTTGATGAAAAAATAAGTGAGAGATGGGCTATTGCATTAGATACAGAGAAAAGGAAAAGAGAACGATCATTAGGCCGAGCAGCCACACACGTTAGCTATGCTGAGGTAAGTGAATACATGACAAAGTATCAGGCTAGATTTCTAGTCAAGAATAGAGCAATGTAGATCATGGATGATAATGTGGATGATATGGATGTCATCTGTGACTCCCTATGGACATCAATTTTGAAAGCAGAAGAGAAAGATGAATAGGAAGCATTCTTGAAATTGTCTAGAAAGAGACACAATTCAAAATATAAAGGTATTTTCATTGATGGTAACAAAGGTAAGAAAATAGAAGACACCGGTATATCAGTTACCGAGGTAATTGATATCACAGGACAAAAAGAAGAAATCAAAATTTCACAGGATGCACCGGATCCAGTTAAGATCCACTTGCAAAAGAAAACCAATGATGATGCACTCATTGAGGACATCACTAACGGTGATCCTGATGATGTGGATGATGCAGATGTGACCATTACACAATACAAAGATGAAGCATTCAACATTGCTAGTGTGCTCACATCACTATCAGGTGAACTACCTATACTTGCAGAGGCAGTTGAGATAATCTCACAAGTACAACCTGATGTCTCTCATCCTAAGAAAATTAAAGATACTACTAAGATTCAAGAACCCAAGAAACCTATAGATACAAATGAACCTAACAAACTAGAGGCACAGTCTACAGAACCAAAGGAACCTAAAGAAACCAAGTCAACCGAGGTGAACCCACCTGACTTTATAGTCGAGACTCCCACTCAATCTATCGAGGAGTAGAAGAAGGATGATATAGTGTCAACTGGTAAGGATACTCCGAGGAGTGAAGAAAAAGCTATTGTCGTAAGTGAGAATAAGTCACCTCTTGCCCCGAAGAAGAAGAAGAAGAGAGCCAAAGGGCCGGTCACCATTGATGACGTTATCATTATACCTGAATGTGACCCAAGAACCCTAAGCCCTGAGGAACTAAGTTGGTATGGGGAGTTATGTTCAAGGAAAGTGGCACTAGAGAAGTTGAGGCAAGAACAAAAACACAAAGAAGTGTTAAATGATGTATGGGATATTCTACAACAAATAGCACTGGAAACAAACATTGATGAGAATACTCCCATCATAGATCAACTTGCCACACTCACCGACAAAATCAATGCCCCTAATACAAATGAAAACAAAAGAATAGAAGAAAGGACGGAATCAAAGATTTAGAATAAATTGGCAGAAAGGATTAGCACAAAAGTGGCACTGAACAAAGTAAAATTATCTAAGGTCATTACCAAGGTAAAATCCATCACCCAGATAATCTATCAACTACTAACCAAGCTTTGTACTTCAAACACCTTCACTGTAGAAGTTAGTGAAAATATAAAAGGTTTAGAAGAAGAGATCAAGTTGAGTACACAAGTAGCTATCACCGAGCCAACTTATTTCTTAAAGCATATTAACCAAGTTCAGGAACTCCGGTGGCTGATAGTAGATTTAAGGAAACAAGAAGTGCACATCACCAATTAGGTTATAGAGTTACAGAAAGAACTCACTCCTTACCTGAAGATTTTTGAAAGACACATTGTGAAAGCTGAGAAACTTGTAGCAACATGAGAGATTTCAGTGTTGGCTAATATCTTTGACATGCATGCACAAGTCGGTCTTGAGCATATTTCTCTTACCAACTTGAAAGAGGAATGGGACAACCTCTTGGAGTCTATGAAGAAAACCCATCCAAACATTTTTGATAAGATGTAAGTATACATTATATTTTTTTTACATTTGGCATTATTATCAAAAAGGGGGAAAACCAACCATGTATATGCCAAATTAGTATACTTTGATATGTATATTACATACTACTACTGGGAGCATGCACCGAGGCGGAGTACTTTTTGTACATAGAAATTTTTTATATGTATATGGCGGAGACATAAGGAATATATAGAAACATTTTGTCTATATATATTTTGAAGTTTTGATACTAATTCCAAAGGGGGAGATTGTTAATCTCTATTGAGCATTTAAGGTTTTCATTAGTATCAAAGGATAGTAAACAAGTCGGTCGGTTACTTATATTGAGACAATCGGTAACTAGAAGTAAGATAGAGCAGTCGGTAAAGCTTGTTGCACCGAGCATCACATAGTTAACCGAGCACTAGCGAAACCAACACTGACAGTCAGTAAACACCGAGCATCATAGTATAAACTGAGTAGATTATACAATGTTTATCGATGATCATAGAAAATGGCATAGTAATCAGAAATGGCACATTATTCTATGCAAACAGTTGTAAAAAATCATAAAACGGTTTACCAAGATCGAGGAGCATTCATTGTAAAAGATATTCATTAAATGCAATGATTATCTTATTTGTATTAGATGATCTAGGTTATTTTGCATCGTAGATCTTAGGGTTATGATTATTTTTGTAACCTAATTTTTTGCTAAGGCGGAAAAATAGAACACTATATATTTTGTTTGTTCACACCATTTCTAAAAGGTTGTTAAATTGATATATATGAATCACGGAGCACTTGAAGAATTTGCCTATCTTCAAGACAATCTGTTTACCGAGTAGAACAAAGTACAGAGGTTATCAGATTGAGCAGAATCAGACAAGGCTACCAAGCAGAATAGAGTAGAGAACCATCACAGATAAGGTGATATTTTGATGAGCATTTATAGATCTATTTTAGACAAGTGAGTTTTCAACTAGCAGATAATTTACCTATTACTTTCTGACAATTGTGATAGATTTTTTGATAAATCTCTTAACAGAGTAGACTTAACAGTCTTTGTATAAATCTCTTAACCGAGTACACACTTCATTTAGTGTTATTAAATCCTATAACTAGGTAGATCTAGCTGATCTAATATGTTACTCCTAACAAGGTAAGATCACCAGAAGTGATCAAAACTTGTAGCCTTAATAGACAAACCTTTTCTATCTGCAGTATTGAAGAATTTGTGGGTGTCATCCCCACCATATTTTTTACCTTCTAACAAGGGTTTATGCATTACCAAAATACTTGTGTTATGTGATTGTCATATTGATTTCATGTTGTTTACTTTCTTATGTTAACTGGATGATTGATTTATGCAATTAGATTCAAGTTAGTTTGACCAGTTATTACAGTATTCAGTTATATATTAGAAAGGTTGTTATTAGTAAAGTTTTGAAGGCACTGATTCACCGCCCCCTCTCAGTACCTATCTCTCCTAATTCCAACAATTATATGTTGTTAACTTGAAATGAGTTTAGTTGGTTAAGATGGACTGAGTAATAAATTTCCCGTAGGTGAAAGTGTTAGAGACAACTGAGTTGCACATTCAATCGAGCATTTATAATATTCATTGAGATGAGGTATCTATTGTGTTAACCGAGTGATTTTATTGTCAACCCAGTGGTAGCAGGCAAAGCATTTAATGCACCAAATAATATTTTTGGTTATAAATATGTAGGAGATGAACCCATATGTTTAAACAATGATCAAGAGTGAAGAAGAGAAATTTGAGTAAGATTTGAGAAGAGAGTATCCAACAATTTCATAGAGTTCTAAGAACATTACGAATAGTTAGAGACCAAATCAAGTAAGTTTACAACTAACTGAGGTCTCTGCACATAGTTTGTCGAAAGCACTAAAATTAGCAGTCATGATGGCATCATCTTCTAGAACCGTTCAAATTAAGGAGGAAAAGAGTAAGAAGGCTACTCTAATCATGAACACAACCTGCACAGAGACCCACTACAAACTTCATCCTAAAGTTGTAGCTCAACCTGATGAAAAGGGTGCATTCTATTTGATACCACCTAGGATTCTACTTGTAAAAGATGTGAGATCTTACATCCACTATAAAATCAATGAGATTAGAGACTTTGATCTCTAGTCCACATATCAAGAGATTTGAACTAATGACAAGCTAAAGGATGATCCCAAGCACTTAGCGGTAAAAGGGTTAACTAATGCCCTATATTTCTTGAAAGAGTTTAAAACTGAATGGATATGTATCATGCTAAGCCGAGTATATGAAGGAAAGCTATGGATGGATGAACCAATGAAAATAACAAAGGATGTTATACATGTAGTTATTGGGTATCCTACAAATGATAAAGTAAAAGCCCTAAGGCACCCGATGAAAACTAAGATTAAGAAATTAATAGGAGCTGAATGGGATGGAAGAGGCATGATAATAAATACTATCAGTGATCCTAAAATGATATTTATTGCATATATCATTGTATAAAAGATATGATAGTCAAGTAGACCACATAGTGTTTCCTATGGAGTGGTCAACATTTCATATAATATTGTGAATTAGAGTTTGCAACTCGATCTAGCTGAGTTGATGCTGAGACAATTTGAAGAAAATATGAGAACCATCAAAATTGCTAGATCAAACACTTGTGAATTCGGCTCATTATTGGTATGTACATTCTTCTATTTGAATTTTTTTTCCCATTAGTCAGTAATGTAGAATGGGATATCAACCGACCTGTCATTGTTCAAATAAGGGAATTCATTAAGAACCTAGATAATAATTTTGAACCTGATCATGGAAGATTATTTTGGTAGATTTAAGGAAAGAATGGAGAAAATAACAAGGATACTAGCACAGTTAGTTGAGAAATTCAAGGATGACATTTTTTTTCTGGTGGACACCAACACCACCCTGATCAAATTAGTAGAGCCAAGGATAGTGTGGATACCGCCCATGGAATATAAGATAGATATTGACCAAGCTACAAAAGCAATTAAGGATGTACTTGGTAAGCCTAAGGATAAATAAGATACATGGTTTGGAAACTATGATGAGACCAAGTCTAGAATAAAGATGAGACTTGTAGTTGAAAATATGGGTAGGAAAAAAGAGAAAATGGTGAAAAATATAAAGAAGAAATTTGGTGTACAACTAAAGAAGATATTGAGAAACCGATTGTAGAGGAAATCAAGGAATAGGCACTAGTAAGTGAAAATGTAGATGAAGAGGCCACCAAGTCTGAGGAACATGAATAGGGAGAGCCACCTAAGGCTACAAAAGGTAAAGGAAAATAGGTTGATAATTCAACTCGGACAAGGAAAAGGTCAGAAACTCATAGTTCACCACCTTTAAAGAAAGGTGTTACAAAGATAACAAGGGCTACACTAAAACACACATATCATAAGAGAAAAAAAAAAGGCCACCACCAAGCTCCCAAAACTAAAGAGGAGAAGAAAACTAATTAGAGAAAAAGATGATAATGATTTAGATGAGGAGAACACTAAACAATTTCATGCTGTAGTGAATAAAGGCCCTCAAACAATTGATGAAACTGTATAAGGCATAAAGAACACTAGAAGACTTGGTACTCCTAAGCTTAAAAGATATCCCTATCTAAGTACCGAGGATCAAGACAATCTTGAGGAAGCTATAATAATCATGATGATCAACATAAAATGAGTTCTAGTTAAGTTTACAAGAAGCATATGAAAATAATTTTATGATAAAGTATCTGCTAGATGGACACATGCACTTACAACAAAGAAACATATGAGAGAAATGTCACTAATTCTGGTAAGACCTGACTACTCTATTCCCGAAATTGATGAATCCTTGAAATAATATGAAAACAAATTTTTAATGAAGGCTAGGGAATTCAAAATTCTTCAAGGAAAACTCAAAGAGGTAGATGATGAAAGCATAAATATATGGACTAAACTCCTAAGTCCAACATAGAAAATTGAGGCAACTGGATTAGCAGTTGACAGCAAGAAACCTCAACTGAGCATACAAGAAGAAGAACCAACAAATTTTGAGGAAGAAACAATTCACATCTTAGATATTGAGTAGCTCGAGGAGGAAACTAATGTAGAAGATTTCATAACTACTGCTGAAAATGTTATGGAAGGAATCCCAAAGATGTTGACTACATTGGGAGATGAAGAAATATTAATTGAAGATATAACGGGAGGTGACCCTAATGACGAGGCCAAATAAGATGAAGTGATAACCGATGATACCGATAACCTTGGTGAAGAAGAAGCAACTGAGGTAGCCCAAGGAATGGTACTAGGTAATTTGCCTATACTAGTATAAGCTATTCACATAGCATCTGAACATAAAGATGCTCCATCCAAGAAAGGAACATATAAAAATGAAGATAAGGGTGAGGAAAATGGTAAGGAGATCATGCATAGTGGTGAAGAAACACAAGGTGAAGCACACACCGAGACCACTAATGGAACTAATAATGCTCAAGACACAAAAACATAGACAATGGTAGACACTTATACCAAAGACAATAGATCATAAGTCTTTGCACCGAAGATTTCATAATCAGAAATAGGGCAACACAAGGAAGAAGTGATGAAGGGTGCTCCCCTTAATACCACAAACACATAACAGACATAGAGAAACAACAACAATAATATGCAAGAATAGAAAATTAGCTTCTTATTATCTCCACAAATGTGGAATTACAAATTTTCAGAATTACAACATGCAAAGCCACATGGGCATTCCCTTACAATATTCTGTAGGACAAAGCCTCGAATCAATACCCAGATCTACTACCCAGAACTATTCTGAACTACCTAAGACAATAATACAGCCTTCCTTATATAGGTAATTCCCCACCGCCTGGGAAGGTTCCAGAATTTTAGCCAATAAGGCCGACCAAACTTAGAATTATTTTATTTTACATTTCATTACATCATAGTCGGCTCAAGATAACCTTTGAAACCCGAACAGAAATTTTGAAGAAATTATTTCCTGCCATTTCAGGTGGCCCAACTTCTGAAGACCATAAGTCATCACTAGTTGACCCGATCGGCTATTATAACCCCATTTCAGAAACGCCACGAAGTGCTCTACAGGCTTGACCCGTGCAAACACCCATCACCCAAATTTTCGACCTCATCTGGGGCCTCTAAAGCCTTCAAAACTAAGTTCAAAGATTCTGTACCCTGTTGCCAATATCGAAAATCTTCAATATCTTCCAATATACACTTGATCTGGCAATGAAACTTTACTGGCAGACTTATATGACCAAAATGAACCTCCAAGAAAGAAATTAGATCATTCTGAGCACATACGAAAATTACCAAAAATAGTAACTTTCCATAAATAGCAGCTCTGCACAAAATAGCCCTTATTGAATACAAAAATAGAAATATTTTTGGGTGATGCAAGATTGCTCTTACACCCAGGATGCTCCTGCATCAGACACCCGGGGTAATTTGATAAGTGACCCTGTCATGACTCAGGTGTGCAGAGGAAAACCAAGATGGCTAACCTCCTCCTTTGTCAGCCATGATGAATCTTCAACAGGTCATCCTTTCCACTTGACCAGATATTCTTCATATGTCCTGTTCCTTGTGCTTCTGCCAACACGACTGTCCAGTATATCTTCGATCTCCTTAGTGTCTGAACTAGTTGCTGGAATACTCCACTGTGCTGCTGTGATCTCATCTTCAACACCTCCTTCATGATACTCTGTCAGATCTGAAATGTTAAACACTGGTGAAATATTTAGCTCAGTAGGCAATTCTACCTCATATGCATTTCCTGAATCATGCTTCTTCAGTATCCTACATGTTCCAAACTTCTTCATTTTCAGCTTGTTATATGTACCAACTGGAAACCGCTCCTTCCGCAAATGAACCATGACTTCATCACCAACCTGAAATTCCTTATACCTCCTTTTCTCATCTGCCTTAGCCTTATACTGTGCGTTCATCTTGGTAATATGCTTCCTCACCTCCCCATGGATGTTCTTCAAGTGTTTGGCAAAATTCTCAGCTTCAGCACTACTTATTTCTCCTTTATCTATTTTTCTCAATTCAGATGCATTTCTTGGACTACTTCCATATACAATCTGGAATGGTGATTTACCAGTGCTCCTGTTGACAGAATTATTGTATGCAAATTCCGCTTGTGGTAAAATCAAATCCCATCCTGTTGGCTTATCTCCAACCAAACATCTCAGCAAATTTCCCAAACTCCTATTCACCACCTCTGTCTGTCCATCAATCTGTGGATGATGTGATGAACTGAACTTCAAATCTATCTTCAACTTCTTCCACAACGTATGCTAGAAATATCCAACAAACTTAGTGTCCCGATCTGAAACTATGGTCTTTGGCAAACCATGAAGTCTCACTACTTCTCTGAAAAACAATTCTGCTACATGAACAACATCATTAGTCTTCTTGCAGGGAATAAAATGTGCCATCTTTGAAAATCTGTCAACTACCACAAAAATTGAATCGTGTCCCCGCTGTGTCCTCGGTAAACCAAGAACAAAGTCCATGCTGATATCCTCCCAAGGCTTCTCTGGTACAGGTAATGGCTGATACAATCCTGTATTCTGCTTCACTCCTTTCACCATCTGACATACTCGGAAACTCTGTACAAACTTCTTCACATCTTGCTGCAACTGTGGCCAATAATAATTCTCACTAACCAAACCAAGGGTTTTATCACGACCAAAATGTCCAGCCAATCCTCCACTATGCTTCTCCTTGATGAGATTCTCCCTCATAGAACTTCGTGGAATGTACAACTGACTCCCTCTGAATAGCATATCATCCTAGATGATGAAATCCAACCATTTCATCCTGTCTAGAGTAACAGGTTCTGTACAAGCTTTCCAAGCTTCACCAAAATCAGGATCCTCTGGATACAAATTCTTGAGTTCCTTGAACCCAACCACTTCAATCTGCATTTCTGTCAGCAATAGTTGCCTTCTACTAAGAGCATCTACAACCCTATTGGACTTTCCACTCCTATGTTTCAAAACAAATGTATAACTCTGCAAAAACTCAACCCATTTCAAATGCCTCTGATTCAACTTTCCTTGACTATTCAAATATTGCAAAGCTTGATGATCAGTATACAAAACAAACTCCTTAGGAAGCAGATAATGTCTCCACTTCTTTAATGCCTGAACTATAGCATAAAATTCCTGATCATAAACAGAATATTTCCTCTTGGCATCATTTAACTTCTCACTGAAATAAGCAATAGGTTTACCTTCTTGGCTCATAATAGCTCCTATTGCAGTACCACTAGCATCACAATCTACTTGAAACACCTTATTAAAATTTGGAAGTGCTAAAATAGGTTATTCTGTAACTTTTTGTTTCAACAATTGAAAACTCTTTTCTGCCCCATTAGTCCACTTAAACTCTTTTCTATCCCCTCTCATTGTTTCAGTCAAGGGACCACAAATACTGCTAAAATTTTTGATAAACTTTCTATAAAAGCTAGCTAGACCATGAAAAGATCTTACCTCAGTAGCACTCCTTGGAGTAGGCCATTCAAGGATAGCCTGTACCTTTTCTGGGTCCATTTTTAGACCTTCTGCTGAAACTACAAATCCCAAATACACTAACTCTTTCTTCACAAAACTGCACTTCTTCAAATTAATCAACAATTTCTCATCTCTCAACTTCTCAAACACCATACGAATATGCATCATATGTTCCTCCAATGTCTTGCTAAAAATCAAAATATCATCTAGGTAAACAATGACAAACTTACTCAGAAATTCTTTCAGAACCCCGTTCATGAGCCGCATGAAAGTGCTCGGTGCATTGGTTAGCCCAAAAGGCATGACTAACCACTCATATAGTCCTTCCTTTATCTTGAAGGTAGTCTTCCATTCATCTCCTTCTCTGATCCGAATCTGATGATATCCACTCTTCAGATCTATCTTTGAGAAATACACAGCTCCACTCAAACAGTCCATAATATCATCCATTTGTGGCAATGGAAACCTGTACTTGATTGTGATCTTGTTTATTGCCCTAGAATCTGTACACATCCTCCATTCTCCATTCTTCTTTGGTGCTAATACCACTGGTACTGCATAGGGACTTAGACTCTCACCGATCAATCCTTTCTGTAACAGTTCATGTACTTGTCTGTTCAACTCCTCACTTTCTGCAGGTGTCATTCTGTGTGCTACCTTATTCAGAAAACTCACTCCTGGGATCAAGTCCATCTGATGACTGATCTTCCTGACTGGTGGTAATCCATCAGGCACGTTATTAGATACAATATCCTGAAACTCATTCAACAAATCTGCAACTTCTACAGGAAAATCTTCTACTTCCTCTTTACCAGCTTTTGGAATTAAAGCAAAACATACATGCTCATGCCTCATACCATCTAGAAAATTTCTTCCATCAACAAAAGTTATCCTTGCATTACCACATACCTTTTCTTCGGTCTCCTTCAATGGTTTTAGCTTATGTCGCACTCCATCCTTTGTCAGGGAATAGGTATTCGCATGACCATCATGTACAGCACATCTATCAAACTTCCATGGTCTACCCAACAACATATGACATGCATCCATAGATATGATATCACACAATACCTCATCTTGGTATCCGCCAACCTTGAAATTTACTAGGCATTGTTCATTGACCATGACCTTGTGGTCATCCTGTACCCAGGCAATCCGATATGGATGTGGGTGTTTCTATCTCTTGAGCTTCAACTTTGTCACCATCTCTTCTGACACCAAATTGTCAGTGCTTCCACTATCAATGATCATATCACAACATTTACCTTCACACTTGCACCTGGTGTGAAACAGGCTCCTCCTTTGCTCAGGTTCATTCTCACCACTCAACAGGACTCTTCTGTTAATCAACGTTTCTCCTCTTTCAGCATCTTCAAAATTTGATGATCTGGCATCTTCATCTACATGTGCAACTCTGGCCTGGCCTTCATTTCTCCTGTCTGTTCTACCTTGGTGCTGAGGACATTCAAATGCCCTATGACCTTCTTCTCCATAGTGAAAACATGTTCCACGGAAGCCTCCTCTTCCAGATCCTTGTCCTCTTCCTCTTCCTCTCTGATCTCTATTATTTTGATCTTGGAAGCGATTGGAATTATTTCCGCGCTGATTCTGACTGCTACTAGCCTCATCCTTCTTTTTTGGATCTTCATTTCGGCCACCATATGATCATCCACCAGATCATCCACCGTGACCTCTTCCATTTTGTCTGCTCTCGAACTTCTTGTTCAGCTTTTCCTCTACTTTTAGGGCAAATTGGTATGCCTCCTCAATACTGCTCATTCGAACCAGATTCAACTCCTCCTGAATGCTTGGCCTTAACCCATTAAGGTATCGGGCAACTTTCTCCTTATTATCTTCTGCATGGCCTATTCTGATAAGGAGTCGATAGAACTCCTCTGTATACT